>OY744524.1:164888168-164903168 GCA_963556195.1 Sepiola atlantica | reverse complement strand
TAATAAACACTAGTCTATTACAGAATACACCTTGCATTGAACAATCGAAATTTGAAATAAATTTGGACATTCGTACATGTTTATCACTCTTATTAGGAGTTAGAAGCGTCGACCGTCAGCTCGACGGTCAAGTTTCAATCCCGGCTTGAGGCACTAACTGGTCTAGCCGCACTGATGAGCTGTGAAACAGCGAAACAGTCTGTATGTGGATGACTATATAAAGCTCCCTCCCGGGGTAGAGCTTAATTTGTAAGGATATCGCCAACTGCCATTAGCTTTAAGGCATAGCTCATTAGGTAAAACTAATTCGAGCCACGGCAATTGCAAGGTTTACATTGAGATATATCTTACATTCAGTCAGTGTCGCATGAAGAGAGAGCAAAAAACTCACACGTGGGAGAGCCCACTAATACGCCATTTTGAATTTTTCGTTCAAAGCTAGTACATCCTATAAAATGTGCGAACAATTATAATTTTAATTCAGTAATATTTCCTAATATATATATATATATATATATATATATATATATATATATATATATATATATATATATATATATATTACAGATGAAAGATGAGAGGGAGAGGAAGAGGGTGGCGATCCTTACCTTTATCAAGATCTTAATCGAGTATTCAGTTACCTAACAATAGATTGGATCAGTTTTCGTTGTCTCTTTGCAAGTGGAAATCAATGACCGGAAAAACTCTAATGCTGAACTATTAACCTAAATCATTGTACTTTCCTATTTTCCTTGCAAACGGACATACGAGCTCAACTGACGCAGACACAACACCCACCACATAGATTTTAAAGATAATGGCAACCGGGCGCTATGGACGCGGTGTGTGCTGAATTTAGAGCGCGTCCATCTTACCCAAAATATCCCGATAATTCAACATACAATCTGTAACATCGGAAGTAATGTATTTGCGGAAACAGATTCGCGCTCCCTGCCTTTTGTGTGTGTTGGCGGGGAGAGAGGGGGTAAGAATCAAAATTGGGGTGGACCTATCTTATTTATTTTAACAAAAGAAAGTATCACACTTTGTTTCAAGTTTTACAAATTTAAATATTTTACTACGACAACAATGTTTTGAAAATATGTCTAGCGTAATCCGCGCCAATAAACATGACTTGATTTTTTTTCTTCCACCGCTATAAGTCTGCATTCCACTAAAATGAACAGACTCGCTATTTCCAGGAAAGACGTTAAAAATTGAAATTCCGGGACGTTGTATTACGTTAAGCATTTTATAATGTTGTTACTGGTTTCATACGTAATGTTATTACTTGTGGGTTGCTGGGTTTGAATAAAGATGACTTCGAGTATTTTTCATTCTTTTTAAAAATTGCTTTCTGAATCTATTATTTTCGTGTTATTAACTAAAATTTGTCTTAAATCAAAGGGTGCTAGTCATGTTTTGTAGATGTCTGTAACAAGTTGCATGGTTAGTCGACGGGATAGGGTAGGGGTTGTAACACCAATATAGCTATTAGCTTCATTATTATTATTATTATTATTATTATTATTATTATTATTATTATTATTATTATTATTATTGGAGTTACATTCTCCAAAATTTTTAACGCGTTTCCTGGAAATAGCGAGTCCGTTATTTTAAGTCTAACTGACTTCATGTGCGCTTTCTTGCTGCTTTTGGAATACTCTTCTTTTTTACAGCTTTTTTGTCCATTTGCTTTTGTCACCTGAAGATGATTTGACGAAGAATCGAAAACGTTCGTGATACATATGGAACATACATTTTTTTTAATTTTAAAACAAAAACGATCATTAAAAAAAATAAAAAATAAAAATAGGTATAATTAAGCAGAGAAATTTTACTATTTTTAACAATGTTTGCTTAAATATATATATATATATATATATATATATATATATATATATATATATATATATAGGGTGCGGCGTGTGAAAAAGTAGAGACAGAAAACCGAAATATGTTTATCGGTGTTTCTTTATTGTTTAAAGACTTTCTTAAGATTAATAATTTTACTTAAAAAATCAAGACGAAACGTGGATAAACATATAAACCATGTTCGGTTTTCTTTTTTTTTCATTTTTTTTTCTATGATTCCATAACACACACACACACACACACACACACACACACACACACACACACACATATATATATATATATATATATATATATATATATATATATATATATATATAATTCTATAATTCTAAATTTAAATATCCACAAAGGAAATTTTATGCACGTATACAATCACTGTCCACATAGACGTTTCGTGACCCATCAATACTTTCTGTTTTAATAGATAGGTCATCCTTTTGTTACTACATAATTATAACATCATAAAGGATTTCCCCTGTCTTCCAACCTTAATTTAATGGATGTCGTCACAAAACGATTACGTAATTCATGTACGACGGATCTTCCCAATTATCTCTAACTCTGTTTTAGTGGCTGACGTCAACGCTTGTGACGGCATTCCTTTGTAACATCAAAGTGTTTTCCCGATTTTTTCACCTCTTGTGACGTCATCTATTTGTGACGTCATACGTTTGCGACGTCATCCAATGTTCACGGTGACAAACAGGATAGCAAATACGATAACACAGTAAAACGCCCCCCAAAAAGATGTAAACTAGGGGAAAAGGTCAAGTAATTGATTAATAGGCGAAGTAGTCAGATATTGGCATTTTCTACTGGGTGGGAGCTCTAGCTTCTACTCTTGTTTAGTAAGGCAAATAATGGATACTTAGGCAATAGCATTCCGGGGGCCCGACCACTTGCGAGATCCAATGTACCTGACACTAAAGCTGACACCTCAACCCCTTCAATACACATCCATATGATTTCTTTTTCTTGCTGCAAAGCACGCATTGTTACGCAAATAAAGTGCCTGCTCATACCCTGTTTAGTTAAGCGAATGTACTTCGGTTCGAATCCAAGTACAAGGGCACGTTGTCTCTGACCCGACGGTGCACAGACTAGTATTTCAGGTTCACTCTTTGTAGATTTCAAAACCTGACTCTAAATTGGAGTCCTGGGAGACACAAAGAAATGAAAAGAAGCTTTATTCTGTTTCTCTTTTTCCTTTCTTTCATTCTTTCTGTTGTACGTTCATTCGTTCATTCTCGCCTTTCCCTTCTTTCATTCTTTCTTTTGTACGTTCATTTATCCATTCTCGCCTTTCCCTTCTTTCATTCTTTCTTTTGTACGTTTATTCGTCCATTCTCGGCTTTCCCTTCTTTCATTTGTATGTTCATTCATCCATTCTCGCCTTTTCCTTCTTTCATTCTTTCTTTTGTACGTTCATTTATCCATTCTCGCCTTTTTTCTTTCATTCTTTCTTTTGTACGTTCATTTATTCATTCTCGCCTTTCCATACTTTCATTCTTTCTTTTGTACGTTCATTCGTCCATTCTCGCCTTTCCCTTCTTTCATTCTTTCTTTTGTACGTTCATTCATCCATTCTCGCTTTTCCCTTCTTTCATTCTTTCTTTGTACGTTCATTCGTCCATTCTTGCCTTTTTTCTTTCTTCTTTCTTTTGTACGTTCATTCAATCATTCTCGCTTTTCCTTCTTTCATTCTTTCTTTTATACGTTCATTCGTCCATTCTCGCCTTTTCCTTCTTTCATTCTTTCTTTTGTACGTTCATTCATTCATTCTCGCTTTTCCCTTCTTTCATTCTTTTTTTTTGTACGTTCATTCATCCATTCTCGTTTTTTCCTTCTTTCATTCTTTCTTTTGTACGTTCATTCATCCATTCCCGCCTTTTCCTTCTTTCATTCTTTCCTTTGTACGTTCATTCGTCCATTCTAGCCTTTTCCTTCTTTCATTCTTTCTTTTGTACGTTCATTCATCCATTCTCGCCTTTTCCTTCTTTCATTCTTTCTTTTGTACGTTCATTCATCCATTCTCGCTTTTCCCTTCTTTCATTCTTTCTTTGTCCGTTCATTCGTCCATTCTTGCCTTTTTTCTTTCTTCTTTCTTTTATACGTTCATTCGTCCATTCTCGCCTTTTCCTTCTTTCATTCTTTCTTTTGTACGTTCATTCATTCATTCTCGCTTTTCCCTTCTTTCATTCTTTTTTTTGTACGTTCATTCATCCATTCTCGTTTTTTCCTTCTTTCATTCTTTCTTTTGTACGTTCATTCATCCATTCCCGCCTTTTCCTTCTTTCATTCTTTCCTTTGTACGTTCATTCGTCCATTCTAGCCTTTTCCTTCTTTCATTCTTTCTTTTGTACGTTCATTCATCCATTCTCGCCTTTTCCTTCTTTCATTCTTTCTTTTGTACGTTTATTCATCCATTCTCGCTTATCCCTTCTTTCATTCTTTCTTTTGTCCGTTCATTCGTCCATTCTCGCCTTTTCCTTCTTTTATTCTTTTTTTATGTACGTTCATTCCTCCATACTCGCCTTTTCCTTCTTTCATTCTTTCTTTTGTCCGTTCATTCGTCCATTCTCGCCTTTTCCTTCTTTCATTCTTTTTTTTATGTACGTTCATTCCTCCATTCTCGCCTTTTCCTTCTTTCATTCTTTCTTTTGTACGTTCATTCATCTATTCTTGCCTTTTTTCTTTCTTCATTCTTCTTCAACTTGTTTTTACTACTTAATGTGTGTCTTTCGACCATTCCTTCATTCACCCTTCCATGCGTTCATTCATTCTATTTCTTTCTTTCGTATATTCCTTCTTTTATTAATTCTCTTTGCCTTTCTTTCTTTCTTTCTTTCTTCCGTGCTCTCCTTCAATCATTCGCCGTATTTTTCTTTCGTACGTTCAGCCATTCTCTTTTTTTTTTCATACATTTATTCATTCACTTTCTTTTATGCGTTCATTCATTCTCTTTTTCTTTCTTTTTTCTTTTCATAGTACTATCATTCATTCACTCTTTCTTTTTTCTTCCCGTCATACTTTCGTTCATTCACCCCTTCTTTTGTACGCCTTCTTCTTTCTGTCTGTCTTTCGTACATTTATTCATCCCATCTATTATACCTTCGTTCACTCTCTCCTTTTTCCATATTTTATACATTATCATGACCAAGGCGAAAACACAATAAGTAAAATAACCCGATTAAGTCCGTGTGGGCGTAAAAAGAATTTGGATAATGATATCGGAATCTGTCAATGTACAATATTCGGTGCTGGTATAGTAGGTGTTCCACAGTCAATTTATTATTACAGTACAAGGTCGGTGTATGTGTGACAACAATGGGTAACATATTGTACAACTATGGATATATATTCCCCCTTTTGGATACAACTCGAATGTATATAAACCGACAATGCGGGTTGATCGGGTTAACCACGTCTGTTTGAATTAACTATTAGAATGATCGGCTTAATTGAGAGTGCATAAAAACAACTTTATTTGCGTCGTTTATTTATTTACACTCTCCTTTCCTCGCGCTACTTTTGATACTACTACGCTCCACCTCAAGTCTTCTTTTCCTCCCACTTCTCGTCTCATTCGCTCTTCATCATCAACGAAAAAATTCAATGTGCAAATAAGCAAACAAGATTATACGTTTCTAGTCCCTTAAGAGTCTAGACGGTTCGTCTGGTAGAGGACCTACGACCCTTTGGGTTATGGTTCTCCTAGATAAATTGTTATAAAGTATCTCTTTCCCCCCTTCTTTTTGCTGGCTTGATGAATGACGTAACCATTTTGTAACGTCATCCACTGTGCACAGTTATACCCCATCTCTGTGTTTTAATGGTTGACATCATCATTTTGTGACGTCATCCACAGTGAACGGTTATACTAACCTCGGTTTTTTTTATGGATGACGTCGCAAAACAATGACGTCATACGGTGTGCACAAGAAAAACATAACAAGTAAGCACGATGCACGGAGTTTTAGTAGACGATAGATAAATGATTTTGAGAGATTTCTTCGAAATTAAACTTAAATAATAACGGCAAGCCAACTTAATGTCTGGAACTCGAGCTAAAAAAAGATCTAAAAGTTTCTACCGGACTGATTGTCGAGATCGGATCCTCAACTAGTATGTATTCCGCCAACGACATAGCATGACTGCTACGACACTTAGTCGTAACTCTATTCTTAGTGCCTGGAAGAGTCCATCTATTCGAGAAATACGGTGGATAAATATCACACCATAACCCCTCTTTGCTCCGTATGGAGTCAATGCTATTAGGGGGGGGGGTATTTTAATGAAGTCCGGAATTTACGGTTTTTTCTTGATGTGATATTCTTTTTATATATCAAACGCTTTTTGGCATTCTCTCTTTTTTATTAAAACTATCTTATTAAAAAACACTCGAAAATCTCGTATGTTTTGACTAAAGATTCTTTAACAATTCGCAAAATTAAGAGAACTTTGTCGAGCCGATACATTTGTCGGAGCTGGCATATTTTTTTAACATACTCGCCTGCACTTGGTTTGATCTTTTAATATCTTTGTCCATGATTCGACTGAGACATTTTAATTTCTGTTTCTATTCGTAGACTTTAGGCGAAAATCACTTGCTGTATCCTACATCTACACTTGTTAATTTATTCACTTTCTCGAAAATATATGGTTGAATATATATTTTTAATTCAGCTTTGCCGATCATTTTTTAGTCCACCAGAAAAAAACATCTGAAACAATTTCTTTTAATTCTTCCGAATAGCTTTTTTCAAATTCTTTCTTTGACTTTTCTGTCGCAGCATTTAAGGTTTTTTATACTTTTACAGAAATATTTATAGGCATATCCTATAATTGGAACTTTTCCATCCAATCTATGCAAAATGTTACTTGAATTGTTAATCACAAACATTTTTAATTGTAAGGTTTTTCCTTGTACTGTAACTGTAGTTATTATTTCGCCCTCGAATTTGATTTGTTCTCCAGTGACGCTTTTGGCTACTTTCTAGTCCTCAATAAAGTCGCTTTTCCAATTTTATTCCATGTCTCAAGATTTATAATTGACAAATCGGAGCCTGAATCAAGTTGAATTTTAATATTTCTATTCAATATTCTTACTCGAACAAACTTCATAATATTTTCCACTTTGTCACATTTAGCGATTCTAATAAACCTTTTTTATTTTATTTTTTACTATGCAGTGCGTATTTTTGTGCCTCACGCGATCACACTTAAATAACTTTTTTGTTTTATATGGACAATCTTTGTACCAATGCAGTTATCCGCAATAGAAACACGGTTTAGGGGGCAGATTACTTTTCTTTTGATTATCAAATTCAGCTGGTGAAGTACTTTTCTTCTTGTTGTGCATTTTTCTGCTCCACTCTGTTCAATATCTTTTGAATCCTGATAATAAACCGTTGGCAGTCCTCATTGATATGCTGAAGTTTTAAATCTGGTTCATTTCCCAGTTTATTAAGGACCCTTCTTCTGATTTCCGCATCTATATTCGATACTTGCGCAAATATAAGGTATTTGAAATTGTTAGCACTAAACTCGGACAACTTGAAATCATCGCAGTGCAGTCTCTGTCGCCTTTCCTTGTAAAGGTTCACACATTTCCACCTTTTGTGAAAATGAGACGTATTAGGGCTAAAATATTTAATCAATAATGGTATCGTTTCACTTAATGTAAGGTTGCTGTTTTTTGTGCTAAGAAATAATTTACGAATTTAGTATGTTCAACCGTACCCAATTTCCTTAAAAGCAAACGAAGCTTTTTAAAATCGATTCAATTCGCACAGTCCGTATTATAAATGTCCTTGTATCGTTTGAAATATGAAGCAAACGTAACCTCGTTGTCAGGATCGTAGTTAAAATTTTCAATAGTTTCCCAAATAGTGTTTTGTGAAAACACATTTTCTTCTTTACCATTTTGACACCCATTCGATAATTCGAATATTTTTTCTGTTCGTTTTGGATATGATGAAACATTTCCTCAAATCTTTGTACATTTGTACCAGCTGTTCTTTCTGTTGTTCTTGGAATTTTTCTTCCAGTCGAAGCTCTTCTTTCTGTTCTTCTTTCTGCAATTGTATTTTTTCTGCATCCATTTTCTTTTGATATGATGCTTGTTTTTTCTGCAATTTTAGTTGCGTACATTGCAGATGCCTGAAAAATTCTAAAATTGCATTTTTGAATTCCTCCATTTTCCCGTCATTTCAATTAAACTGACTTTTTTGTGCATATATTGTCACGTAGAAAGTGTAGTCGGATAAAAATGATAAAAACACTATATTTTATGAATATTACCAAAGTGAGCAGAATCTATTTCGTCATAATATAGTTTTCTATTTTACTTTTAACCTAGACTATTCTGAAAGGGAAGTTAAATTATATTTCCTGTCAACTGACCTCCCCATCTCTTACTTAACCTTACTCATGAGGAAGTAACACGCTATTTTCTGTAAACCGATATCCCTTCCCCATCTTTATGCTTACGCATGCCCTGACCTTAAGTGGAAGTTCACGTCACCATCGCAAGGTAATCCAGAGACCCTGCCAAAAATGCCTACATCAAAACTGCCTACGCTTATTGGCATAGAATATACAAAAATGGAGTCGGCGAGTCATGTAGTTAGTTCCTGTCAGGCGGAGGCATTCTTACCGACTGTCGCCACGAGGGAATAATAAAGAAGAAGAAGAAGAAGAAGAAGAAGAAGAAGAAGAAGAAGAAGAAGAAGAAGAAGGCAGGGATCTGACTCCATGGCCTGGCGAGTGATTCTGAGATTTCTCCTATGTTGATACGAAGTCAAAAGTTAATATAAAGAAAAGGCTTCTGAGACGACTCCATCAAACCTGTCGTTGACTGGAACATCTTATATTATCGCCGAGAAATTATGATTACATATCCTATGTAAGGATTACGTAGCGCCAACCGAGACTCCACCCCCACCCATGTACCTGATTTGTTGGACTATACTTTGATATCTTCCATTGACTTTTTATATCCAAAGATTAGTGTGAATCTTGGACTGTTGAAATTTTCAACTCACGTGGGGAGTCTTGAATCACTCATCCCTGTTGAGCCTGTGGGGACTCTTGTACCATTCATCACTGTTGAACTTTTCAGCTTAAGTGGGGAGTCTTATATAATTCATCCACGTTTGTAAGTGATAACTACCTTTCTTTCTTGAATTGTCTGGACATGATTTTGTTTATAGATTTTGTTCGTTGCTAAATAACTTTAGATATCATTCTTTTCCCCATAAATATTACTTTGTTCTTTTTGTTAGTTTCATGCATGTTAGCTCCTTTTCTTATCTTTATTTAAATAAATATTTTTTTTTAATTTACTTTGGCGTTCGAGTTGTCTCTTACCTGTTCGTAGTTATTCCTTATTTCTATGTGATATCTTGAACTGGAGAATTCCCCCCCCCCCCCGTATTATGTTATTAATACCTGGCCCTAGGAACATACGAGCCACTTCTGGATATGTTACCTTTTTTCATTTATCATTCTCATGTGCTCGCCGCTGTGTTCCCGTGACAATATATATATATATATATATATATATATATATATATATATATATATATATATATATATATATATATATATATATAAAATCCAGGTAAAACATCCACAAGGTAGTAAGCCAAAGCATTTCAACCGGGTTTATAAAAAAAATTCAAATATGATCTAAGGTTAAGATCGGATTCTAACTCTTCCTGATGAGATCTTAGTTTATAATAGCTGTTGATCGATAACATCTACATGCCAGTGTCGCAGATTTTGTAGATGTCTGTGTAAGTAAAAATAATGATATATATATATATATATATATATATATATATATATATATATATATATATATATATATATATAATTTTAGTTACTAGGACATAAGTTCGTAACCTTCCAGTGGAAAGAAAAAATAAACTCGTAAAAAACGTATTTACGTGTTTCTGATTAACGAAAAAATACCTTTATGTTACGTTATTTTTCGTTTTTGCCTTCGCGGTTTAAATACTTGACTTTCCAAACATTGATTTGAAAACTGTTTCATCGTACTCAGAAAATAACACTTTCTCTTCAGTTCTTTTCGCAACGTTGATGTAAGGTTTTGTTTGTTTGTTTTTTCGAAGAATTTACACACTTTACTTGTTACAATTCAGTTTGATTTCAACTTCCCGCTCTATTGTTAAAATTATGCATAGCATACCACCAAAGTTTGTTTTTAATCCAACATTCCAATTGTAGACATAAATCCGAGATTTCGTTGCCAGTGTTGTATGCAACATAAGTTCGGATTATTTTCGTGTCCGAATAAATCCGAATTCCTTGTCGCCAGAGTTGTGCGACATACGTTTGAAAAAATGTTAGTCCGAATAAGTCCGAGTACCTTGTCTCCAATGTTGTGGGATGAAGTTTTCGAATCCTAGTCGCCTTTGAAGGACCGATAATAATTTAGATAACACGATGGTATATTTACTAAAGTGTATTTACAGTACAGAATAGTATGTTATAAAAAGTTTGCGTCCGATACTGTGGCTATGACTGCCGCTATGACTGCTACTACACTTAGTTGTAACTCTATTTATAGTGTCTGAGAGAGTCTATCTATTCCTGAAATGAGGTAGATAAACATCACACGATAACATTAACTCAGTAAAACTTTGTAAAATTAAATGATAAAATAAAAAAGTACGCATTCTGCTCGCTATCCCTCCTCTGTCTCTCTTCTCATCTTCTCCATGTACGGTTTAAATAGTATTACTACATGTGATGATATTTCATTTTGTTTATGTAAATAATGGACTATTTCTATCGTGAGTTTTAGAGTTGTATTGCCATTTGATTTTTAAGAAATATATATATATATATATATATATATATATATATATATATATATATATATAGAGAGAGAGAGAGAGAGAGAGAGAGAGAGAGAGAGAGAGAGAGAGAGAGAGAGAAAGAGCGAGAGAGAAAGAGTGTGAGAGAGAGAGGGAGCCCCGTATAAAATAAGAGAAGAGGTGTCAAACAATATATAGTGACAGAGGGGTAGACATAAACTCAGTAAGTGATGTGTCACTAGAATTGATTGCAAATTGCGACTAATCACATAAAACAATTAAAATAGAATATTTTTCAAACATAACTCAATCCCAGAACTAAAGAATATTTTAGCGCACATTGACTCACTCAGCCTTAGTCTGATGATAGATAATATAAATATCTTCTACTGTAAAACTTTCTCATGGTTTGCCATTTACCGTCAATACGTTTTTAGAATTTACCGTCAACTTTCAATAATTAAATACTCATTGCATTGCCTTGCAATGATCTCTGCACAAGTATGCGCAGAAATGTACAAATACACATTACATGCGCATCATTAATGGAAAGGGGTTGAAAAGTGCAGCAAGAGAGATGCATTGTATGGAAAAAGAAGACAATATTAATTTCACTAGGAAGGAAAGACAATTGTTGAACATTTAATCTTAAGGCTAAGACTAATAATTACATTTTAGCCTTTTTTCGGTTCTTTAATTACATGATTTTTTATTTTTGTATTTATTTTTAAAATAGTTACTGTTTGTTATTTTGATTTTAAGAATATTTATAGTTATTATGTTTCTATTCTATCTACTTAGCTATCTATCTAGCTTTTAACGTTTCTATTGTTCTCTTAGTTTTGTCTGATCTGTTATTCCTATCGACTCTTCTCTCTTTCTTTCCTTTTTTAATGCTTGTCTATTTGACCCTCTCGAGTTTTCCTTTTTTTTTCTTTTATCAAACGCTTTTCTATTTTACCCTATCAGGTTTCCTTTCTTTTTAACTGATCTCCCTTCTTTTTTAAAAATTTAATTCTTCCTTTCCTTTTGTTTGCTTCAGTTCTGTGTTGTCTATTATAAATGTATCCTTACCGTTTCACTTGTTATGCGTCTTTCTTCTTTTCCGTTTGTACCGAGTCGGAAAAAAGAGAAAAATGAATGAATGAACGTACGAAACAAAAAATAAAGGAAAATGAATGAATCTTCTATAAAGTCGATTCATTTATTTTTACTTACTTTTGGGGGTTTCGTACATTCATTTATCGATTCAGTCTTTCTGCCTTTTCTCCTTTCCTTCTTCCCCTTCCTTTTTTCGATTCATTTTCATTTTCTACATTCATTCATTGTTGCCTATTTTTTATTTTATGTTTTCCTCGGACATTTATTTATTCATTCATTCTTTCATTATTGTCTTTTTTCTTATTTTTGTTTTACTAGTAATGTTTGTCCTTTTTTATGTATATTAATTTATTTTTCATTATTTTTATTTTGTTTTCTATTTTTATCTTTCATTCATTCCTTCCTTTTTTCTTTCTTCTTTTATCCATTCATTCTCTCTCTCTCTTCATTATCCTTTGTCGCATATTCATTGATTCATTTTTTTTGTTTGTTTCGTACATTTACTTATTTATTCTTTCTTTTTCCATTCATTCTACGTGTCTAAGCCCCTTTCTTTCCTTACGTATATTTATTCATTCTTTCTTTCTTTCTGGCTTTCTTTTTTATTCATTTTTTTATTCATTCACCCTTGTATTTGTATCTTCTTTTCTTCTTCCATTTGTTTTACTAGTTATTTTTCCTTCTTCCTATTTAGTTCATTCTTTCTTAATTTACAGTTCTGTAAGAGAATAGAAACTCAAAGAACATGTGTAATTGAGCAGCAAGGTCGTTGGAGTTTTGTTTTCTTTCATATTCTACATTATTACATCTACCAGGCAAGAGGAAAAGACAGAGAATCATCAGTTACCACATCATCACCACTTTGACGGGGTCACCATTTATAGGGGGTTATACGAACTCCCTATATTATGCTTACGAAAGACAAAAACAGTCTTTTTATAACAACAAATACTGGGTTCATTAAATAAAACTGCCTACGCCGTATGGTATAGGTTGAAGAAGTTGGACAGTGTCCAAGTAAGGAAAGTTTTTTGAGCTGTCAGCAGATATCTTCAGGTAAAGATAGCAGATGCTGGAGTGTCCAGTGGACCGCGACAGGAGAGAGAATGTAAACGTGTTTCCTTGTTGCTTGCATGATTCCAAAAGGGGGCTGAAGTAGTTCTTCAGCGGACAGATGGAATCAATGCGCCCTGCAAGATGATTGATCAGATCACTTAACGAGGAAATTTTTCAGAGGGAGAAAATAGGCCTTTGTTTATGACTGCTACAGTTCTATCGAAGAAGTGGACTACAGACAAACCGTGTGAATCGAAGAATACCCTACACTATGTTATAATACGAGACGAAATAAATGAAAGAGAATGGATAAAAGAAGAATAAAAGGAAAATGAAAGAGAAGGAATACAAGAAGAAAAGGAGAATAAAAGAGAACGAATAAGAAAAAATGAATAAAATCGGACGAATAGAAGAGGAGGAATAAAAGGATAATGAAATTAAAGGTACTCTTATAGATGACGCACTATGTTTCCGTGACTTCGCGTCGTTAATGTTCGGGCAGGTCACGGAAGCACCCGAGAGTTGACGAGGCGAAAACTGCCAAACGATAAATTGAAGACTGGCAGACGATAAATCACGACGAAGAAAATCAATCTAAAATAGATATATAAAAATAAAGAACGAACAATCCATAGCTAAACAACTGTTATTAATTAAATGTTATTTTTGTGTTGTTGTCTTTTTATCAAAGTAGCCATTGTTAATCAAATGTTTTTAAATAATATATTTTTTGTTTGTGCACCGGAAAGTTTCAAAAGATGATTTTATATGTTTTTTGTTTTTAAAAATTTTTTGAAATGTTTTCGTTTTACATTTTTCCCACAATTTTTTCTTGTTAACATAAAACCCGAAACAACTGTTTTTAAGCCATTATTTTTTCTTATTTTAACAAAAATAAAAACTGTTTATAAGCAAATGATGCTTTTTTTTCAATCTTTTGTCAATGTTTTTTTTTCTTTGTTTACATTTTCTGGGTTAGGGTTTAGAATTAGGTTTCGGGTTAGGTTTAGGGTTAGGGTTTAGAGTTAGTGTTGCAACTGGTCCAAAAGGAATATTGGTCTGCAAGACTTTACCGGAACTTCAACCGACACATCGCATTTTTTGTTTTTGTTTCGCTAAAAGAGACCTTAGCTGGCAGAACTGTTAATCCTTCGGGAGATTCAACGAGCTGACAGAGATTATAGAAATTCATTTTTTTTATTGAACGCGATTAATTTCTTCCAAAAGTTATCGGCTCCTTGCTGTAGTTTTATTGGCTAATGCCTACTGCAACATGATTGGTTAATAGTTTCGTCAACTCTCGGGCGCTTCCACGACCTGCCCGAACATTGACGACGCGAAGAAACATGGTGCGTTATCTATAAGAGTGCCAACATAAAGAATAAGCAATATTATAAAGAAAAAACAAAGAAAACCAAAATAACGAATAGAGCAGACAATACGAGCATATATGTTATTTTTTATTATTATTTATTTATTTTCTTTTTGTAATTTTTTTCTTCCCTCTTTCTTTCTTTCTTCTTCTATTCGGTTTTACTAGTGATTGTTTTATTTTTGTTGTTGTTGATTCATTCATTCTTTTATACTTCTTTGTTCTTTTCTTTCTTTCTTTCTTTCTTTCTGTCTTTCTTTTGTGCATTCATTCATTCATCCGTTCTTTCGTTATTTATTTTTCCATTCGCTTATACGTTTTCCTGTACGTGCAGTTATTTCTATGTTTTCATTATTTTTCTTTGTTGCACATTCCTTTATTCATTCTTTCTTTAATTCTTATCTTCTTCAATTTTTTAGTCAGAGTTCTCTCATTTTCTTTTAATATATTCATTTATGCTTAGTTACTTTTTTCTTTCATTCTTTTTTACATTTATTTATCATCTCTTTATTTCTCTTTTATGCATATTCATTGGTTCATCATCTCTTCTTTTCCTCCGTACATTTATTCACTTTTTCTCTCGTTCATTAATTCTGTCTTTTTCATACATTCGATTTTACTAGTCAATTTGTTAATTATTTATTTCGTCCATTTATTCATTATCTCACTTTTCTCTTTTTCAAACATTCAGTCATTCTCTCCATTTTGTTCTTTCGTACATTCGTTAATTCTTTCGTTCGTGCT
>OY744524.1:164798168-164883168 GCA_963556195.1 Sepiola atlantica | reverse complement strand
ATATATATATATATATATATATATATATATATATATAAAACTATATAGCTATGGGCAAACAGCGTCGCCAACCCGCAGTGCCACGCGTGACGATTATGACAAAAAATCCTGAATGTCATCCATTAATAAGGTGGACAGAAACTAGGCGGAGGGGGTGGAGGGGCTGCTCGAGGTGTGATCAAAACACCTGTGATATATATAGTATACTTTTCATTTATTTATAGAAACATTTCCAGCTACATATATGCATAACGGTCGAAGCTTCATCAAGACAAATAGTCAATTGGAAATTAGCGCCAATTCTAATAAAGTCATACTTCCTAAGCAAGGGCGTTAGGTGAGTAGAATCAAGGCGTCCACCCCCTAAAAGTAATATATGTTCAACCACTAAACTATCCTGTTTTTTAATGTTTTGTGTGATCAGAACAGTTTTATTATCTCGCGTCTCTGATTAAAAGGATGACCACCCGCGTATACAATTATTTACATCAGCTGACGTTTAAGTTAAATAAATGGGCATTTTTTATTATTTGTTTGTTTATTGCTAATTTTGCTCATCTGATTTATGTGTAGATCTTTTTGAAATTGTATGTATAGTTTTTTATCAATCCAAGTTAAAACAGTTTTTTTTTCAGTTTACGATAAACCTACGAATATCATTAGAATATTAAGAATAAATCTAACAAGCAAATAAAACTCCTAAGCCTAACATTCACACGTAACAATAATTGGAACACATAGATGGAAAATATTGCCACGGTTGCTACAAGGAAAGTGGCTCCCTCTACCGTGCTAGAAAACTCCTCACACCTGCCAGTATCCTATATCTCTACAAAGCCACCATCCGACCATGTATGGAATATTGGTGTCACATCTGGGCTGCTGCATCAACCACTAGTCTCTCCCTATTAGAAAGTGGTCCCAAAAATAATTACTAATCTAATAGGTCCTTCACTGTCCACAAAGCTCCAGATCAGTGGCGTACCGAGGTAAAGTGTCGCCTTATGAAAGAATTTATGCTCGATCTACGAGATAGAGCAATTATATCGACAGATAAAAGAAGAGAAATAAAATATGTGAAAATACAAAATCTATTTAGTCTTCAGTTGTTTAAAACAAGATATATTCAATTAAAGAATATTTATTTTCCTTCCTTGGGCCATGGCTTTTGAAAGAATGAATTCTAACCATCAAAGGAATACACATAGATAAGTTGGCAAAAGAGATGCTAAAAGTCTTTAAATTACGCAACAACCAAATTGATGCAAATACTCCCTCGCATTTCAAAAATTTTCAATCTACACCCTCCATGAATTTATTCAGAGAACTAAAGAAATTGGAAAAAATAGCAGCATCCATGTACGGCTTAAAGACGTCTTCTTTCCACTGGCCAGGATGAACACCTCGACGGCTTTGAAAACGCACTATTTGACCTCATCAAATGTATAAAATTTAAAAAACGCAGAAAACACTCCAACCCCATTTTAAGAAAATCAATAACAACACTAAAAATTACTACAAATTAAAATATGCGGCTTACAAGAGCCTAATATCTAAAGAGCTCAATAAATCATACAATCCCGCTTCTAAGAACACACTCAATAGCATAAATAATGAAAGTAAATCATTATTAACATCTATGAATATTCTTAATTACACGGAGATGATAACTCCAGCAACTCCAAGATGTACGTTGGTTAACCATAAAAGCAAGTTTCAGGATAATTCTTCAATTAGATTAATCTGCTAATCTAAATCTGACCTAGGCATCATTAGTAAAAAAAATCCTAGATATAATTATCCCCGGCATAAAAGAAAAAAATATCGTTTTCTCTGTGGCACATCGTCCGATGAGGTAACTATTTGGTTTCTAAATCTTAAGGACAAATCGAATTAAAATTAAAATTTCATTACTTTCGATATAGATAACTATTACCAATCTATCTTCTCAGGTCTCCTTAACAAAGCAGTTAGTTTTGCTAAAAACAATTCAGGTCTTACCGATTTGGAGATTAGATTAATAATACTAGCTAGATCCCTACTGGAATTCGATAATAAATTTTGGATGAGACAAAAAACACATAAATTTAATATTACTATTGGGTAGACAGACTCTGCTCAGGTAATTGATTTGGTGGGTCTATACCTATTACGGGAACTGAAGTTAGAATTAAGGCATCTACAGGGTGGCAGAGATGTCGCACTCTTTGTTTCTAGGGAGATACCGAGAGAATACAATAGTACAATTAAGAGTCCATATCTTTTTTAAAAACTTTGGACGATCTATTACCGTAGAACCCGGGATAGAATATCTCATTTCCTTGACCTAACGTTCGACTTGAATTCTGAATCTTCAAACCCATACCATAAGCCGAACCTAACACTATTCTACGTTCATACGCTCTCCAACCACCCAAAATCCAGGAGTAATTCCACAGTCCCTTCGGTATCTAACAGAATATTTAAACCATCTGCTAATAAATTTATTTTAGACCAAAATTCGAATTTCTGCAACAATGCATTACTTAATTCGGGCTACAATGATAAAATAACTTATAAAACTTTGAGCATAATTGCACATAACATGGCAGTAAAAGAAGGAAAACAGAAGAATGCAACTAAGAATAATAATACTTATAAAAACAAGCTCATACACGCAACTAACAATGGAAAACTAACTGACCCCAATAACCGACTAAAGAGAAAGAATACTCCTTGGTTTAACCGCCACTACAATTGTGATGTTAAAACTAATATCTCTAGAGAATTCTTTAAAATTATTGGAACATCTTTTAAGCATCCGCATAGATATAGCACGATCTTAAACACACATTCTATAAAAAATCTATTATTCTACAATGCCTAACATAGCGCAGACAATTATTACTTCTAACAATAAGAAAATTAAATCTGCTTAGTCAATAGTACCCACAGTATCCCCTGCAAACAACTGTAACTGCTAGAAATCCAGAGAATGTCCGCTAAACAACGATTGTATGCGCATGCACTGTGAAACAATTCCCTCAAAATGCTAATATACAAAGTAACACCAGTACACGTATACCTCTTTCACTCCATAACTCGACACATTCTCAACTGTTACCGCATCACGATGTCGAGAACTCTCCGAAAACTGCCGAAAAATAATCTTAATTCTAACCACTATTCCCCACCAATTAACAGTAATCCTGATCGAACCCTTCTAACCCAATTGGTTTCCTTATCGAACAATTCCAACTTAACCTCGAGTCGAAATTTAAGCAAGTAGGCCCAGGACACTTCTACCACCTCAAATAAAACGCATATGGCAATAACAACTCCATGTAAAATACACACTTACATAGGGGCCAGCGCTTTCCCTATATAAAACCGCAGACCAAACTATATCTACTCTTTCAAAAGTAATAACGACCAAATTGCAGGAACTTCACTATCTAATTTGATCAAAACATCAAACGAAAAAACATTCCGCACTGCCTACATTAATCGATGTTTAAAAAATCTATGTCCTATACTATTTTACCAACTATGTACTTCAGACATCGTCATTATAGTTACGGCTGCCAAGAGTAAAAACATTATAAATGCTAAAAACGAATTTCTTTCGGCATGCAGACATAAAAGAAAATTTGAATATATCAATTTTATTGTACCCACTGACACCCCTCCCCCAGTAAATAGCCATTATTCTCCTAACTAACAACAGACTAATATTAAACAACTTAACTCAGTTACCTAAAACATTTCTTCCCTCTAAGCTTTCCTCAACCTTTATCTTCACCACATATTGAGGATTCCTATTAATACTTATTGCATCCTTAAATTTTGAACTTTCTCTACCTTCACATGGAGAATTCTTTAACATTTAAAGTCCACTTCTGATTTCCAACTACAAGCATACTTCCCCTAAAATTGTATCCTCCAAATCGTAGCTTCTTTTTTGAAGGACAATCTACAGAATTGAATAATTTAATATTTGCAACCGATAGCCAACTTTTCATAGTTCGATTTTCTCTACCATATCTCCCATGATGGATTATCTATGAAGGAGATACTTCATCACTCATTCGGTTCGATTTCATTAACTTATACTAAATATTTCATGTTTACATATTGACTTCTAATTATCTAATCATTCTAATAATATCTTAAATACTCTTATTTAGCCTTTTCCTCTTAACTTTCATAACTCATCTTCTAATCGAAATTATTTTCATCAATCTATATTCAAAAATAATTTAACTTATTTAATTAATCATGAAGCTTTAAAAAAATTTAAATTAAAAAAAATCTTTTAATAGAATTGTTAAAACTTTTAGACCTTTAAATCTTTAATCTTTTAACTTTAATTACATGTTTACATTTTCTATCATTTTACTTCATCCATTAAACTTTTAACTTTTATTTTTTTAAACTTTAATCCTTTGCACTACGTCTAGTTCAACCATATTTTCACTTGTTTTAGTAACTTAGCTTTTTAGATTCATTTTCCTAACTATTTACAGAACTTTAACTTTTCTCCAATCCCACATTATTCTTCAATATAAATCTTACATACCCATCCTAGCACCCTGCACTTAATACAACCGTTGCTATAAAAGTCCATTTTTTAATATTTAAATCGGGCTAGTATCCAGGCGATTCTTTCCTACCCATCTCGACTCTCAGGTCATTCGTATTCTATCTCACAATTTCTCGCGTCCCCACCTCCCCTCTCTCTCAACCTTAACCCATTTTGATTTTGTAATTTCAACCCCTGTAACGGCATTAATCTACTCCCTGACTAGAATCTACTCATTAACGGAGTTGCTTGATTTTGGAAACTACTCTTTACCATATCATTTTGGATTAAAATCCTTAAAATATGCAACCAAGTGCCCATGGAAGCATTCAAAAATGACCTCTAATAAACAGCTTGAATCCTAAACAAATCTCTTAAACCCAGATTATTTGTACGTTTGATGGATTTATTCTTCTTTGATCTGTTACATTGAACCAACTGTTGCATTCTTCGTGAACTTTTGGCCTGCATTTTTCAATCTTTTTTCTTTGGACATTTTATGCATTTTTCCCTAAATTTGCTCATCATACTTGCATTTACACCTTTTCAAATTATGACTTTTGGCATCTCTTTTACCAACTTATCTATTTGTATTCCTCTGGTGATAAGAATCCCTTCTTTGAAAATACATGACTTAAGGAAGAAAAATGGCTATTCTTTAATTGAATATACCTTGTTTTGAACAACTGATGACGTAATAGATGTTGTATGTTCACATCTTTTATTTCTCTTCTTTCATCTGTCTATAATACACCCCCCATATATATATATATATATATATATATATATATATATATATATATATATATATATATATATATATATATATATATATATGTAACATAATATAATAATGGTTATTCAGAAAATATTCCAGATTTCATCCAAAATTACTTTATTATCAGAAAATTGTTTCTGCCCATTCCGAAAATATATATTTTCGTGATATACAAAATAGCAAAAATATTTACGAAAGGCTTCATCAGTGTACATTCGCTACAATTGGGCTGAAGTTTTTGATATTTTGTATATCATGAAAATATATATTTTAAGTGTTTTAACATTGAATCTGGAATATTTTCTTAACTCGTATTGTATATATATAAACTTTTGTGTGAACTTAAAGAAATTCATAGTATATATATATATACATATATGGGGTAAGGTGCACGATAAGTCATGAAAATGAAATGCCGTGGTAGACAAAATGTGTGAAAAAAAGACAAACAGAAAACAGGTTAAAATGCAGGAGAAAAACAAAAACAAGAGATTTGACCGGTTTCGTTCGTATTAACGAACGTCTTCAGAAATAGTGAAGACTTGGAAACAAATTTATTATTAAGGCACACACATGGGAGAAGGAAAAGATGATCCGATTGAACCATATGAGAACGTTTTTTAGCGACATTGAAATATGATTTGACAAGTAAGAGACATATTCTTCTTTATTTCTTTTTTCTTATTCTATTTTTATCTTTATTTATTTTCTTTTTCTTTTTATTAGCTAATTAGATCATTTAAAATGCATTTCTTTCAAACTTAACCCTGTCCCAAAACTAAGGAGTTTGCTTACATGTATTTCATATAATCATATACTTTTTCAAAAAGCCATAGAGAAATATAGGCCGGCCTCCCCAGCTTTATTATAATAAGATATTATTTATATTGGTGTGATTGTAAAGTAGATTTTTCTAGACTGTCAATTTAAGAATTTTATTGCTTTATAAAACTTACAATGAGACGAATAAGCAAACCTATCTTTGATATTTTCCAGTTTTTTTTTGTTTTTTTTTGGGGGGGGGGCTTGCGTTCGGTGTATCAATTTCATGCCTGCTCCTATATGTGATAGGTTCGGTTGTGTTTATTTATACTTATATATATTTACATACATAATTGTATGCATACATATATATATATATATATATATATATATATATATATATATATATATATATATATATATATTCCACTTTATGTGGGCTTATCCTGGCTAGTTTCTCTGTATTCATCCCTCTTATCGCCTTCACCCTCTCCACCTATCGCCTCCCTTATACTAGCTCGGTAGGTGCGAAAAGGAAAAATAAAAATAACAATAAAAAAAGAATAAGAAAAAAGAAATAAAGAAGAATATGTCTCCAACTTGTCAAATCATATTTCAATGTCGCTAAAAACGTTCTCATATGGTCCAATCGGATCATCTTTTCCTTCTCCCATGTGTGTGCCTTCAAAGTAAAATTGTTTCCAAATCTTCACGTTTTCCGAAGACGTTCGTTAATACGAACGAAATCGGTCAAATCTCTTGTTTTTGTTTTTCTCCTGGATTTTAACCTGTTTTCCGTTTGTCTATTTTCACACACACACACACACACACACACACACGCACACACACACACACACACACACACACACACACACACACACACACACACACACACACACACACATATATATATATATATATATATATATATATATATATATATAGATAGATAGATAGATAGATAGATAGATAGATAGATAGATAGATAGATAGATAGATAGATAGATGTTTCCATCAGTCGCCATATTAAATCAGACTAGTCCCTCCGGAAGTGGAATTCGATTTTTGTAACTTCCCAGAATACCCCCAACCCTTCAGTGAACTTTGGATTACCCACATTAAACAACTGTCCTTGTGCCGCATCCATGTTTCGTAGTGGGAAGAAGGGTAAATACCATATAGTTACTGTGCTGCGGAAATACAACCACACACACACTCTCTTTCTCTCGTTCTCACTCTCTCTCTATCTATCTATCTATCTATCTATCTATCTATATATATATATATATATATATATCCCTCTTTCGGCGCTATTCATTATACTTACATTTCACTGGTTCTTGTCTGGTGATAATGCGTTGCTGTTTATTTATTTGAGTTTTGTATAGAAATGTCTACTTCTTAGACGGAAGGCACACACTTTTCTTCACTTCCGGTTTAAGCCTCCTACCAAACTTTGGTTGACTTATTAAATATATACTTAGACAAATATTCCTTCTATTTCCTCTTTGTTTTCGTTTTTTTTGTTTTTTTGTTTAATACTGCTTCCGCTTGAGTGATTTTCAATCACCAACGCCCCCTTCCTTCGGGTAATTCTATAGCTTGTTTATTATCATGGTTACCTGAGTCACAAATTACCTGGCAATTTTTTTGTACGGTTATTTATTTAATGATTTGTTTGCTTCTTTATAGCAAGGCAAAGAAGTTTTCTTTGAAAATGCAACAATGGAACCTTGTGCGAAGGCGTGAAAGAGAAAAAAAATCACTGTCCAACAAAAAAACCCAAAAGGAAAAACAACAAAAAGGAAAGTAAACAATTGGAATATAGATAAGTAAATAAAACTACAAGTACAAGAATTTAGGGAATTGAAGAAAATGAAAGGATTAGAAAGGCCAAGAGAGACATGGTAGACAATAGATAAATCTATATATAGAAAAGAAAAAAAAACCGTCTGTCTGTCTCGCGTTCCTTCTCCCATGCATACCTTAAACTCATGCTAATTATAAATACACCATAAACACGTTGGTTGACACACACGTTCCTTTTGTTACTAGATCACTATTTACAAAGGCCAAGGGCTACTCGGATGAACACGTTAATGAGATGGAATGATTGTCAATTGAAAGATGAAAAACCTTATGAGAAGACTGGAAAGAATTGATGGGGTTAACCAAGCTCGAATTACTAGTGGGGCCGGTTCAAAAGAAGAATCTGTTGGGAGTTGATTTTTTTAAAACAACTATGTTGTACTCTGAAGGGAAGCAGTTTTGTGGTATCGCGTTTCTACAGACGGGGCGCCCTTGCGAAAAAATCTCTGATTGGGGAAGTTCCGCCTGACGCCAGATACACGGAGCAAGAAGGAAAAGAGTTTTCGTTGTGGCAGCAAAGCGAGTTCTTGTTGTGATTGTCTTACAATAAGGAACCAGAGACTGGAACTCAGTCGAGCTTCTCCCATGGAAATAGCGATAGAGTAGAGACTAGCAACGTCTCTTCTGTGATAAAGGGACTGCAAGGAAGATAAGAGGTCCTCCCCTCACTAAATTACAGAGTCGATGTTTAACGCCTCCCCAAATATGGCAGCAGTACTCAATCTTATGACGTATCTGGCTCTTATATAAGTAGAGGATTGCGTCAGGAGTAAGGTACTTTCTGGGGCGGTTGAATGATCAAACACTTTTCCAACGACCTTAACAACAGATTGGATGTAAGTCTTCCGTTTTAACCGAAGTTAAGCGACATTGAGCCAGGTCAGTACCACGTGGGTGACCATGTGTGAATACACGATGATGCGTGTAAGTCGACGATGACACCTTCCTGCAAAACCTAATATCGTCAAACCGGATTGCGGGCTGACAACCGCAGATGTATCTGATGTAACATCCACCACAATGTTGTGGTGCAACGGATAAAGTGCTAAGTGACAATCTTCTGGAGTTTAAAGGTCCAATAGTCACTATAGGCGATACTAAGAATATAATTTTAAAAAGATAAAAAAAAATAACTTAAGACTTCAAGCCGGTCATGGTTGACGGAACGAGAACAATCTACCCGCGTTAACTAAATAAAGAGTTCAGTTCGAAATTCCGTACATAATGATTCAAGGGTTCGACAAGATGCACCAGAAGAAACTCGGAAAGGGTGGTTTTAGTAGTGCTCTGGGGGCATCTTTAATGTTATACGAGTGGCTTTGGTAGCGCTCTAAACGGGAGCAATTAATGTAAGATTATAGTTTTACATTTGGTAAGTGGTATATAGTAATCCAAAAGTGCTCAACATCCTAGATAGAGCAGATGTGTTTAAATGCAGCGTTTCGGCGAGAAAGAACCTCTTTGTCTTTTGTTAACTCGGTGTTGCCCAGGAGCCATAATAGTAATAATAAGTGGTATAAGTTAATCAAAAATGCTCAATATCATAAATAGAGCAGGAGTGTTTACTCGGCGTCGCCCGAGTGTCATCAATATCCTAGATAGTTTTTAAACGCTGCGTTGCCCAGGAGAAAGATTTTCACTGTATTTTGTTATACAATTTTATACCAGAAAAGGCACTCTGCGTTGCTCGGGAATCAATATCCTAGATACAGCAGATGTGTGCAATAATACAGTAGTACATTTTCAATGTGGTATATGCCTGAGGAGAAGGGAAGACAAGAAACTCAGCGTTACTCGGGAATACACTAAAATAAATATAGATGTCATTATATTATTAAGGATGAACGGGGTAAATCAGAAACTTGGCGTTGCCCGGGAATAAATTAAAACAAATATAGATTTCAATCTGTTTTTGAGGAAGTGGATGGGGAAGAAACTATGTGTTTCCCTGGAGCAATAACTTAAAAACTGAAACCTCTGGTGAGGGAATTACATTACTATTATTTTCAATACATTAAAAAAGAGAAAGGAATGGGCTGGGTTTTTTTTAAATTTTAAATATATATATTTTTAAATAAATAATAAAATATATGATTTGATTGTTTTGGGGAAAATATAAAAAAGGTTTTTCTAAAATAATTTTTTTTCTAAAGTAATATATTTAAAATCAAAAAACAAAATCGTTTTTATTATATTTCCGTAAGAAAATAAAACCATAAAAAAAACCAAAAGGATTTTATTTTATTTCCGAAAGAAAAGAAAAAATTGATTATTTTCCAAAAAAATCAAACAACAAAAACATTACATTATATTTTCCGAAAAAAACATCAAATTACCTATGTGAATAGTTATTTTTGTAAATGAAATTATTTAAAATAAAAATTACTACAAAACTATTCATGATTTTCTTTAACACCAATTTGATAACTTATTTTAAATCAAAACCGGACGTCTTTAATACAAGGAACGAATTTAGACAGAGCACTGTTTGTTGCTGACTTCGAGTCGAGTGTCTTTCTGGTTGGACAAATAAAAAATGATTTAAACATATATCGTCTATTATTATTTTGTTCAAAC
The DNA here is from genome assembly GCA_963556195.1 of Sepiola atlantica. Taxonomy (NCBI): domain Eukaryota; kingdom Metazoa; phylum Mollusca; class Cephalopoda; order Sepiida; family Sepiolidae; genus Sepiola; species Sepiola atlantica. The sequence goes on along the minus strand of OY744524.1, from coordinate 164,872,621 downwards.
TTTCTTTTCTTTCGTTTTCTTAGTTTTTTTTTTAAATTTTCATTATTATTATTAGTAGTAGTAGTAGTATATCGTAAAACGTGGTTTGAGATAAATTGTATTAAGTTGAGAAATAATATTACTTTATTTCCCGTCTCTCTCTGTCATCTGCACGGAATCCTTTTTTTCTATCATAATCATGATTTCTTCATGCGAATATATTGACATCTATCTATTTCAATTTTTACCAACTAATGATTTAAAATGTTACATCTCCCCGGCGGGGAATTGAACCCCGGTCTCCCGCGTGACAGGCGGGGATACTTACCACTATACTACCGAGGAAGTGACGAAGTATGTGGCATGCAAAACCTTATTATTAATACAGAAGTGCTAATTCGTTTATCAATGCAATTGAATAAACGCATTTCGTTGTTTTTTTATAAGAGCGTTTATTTAGTTGCCTCCACACGAGAACAATAGTAGACACAACATTTTTATTAATGTAGTAAAAAATACTGCTCCCCAAAAGAAATCACTCCGAATGGGACAAAAGTTAAAATAGCTTTAATCTAGAACTTCTCTTCCTCTGGCCGAGAGCAGAAGAGGTACAATAATTTTATTCTAGTTCGAAGGCTAGGGAGAAAACCTATTTACTTTGCTCCCCACGATAGCAATGTATACTCTGCCTAATCGCAATCTTGTTCTTGGCCTTTTGGCTAAGATCAAAGTGTAGTATCTGTTCCGATGGATACTGCACCCCATAGACTGGTATTGTCTTGGCCTTCGGGGCTTGATTTACGCCGGTCTATGGGTCTGTCCTGTGCAGTTCTAGGAGGTCTACCCTCCCAGGCTTTGCCTCCCCTCTTTGGGGAGGAGTAAGTTAATTGCTTACTGCTTGAGGCGCCCCTACCGGGGAATGCCGACGGGGCTGCCCAGGCAATTTTTGATGGTCAGAGTGCTCACCTCTCGGGCGCTGGCTTTTCAACCCCCACTTTCCGACCCGAGCTTGGGTCACATCTTACTTGTGGGAGTAGGATAAAAACTGGCCTTGTGCCTAACTCCTGGAGAGGAGTAAATTACAACTCTGCCTAATCGCAATCTTGTTCTTGGCCTTTTGGCTAAGATCAAAGTGTAGTATCTGTTCCGATGGATACTGCACCCCATAGACTGGTATTGTCTTGGCCTTCGGGGCTTGATTTACGCCGGTCTGTAGCAGTTACCTCCTCCTTTCAAAACATAACTACACCGGTTTGCCGGTAGGTGTCGCTTTTTCACCGACAGGTGGCACTGTAAAGCGACACCAGAGTTATCTGCCCTTCGGACTATAAAACCCGGTGCAAAACGGAAATTCCCTCTCTTTTTTCACCGACCAGCATCGGAGAACAACGCTGGCACCAGCGCTCTTTTTCACTCGTCTTTTGGCCTCGACAGAACGACGCTGACACTAGCGCTCCATCTCTCTCTCTCTCTCTCTCTCTCTCTCTTCTCTGGTCGGCAGAACGACGCTAATACACTAGCGTTTCGTCTCACGCTTTTCTCTTGAACTGGTCTTAGCAAAACAACTACCAACAAACGTTTCTTCCGTCAACACGTGGGCAAACAACGGTAAGAGTTCTCAACTCGTTTTCTTTGTGTTACGGCTTTCAAAGACTTTTCCTACGCCGGACTCATTTCTTCTTATACCTTTTCAAGAACTGTTTTTCCATCGACACACATGCATACATCACACACTTCATCATTCCACGTACACACACGTTCAATAAACGTTATTTGAACTACTTCATTTTGTTTATTAATTATTACTCTGTCTTTGCATGCAACAATTGCTTGATTTACTGAACACGTCTATAATCGGGGGACACAACCCTCGATCTGAACATTGGTGACCCAACGTGCAAGCTTTGTTGTATGGGGCAGGGTAATTAATTTCGTACAAGAACAAAAAAAATATATATATATATCATTTCTCGTTTTTTCTTTCGTGGTGAAACGAATTACGCATCCATCTTTTTCCTTTTTTGTTTTCTACCCACGTGGTAGAAATATACAAACAAACAAAAAAAAGAAGCCACCGTCTCCATTTTTCCTGGCCACGCGGAAATACCCAAACAGAGAAAAACAAACATTTCTCGGCTCTCTCCGAGTATAAAACAAATTACAATTTCATTTTTTCTTCTCTTTCTTTACCCACGTGTCGGAAAATTATATACAAAGAAAAAGACAAACTTTTGCCAATCCTTTTTTTTCTTTTTCGAAGAACAAAAGGACCTTAGAAGACGCCACTTCCTTTGTTTTGAACACGTGGAGATAAAAAGAAAACAAAAGAAAACAAACGCTCACGCTGCCCATCTTTTTCGTGACCACGTATTGATAAAAAAAATTCAAAAATGCCGTCATCTTTTTCCGGACCACGTGTTGATAAAAAAAAAAATTCAAAATAATGCTGCTATCTTTTTCCCTAACCGTGGAAATGAAAATTCAAAAAAAAAAAAACAAACAAAAAAAAAAACGCCATTTTTATCTCTCGGACGACGTGGAAATTAAAATTCAAACAATAAAAAAGAAAAAGAAAATACGAATTTTTTTTTCTATCTTTTCGACAACAAAGAAAAGAGAAGCCGCCATTCTTTCTCTACGTGGAAACTAACATTCAAACAAACGAAAACAAAAACGTCATTCCTCGTGTGAAACAAATTATGACTCCACTTTTTCTCTTTTTTTTTTTTTCTTTTTCCTTTCTACCCACGTGGTGAGAATATATATATAAAGGAAAAGAAAACTACAAAACAGACAAACACGAACAACATCACCCTTCAAGGCCTACCAACAATCTTCAACACAACTTGAACAACCACATTTTTCCCGGATATTCATCAAGCACCAAACATTTCCGGACATCACTGACGACACTATGGAAGAAATCACACCAGTTCAAAATGAGTACAACTGCACAAGCACCACTAAATACTCAACAACTGGACGTTCGTTGATCAACTGGGGGACACATCAACTCGAACGATGCGCATCAACACCAGTACAGACCCACTTGTACCTGGACCTGCTAACTCACTTGCAGACATTTGTGCATCTGATTTTGACCATAGTGTACCACCAATCTCAACAACTAGATGTTTGTTCATCAGCTCCACAACACGGACTAATTAACATGAACAACATCAACAACTGCACAGACTCACTTGTGCTCATTCATCAACTGCACAGACTCACTTGTGCTCATTCATCAACTGCACAGACTCACTTGTGCTCATTCATCAATCAATTGCACAGACCCACTTGTGCTTATTCATCAACACCTGCACAGACTCACTTGTGCTCATTCATCAACATCGCACAGACTCACTTGTGCTCATTTATCAACAACTGCACAGATTCACTTGTGCTCATTCATCAACAACTGCACAGATTCACTTGTGCTTATTCATCAACAACTGCACAGACTCACTTGTGCTCATTCATCAACAACTGCACAGACTCACTTGTGCTCACTCATCAACACTGCACAGATTCACTTGTGCTCGCTCATCAACATCGCACAGACCCACTTGTGCTCACTCATCAACAACCGCGCAGACCCAAGCACCAAACATTCCCGGACAACACTGACAATTCAACGTTTGTTCATCAGCTCTGCATCAGGCAGACTAATCAACATGAACAACGCCACCAACAAGTGCAAATTCGCTTGCACTCAGCATTTTTCGACCGCAGACTCACTTGCGCTCAAACTTGATGCAGACCCAAACAACACACAGATCCACATGCGTTACAAACACTCAATTCCGCAGACGCACTTGCGATCAATCATTCAATACAGATGCAGAAACAGAAATAAGTAGCGTGCACACTACTTTTTCTAATCTTCAACAGCAAAACAGACATACCCACAAAGAATGCTTCTCATCTACAACTGTACATATTGAATAATATCTTCAATATTTTTCAATCTGGGGGGGAAGTCCTTGTAGCAGTTACCTCCTCCTTTCAAAACATAACTACACCGGTTTGCCGGTAGGTGTCGCTTTTTCACCGACAGGTGGCACTGTAAAGCGACACCAGAGTTATCTGCCCTTCGGACTATAAAACCCGGTGCAAAACGGAAATTCCCTCTCTTTTTTCACCGACCAGCATCGGAGAACAACGCTGGCACCAGCGCTCTTTTTCACTCGTCTTTTGGCCTCGACAAAACGACGCTGACACTAGCGCTCCATCTCTCTCTCTCTTCTCTGGTCGGCAGAACGACGCTAATACACTAGCGGTTCGTCTCACGCTTTTCTCTTGAACTGGTCTCAGCAAAACAACTACCAACACACGTTTCTTCCGTCAACACGTGGGCAAACAACGGTAAGAGTTCTCAACTCGTTTTCTTTGTGTTACGGCTTTCAAAGACTTTTCCTACGCCGGACTCATTTCTTCTTATACCTTTTCAAGAACTGTTTTTCCATCGACACACATGCATACATCACACACTTCATCATTCCACGTACACACACGTTCAATAAACGTTATTTGAACTACTTCATTTTGTTTATTAATTATTACTCTGTCTTTGCATGCAACAATTGCTTGATTTACTGAACACGTCTATAATCGGGGGACACAACCCTCGATCCGAACAGGTCTATGGGTCTGTCCTGTGCAGTTCTAGGAGGTCTACCCTCCCAGGCTTCGCCTCTCCTCTTTGGGGAGGAGTAAGTTTATTGCTTACTGCCTGAGGCGCCCCTACCGGGGAATGCCGACGGGGCTGCCCAGGCAATTTTTAAACCCCACTTTCCCGATCCGACCTTGGGTCACATCTTACTTGTGGGAGTAAGATAAAAACTGGCCTTGTGCCTAACTCCTGGAGAGGAGTAAATCAATACTCTGCCTAATCGCAATCTTGTTCTTGGCCTTTTGGCTAAGATCAAAGTGTAGTATCTGTTCCGATGGATACTACACCCCATAGACTGGTACTGTCTTGGCCTTCGGGGCTTGATTTACACCGGTCTATGGGTCTGTCCCTTGGCAATTCTAGGAGGTCTACCCTCCCAGGCTTCGCCTCCCCTTCTTGGGGGAGGAGTAAGTTTATTGCTTACTGCCTGAGGCGCCCCTACCGGGGAATGCCGACAGGGCTGCCTAGGCAATTTTTAATGACCAGAGTGCTCACCTCTCGGGCGCTGGTTTTTCAAACCCCACTTTCCCGACCCGACCTTGGGTCACATCTTACTTGTGGGAGTAAGATAAAACTGGCCTTGTGCCTAACTCCTGGAGAGGAGTAAATCAATACTCGGCCTTATCGCATTGACACACCGCGCCATCGACAATAGAGTGGGCCGTTGAGGATACGTCCACAATGATCAGTCTGGCAAGGTGGGTCGGTGTAGTTTATTCTGGATGTATCTTCTTCCGCTTTGAGAAAGGGGTTAGTTTATTGCTAATCGCCTGAGGCGCCCCTGCAAGGGAATACCGACAGGGCTGCTCAGGCAGTTTTTTGTAGGCCCGAGTTCTCTTCTTCTCGGACGCTGGCTTTTCGATACCCACTTTCAGACCTTGTGTCACATTTTCCCATCGTGGGAGGAAAATTAAAAAAAACAAAAAAACTTATTTTTTTAATCGCCAAAGTTAAGCAACGTTGAGCCTGATCAGTATCGAATGAGTGACCATTTGGGAATGCCAAGTGGTGTATATGGGAGGACGACAACACCTCTCTGGAAAAAGAAAACATATCCTCTGACCAGGATGTACATACGACTGAGGACCGAGAACTTAATTCCCTAGAAACTTGTTCCTTCGGAGGAATCCGGCTCAACCAGATCAGGGGTACACGCGAGCAAAGTTAAACACAAGATCCGTTTTTAATGTGGGGAGAAATCTAGATCCCCACAAAAGAGCATTGTAGATGCGACAAAAAAAATGCCTCAGTCTAGGAAGACTTCTCATTCTTTGACTGTGACAGAACAGATACTACAATTTTATATTAGCTCAAAGGCTGGATTTATTTATGTCTCCCACAGCAGCATGTTTGACACATGGTCAGTTTATAGTTGGAATCCAGTTCCCCAAACTATTATTTGGGGTAAATGATAATACTTTATTCATCTTGAATAATAAAAATACAACATGGCGGCATCCCGTAAGAACCCATTTTCTGAAAATCACGATTCTTGTGTAGCATATTTACACATTTCAAAAATATTTTTCTTGTAGTTACAATGTGTAATACTAAATAGATTCTAACTCAAAATTGTTTCTCAATTGATAATATTAATTTAAAAAAACCCATAAAACCATTGTTATCGCTTATAAACAATTTTTTATCGCATTATGTTTACCCCTTCAGATAAATAACAACAACAACAATAACAATAATAATAACTAGCGAGACCCGTGTAAATTACACGAAATGATGTTTTCAATACTAATTATCTTGTTCCTAACCTATACATGTTTGAATAAAATATGCTAAGATTTGGACTTGTATATTTATTTTTAAAAAATGAACAATACATGAAACAATTTACAAAACTTCTTTATATACAATATTTCTAGTGAAGGTAATATTTCAACGACTAAACCTTACTTTGTAAATGTTTTCGATTAAATTAAATTTGGCTCCAATTCATGAATATTTATTTACTCCTCTTCAGGAGTTAGGCACAAGGCCAGTTTTATCTTACTCCCACAAGTAAGATGTGACCCAATGTCGGGTCGGGAAAGTGGGGTTTGAAAAGCCAGCGATCGAGAAGGTGAGCACTCTGGCCATTAAAAATTGCCTGAGCAGCCCTGTTGGCATTCCCCGGTAGAGGTGCCTCAGGCAGTAAGCAATAAACTTACTCCTCCCCAAAGAGGAGAGGCAAAGCCTGGGAGGGTGGACCTTCTAGAACTGCACAGTACAGACCCATAGACCGGCGTAAATCAAGCCTCGAAGGCCAAGACAATACCAGTCTATGGAGTGCAGTATCCATCGGAACAGATACTACACTTTGATCTTAGCCAAACGGCCAAGCCAATTCATGAGTAGCATACAAAGATTCGGAAGGTCGTTGCTTTTGATGTAAGCATGACACAAAATCACACACGCTATGTGTCTTCCCGGTCGTCCCCTCCCTACCTCTCTTCCCCTTCCCCTCGAAATGTAGAAAAAAAATCTTAGAGGTTCGTTGGGATCGAACTATAAACCAGTCGGGCCGAAGTCAAAAATACTACGTCGCTAACCGTTGCGCCAAAGGGAAATACTTGAGAACGTTTTGAAAATGTTTTTGAAAATCTAGGTGCGGCACGCATGCGCAGAGCTTTTGCCGGAAGCATGACACACGAACACACACGCTATCGTATTAATATATAGATGATGATAATAATAATAATAATAATAATAATAATAATAATAAGGCTCTCCAGAAGGGTTCACAACCGCGCTGACTTCCGGGTTATCCTGCAGTAAATTTCAAGTACGGATGATCATAAATGATGAAATAAAAAAAATTTTAACGGAAAATTTAGAAGTGTATTTTTAGTATAATAAAATAAGTTGTTAGCAAAACAAATTATCAAATATATGTTTGTTTATATTTTTATGAAAATATAACAAATCTTTAATTAAAAAAATCTGTCTTTTTATTGATATAAATAAAGTTTTGAAATGTCTTTTTTATTATTTTCGCGTCGAATAAAACAAAATTATTTCGGCGATATTCTTCATTGTATACGCTTTTATTATTATTTTAAAATATTTTAAATTATGTTGTTGTTTCACAAAAAGCAAAAGACATCTGCTTCAAAAAGTACTATTGAAATAGTAAGCTATTTTATTATATTTTCATGAAAAATCAAAACACATATTATGTTGCTGTTTCACAAAATACAAGACATTTCAAAACTTTATTTATATTAATAAAAAGAAGAATTTCAACATATTTGATTAATTAAAAAATCTTTTATTAAAGATTTGTGATATTTTCATAAAAAAACAAACAGAATACATTTCAACATATTTGATTCATAAACAGATTAATTAAAGATTTGTTATATTTTACTTAAAAAACAACTTATTTTATTATATTATGATAAAAATACAATTCTAAATTTTCCGTTAAAAAACATTTCTTTTACCATTTATGATCATCCGTACTTGAAATTTACTGCAGGATAACCCGGAAGGCGTGAGAGCGAGACAGGCAGGCAGACAGACAGATAGACAGACAGACAGACAGGCGTCTTGCTCCACCCAGCCACCCTGTGCGCGCTGCCCCTCCCCACTCCTATTGGGGACAGAACACACAGACACGTCTTTTCTGCTTGAAGTCTCGCCAGCCAAGGAGGCTGAAAATCTCCGACCGTAAGGCACATGGTTTCATCTACTTACATATGGGGTCACCTCTGACCTTGGAGGTGTTACTCAAACTTTTCAATTGAAACACGTCCCTCCTTATGTAACACACATTTATGCCAAATATTAAAATTGCTTAACTGTTTAAAAAAAACCGAAATGCATTTCGGTTAGGTAAGATATAAAATAAAGTAATTGTCTAATAATGAAAATAAAGTAATATTTAATTCACATAGACATGTCTACGTATATTTACTGAAATGGTGGAATTGTTTCTGAATAAGCTAAAATGAATATTAGTTTATTTAGTAATCAAGTAATAGCTATAAATATAATGAAGAAGAACATACATTATATGTTATTGTATCGTTGAAGTTAGTAAATATACGATTAATAATAAAAAAGAAGAAAAAAAGAAATTGGATTCCCAAACTGAAAGCTTTTTTCTGTCGAAGGCTCGAACGACTGAGTTATCGTAGTCGGCTTGAGAAGTAGTCAAAAATGAAGTTTTATAGGCGAACTCATCGGCGATTCCAGCAGCAGCGTGGCATGCTGGTCTAGTTTCAGGTGCAGCATTTGTTTTGTGATTTTATTAAATTCATGAAAATAGTTTATTTTTGTTAATTAATGATCGGAAGAAATAAATGTGTTACAGTTTTTGTTTATCAGGTGGTGTCCGAGGTCGGTGTAGTGATACATCTTAAGTTAGGGAACGCACAGTGTGATACAAAACGATCACACTTATTAAGACATCTTCCATATTTACCTACGGTGTAATGAGCTATGGTAAGAGTAGTTGTTACTGAGAGAGAATTATCTCATCTCACTCTCTCTTTGACATCAGTAATCAAAGCAGAAACTATATAAAAATCGATAAAGTGGATGAAAACGGAATTTGATTTTCCCATACAATAAAAAAAATGATTGACGAAATAGTTTTCGCTATATAGCTTTTGTTTGTGAAGATATACCGGCCAATAAAATAGGGGAAATTTCACTTTACATCATAGAAAAGATTACTTGAAAATGCATGACGCCATAAAAGATGAATGGTAGATTCCAGCAACAGTATAGATAGACTAGACGACCTATGATCAGTTGTGTCAAAGACCCAACAAGTCACGTATTACCTGGTATAATATAAACATTTCACCTGACTCAGATTTCATAAAATAAACTAGGGGCAATCAAAAAATGCAATAAGGGAATCAAAATTTATCAAAAAATATTTTGGGGGTAGCATTTTTGTCTTTTAAATGAAATAGATTATAGTATACCTTAATTAGAAAAAAGTGAAACAAAATTTAAAATTAGATACTACTGCATTTTTTTAATCCTCATCAATCTGATGGAGTTAACTTTTTAATGGAAAAAAGTATAACAATTTTTTGTAAATCATGCCATTACTTTCTACTTATAAATCTAATAGAGCTCGATTTTTTTACGGAAAAGTATGTTTTCTACTGTCCAAATGACTTATAATCTGATGGAGTTAACTTTTTAATGGAAAAAAGTATAACAATTTTTTGTAAATCATGCCATTACTTTCTACTTATAAATCTAATAGAGCTCGATTTTTTTACGGAAAAGTATGTTTTCTACCGTCCAAATGACTTATAATCTGATGGAGTTAACTTTTTAATGGAAAAAAGTATAACAATTTTTTGTAAATCATGCCATTACTTTCTACTTATAAATCTAATAGAGCTCGATTTTTTTACGGAAAAGTATGTTTTCTACCGTCCAAATGACTTATAATCTGATGGAGTTAACTTTTTAATGGAAAAAAGTATAACAATTTTTTGTAAATCATGCCATTACTTTCTACTTATAAATCTAATAGAGCTCGATTTTTTTACGGAAAAGTATGTTTTCTACCGTCCAAATGACTTATAATCTGATGGAGTTAACTTTTTAATGGAAAAAAGTATAACAATTTTTTGTAAATCATGCCATTACTTTCTACTTATAAATCTAATAGAGCTCGATTTTTTTCCGGAAAAGTATGTTTTCTACCGTCCAAATGACTTATAATCTGATGGAGTTAACTTTTTAATGGAAAAAAGTATAACAATTTTTTGTAAATCATGCCATTACTTTCTACTTATAAATCTAATAGAGCTCGATTTTTTTACGGAAAAGTATGTTTTCTACCGTCCAAATGACTTATAATCTGATGGAGTTAACTTTTTAATGGAAAAAAGTATAACAATTTTTTGTAAATCATGCCATTACTTTCTACTTATAAATCTAATAGAGCTCGATTTTTTTTACGGAAAAGTATGTTTTCTACCGTCCAAATGACTTATAATCTGATGGAGTTAACTTTTTAATGGAAAAAAGTATAACAATTTTTTGTAAATCATGCCATTACTTTCTACTTACAAATCTAATAGAGCTCGATTTTTTTCCGGAAAAGTATGTTTTCTACCGTCCAAATGACTTATAATCTGATGGAGTTAACTTTTTAATGGAAAAAAGTATAACAATTTTTTGTAAATCATGCCATTACTTTCTACTTATAAATCTAATAGAGCTCGATTTTTTTCCGGAAAAGTATGTTTTCTACCGTCCAAATGACTTATAATCTGATGGAGTTAACTTTTTAATGGAAAAAAGTATAACAATTTTTTGTAAATCATGCCATTACTTTCTACTTATAAATCTAATAGAGCTCGATTTTTTTTACGGAAAAGTATGTTTTCTACCGTCCAAATGACTTATAATCTGATGGAGTTAACTTTTTAATGGAAAAAAGTATAACAATTTTTTGTAAATCATGCCATTACTTTCTACTTACAAATCTAATAGAGCTCGATTTTTTTCCGGAAAAGTATGTTTTCTACCGTCCAAATGACTTATAATCTGATGGAGTTAACTTTTTAATGGAAAAAAGTATAACAATTTTTTGTAAATCATGCCATTACTTTCTACTTATAAATCTAATAGAGCTCGATTTTTTTCCGGAAAAGTATGTTTTCTACCGTCCAAATGACTTATAATCTGATGGAGTTAACTTTTTAATGGAAAAAAGTATAACAATTTTTTGTAAATCATGCCATTACTTTCTACTTATAAATCTAATAGAGCTCGATTTTTTTTACGGAAAAGTATGTTTTCTACCGTCCAAATGACTTATAATCTGATGGAGTTAACTTTTTAATGGAAAAAAGTATAACAATTTTTTGTAAATCATGCCATTACTTTCTACTTACAAATCTAATAGAGCTCGATTTTTTTTCCGGAAAGGTATGTTTTCTACCGTCCAAATGACTTATAATCTGATGGAGTTACCTTTTTAATGGAAAAAAGTATAACAATTTTTTGTAAATCATGCCATTACTTTCTACTTATAAATCTAATAGAGCTCGATTTTTTTTACGGAAAAGTATGTTTTCTACCGTCCAAATGACTTATAATCTGATGGAGTTAACTTTTTAATGGAAAAAAGTATAACAATTTTTTGTAAATCATGCCATTACTTTCTACTTATAAATCTAATAGAGCTCGATTTTTTTACGGAAAAGTATGTTTTCTACCGTCCAAATGACTTATAATCTGATGGAGTTAACTTGTTAATGGAAAAAAGTATAACAATTTTTTGTAAATCATGCCATTACTTTCTACTTATAAATTGAATAGAGCTCGATTTTTTTACGGAAAAGTATGTTTTCTACCGTCCAAATGACTTATAATCTGATGGAGTTAACTTTTTAATGGAAAAAAGTATAACAATTTTTTGTAAATCATGCCATTACTTTCTACTTATAAATCTAATAGAGCTCGATTTTTTTACGGAAAAGTATGTTTTCTACCGTCCAAATGACTTATAATCTGATGGAGTTAACTTGTTAATGGAAAAAAGTATAACAATTTTTTGTAAATCATGCCATTACTTTCTACTTATAAATCTAATAGAGCTCGATTTTTTTTACGGAAAAGTATGTTTTCTACCGTCCAAATGACTTATAATCTGATGGAGTTAACTTTTTAATGGAAAAAAGTATAACAATTTTTTGTAAATCATGCCATTACTTTCTACTTATAAATCTAATAGAGCTCGATTTTTTTACGGAAAAGTATGTTTTCTACCGTCCAAATGACTTATAATCTGATGGAGTTAACTTGTTAATGGAAAAAAGTATAACAATTTTTTGTAAATCATGCCATTACTTTCTACTTATAAATCTAATAGAGCTCGATTTTTTTTACGGAAAAGTATGTTTTCTACCGTCCAAATGACTTATAATCTGATGGAGTTAACTTTTTAATGGAAAAAAGTATAACAATTTTTTGTAAATCATGCCATTACTTTCTACTTATAAATCTAATAGAGCTCGATTTTTTTTACGGAAAAGTATGTTTTCTACCGTCCAAATGACTTATAATCTGATGGAGTTAACTTTTTAATGGAAAAAAGTATAACAATTTTTTGTAAATCATGCCATTACTTTCTACTTATAAATCTAATAGAGCTCGATTTTTTTACGGAAAAGTATGTTTTCTACCGTCCAAATGACTTATAATCTGATGGAGTTAACTTGTTAATGGAAAAAAGTATAACAATTTTTTGTAAATCATGCCATTACTTTCTACTTATAAATCTAATAGAGCTCGATTTTTTTTACGGAAAAGTATGTTTTCTACCGTCCAAATGACTTATAATCTGATGGAGTTAACTTTTTAATGGAAAAAAGTATAACAATTTTTTGTAAATCATGCCATTACTTTCTACTTATAAATCTAATAGAGCTCGATTTTTTTACGGAAAAGTATGTTTTCTACCGTCCAAATGACTTATAATCTGATGGAGTTAACTTTTTAATGGAAAAAAGTATAACAATTTTTTGTAAATCATGCCATTACTTTCTACTTATAAATCTAATAGAGCTCGATTTTTTTTACGGAAAAGTATGTTTTCTACCGTCCAAATGACTTATAATCTGATGGAGTTAACTTTTTAATGGAAAAAAGTATAACAATTTTTTGTAAATCATGCCATTACTTTCTACTTATAAATCTAATAGAGCTCGATTTTTTTTACGGAAAAGTATGTTTTCTACCGTCCAAATGACTTATAATCTGATGGAGTTAACTTGTTAATGGAAAAAAGTATAACAATTTTTTGTAAATCATGCCATTACTTTCTACTTATAAATCTAATAGAGCTCGATTTTTTTTACGGAAAAGTATGTTTTCTACCGTCCAAATGACTTATAATCTGATGGAGTTAACTTGTTAATGGAAAAAAGTATAACAATTTTTTGTAAATCATGCCATTACTTTCTACTTATAAATCTAATAGAGCTCGATTTTTTTTACGGAAAAGTATGTTTTCTACCGTCCAAATGACTTATAATCTGATGGAGTTAACTTTTTAATGGAAAAAAGTATAACAATTTTTTGTAAATCATGCCATTACTTTCTACTTATAAATCTAATAGAGCTCGATTTTTTTTACGGAAAAGTATGTTTTCTACCGTCCAAATGACTTATAATCTGATGGAGTTAACTTGTTAATGGAAAAAAGTATAACAATTTTTTGTAAATCATGCCATTACTTTCTACTTATAAATCTAATAGAGCTCGATTTTTTTTACGGAAAAGTATGTTTTCTACCGTCCAAATGACTTATAATCTGATGGAGTAAACTTGTTAATGGAAAAAAGTATAACAATTTTTTGTAAATCATGCCATTACTTTCTACTTATAAATCTAATAGAGCTCGATTTTTTTTACGGAAAAGTATGTTTTCTACCGTCCAAATGACTTATAATCTGATGGAGTTAACTTGTTAATGGAAAAAAGTATAACAATTTTTTGTAAATCATGCCATTACTTTCTACTTATAAATCTAATAGAGCTCGATTTTTTTTACGGAAAAGTATGTTTTCTACCGTCCAAATGACTTATAATCTGATGGAGTTAACTTTTTAATGGAAAAAAGTATAACAATTTTTTGTAAATCATGCCATTACTTTCTACTTATAAATCTAATAGAGCTCGATTTTTTTTACGGAAAAGTATGTTTTCTACCGTCCAAATGACTTATAATCTGATGGAGTTAACTTGTTAATGGAAAAAAGTATAACAATTTTTTGTAAATCATGCCATTACTTTCTACTTATAAATCTAATAGAGCTCGATTTTTTTTACGGAAAAGTATGTTTTCTACCGTCCAAATGACTTATAATCTGATGGAGTTAACTTTTTAATGGAAAAAAGTATAACAATTTTTTGTAAATCATGCCATTACTTTCTACTTATAAATCTAATAGAGCTCGATTTTTTTTACGGAAAAGTATGTTTTCTACCGTCCAAATGACTTATAATCTGATGGAGTTAACTTTTTAATGGAAAAAAGTATAACAATTTTTTGTAAATCATGCCATTACTTTCTACTTATAAATCTAATAGAGCTCGATATTTTTCCGGAAAAGTATGTTTTCTACCGTCCAAATGACTTATAATCTGATGGAGTTAACTTTTTAATGGAAAAAAGTATAACAATTTTTTGTAAATCAAGCCATTACTTTCTACTTATAAATCTAATAGAGCTCGATTTTTTTACGGAAAAGTATGTTTTCTACCGTCCAAATGACTTATAATCTGATGGAGTTAACTTTTTAATGGAAAAAAGTATAACAATTTTTTGTAAATCAAGCCATTACTTTCTACTTATAAATCTAATAGAGCTCGATTTTTTTACGGAAAAGTATGTTTTCTACCGTCCAAATGACTTATAATCTGATGGAGTTAACTTTTTAATGGAAAAAAGTATAACAATTTTTTGTAAATCAAGCCATTACTTTCTACTTATAAATCTAATAGAGCTCGATATTTTTTACGGAAAAGTATGTTTTCTACCGTCCAAATGACTTATAATCTGATGGAGCTCTATTTACACAAAAGTATAACTGTTTAGTGCATTATCTTACTTTTACCATCATTGCTTAAACGACGTTTTCTCTTTTCTGGTTGGTCTTTCAAAGCCACCAGATGTTGGCCATCTTCGCATGATCTTCACAAGCCCTGACGACGTGTACGCCAAGTGCCTCTTCGGATGACAGTCGCCTAGACTCTCAGAACACCACAGCAAGCACAAAAATAAGTCATATTTATTTATACATTGTTCACTCATATTCTCTGTCTCCGGCCTTAAGAACCTGTGTTCTCATTGACTGTATTTGGTCATTATTGTATTGTCTCTTTAATAATTATGTATATAGTTTTACGCTTTCGTATATCTTATTAAGCACAACCATAAATGTTGTGTACACCCTTTTACGTCTAATTACCCGAGTGTCTATTTCTCTCTCCATGCGTACTCAAGTAACCCGTCGTCCTGATTTTCTTTCTGTGTGACTGTTCTTCTCTTTGTAATAAACCTTTATTAAAAACTAAACATCGGGGTCCGAGTGATTGTATCCACAGACAAGCAAGAACCTGGGTTCACGACGAGGATGATACGGGTGTATGATGGTTTCCACGCATCTTGTATGTTATTCTCACAACGTTTCGGCCGATGTAACCTCCGACCTTCTTCAGGCGCGTCTTGTCTGACTCGGGAAACTTTATGTCCAACTCGAGAATCTGTACAGAATTTCAAACGAAACCTTTTATTTAATCATCGGGATTAGATTGTTTTCGTTCTGTCAGCCATGACTGGATAGAAGCCGTAAGTAATTAATAATTATATTCTTTAGTAGTGCCCGTACATGGACCGGTAGCGAAACGAATAAAGTGATAAGTAATAATCAGTTCTAAGTGACAGTCTTATGGAGATTGAAGGTTCAATCGTCAGTACGAGTGACACTGAAAATATAATTAATAATTACTTAAGACTTCTACCCGGTCATGACTGACAGAACAAGAACAATGTATCCCCTAGGGATTAAAGCAAGGGTTCCGTTCGAAATTCCGTACAAATTTCTGAGTTCGACAAGACGCACTTGAAGAAGCTCGGAAGTTACATCGGCCGAAACGTTATGAGAATAACACCTAAGATGATAACAATAGTTTGAATAATCCAAATAACACACTGGCGGCAACTCCAGTTTCTTTATTTGCTGTTTTTTTTTTAATCTTTCATTTGTCGAAACATGACTTGTTTACTTAATAAAAATAATGTTTTAGACTGCTTATATATATATATATATATATATATATATATATATATATATATATATATATATATATATATATATATATATTACTATTTCATGTATCCACATAAAATTTTATAAGGAGATATAATTTTTTATGTATCAATTTTCAGTATTTACTTCAACAGTACTCGATACGTAAGTAGAGCTAGGTACATGTAGAAATTTAGACGACCCGTGTAGATTATGTATGAATGAAAAATTTGAAATCCTAAGCTTTAAAGACTCCCGAAATCTATTAAACTGTAGAAGTGAGATAGCAAACAGCTGCTAACACATAAATAAATTTACCTTAGGCTAACGATACATAAATAAATAAATAAATAAATAAGTAACAAAACTAAACTAAACAAAAACTTAACAATTGAAAAATTAAAACCTTAAATAGAAATACAAGGAACCACGTGTTAAAATAAATTCACCCATTATATTGATACAACAAAAGGAACAGGATATAGGCCAATCTATAGGAAACAGAACAATAGAACAGGATTTAGGAAGTAACACTAACCACACCTTTGTTCGTGGGAAGCCCTACGATTGGCTGAAAGAACAACAAAGAATCTGATTGGTTAACTAGCTAGCTGTGTATATAAAAACACCCGGCAAAAATAACTCCACGCATTTTAGCCTGAAGATTCCCCCGGGAATGAAACGCGGGAGCCTCTGTGTAGCTTAATTGCCATAAATATATTTTTATAGCTTACTATATATATATATATATATATATATATATATATATATATATATATATATATATATATATATATATATATATATATATATATATATAAAACATGTAAATGACATTCAATTTTTTTCATATTTGGTGATGAGATTCATTGTGTTTTTTTTCTTTTTGAGACAGGACTCATTTGCATAAGTCGTGCACAGACTTACATGTAGCTACGTCAAAGTAAAATGTAGTTACATTAAAGAAGAATTTACGAAACTGGATCGCCAACATTTATAGACACAGACAATGCAACAGAAGAGTCGTGGGAATCTCTTGTAATTGGAACGTTCCTAACACACAAAAACAAACATGAAAGGAAAAAGTGAAAGAAAGGGTTATGGGGGAGAGAATGATAAGGCGACTGTCACTTGGCAGGGGTCATCACATGAGGGGAGGCGTATCGTATTGGAGACATATCACGAGGGATAGTTATGGCCGTCGGTAGATATGAAAAAAAAGAAAGAAAAAGAAAAGAAAAACAGCCATTGCAAACCTGGTCGATTGCCGCTTAGTTGTTATGGCGGACGTCATCCATTTTCTTTTTTGTCTTTTTCACTTCTTCAGGTAATTGTTTCGTAGGCGGGATTCGCTTGAAATTCCGAGTATATGAATCAGTAGACCAACAAAAATGTAAATTAAAAAATAACTATTCAAAAAAAGGTCCAAATAGACATAAATGAAGAAAAATAAATGGCAAAGATGTAGTATAACTTCCAGCCGAGAAATAAAAAAACAAAAAACAAAATATTCAACTTCGGGGTAGTTATTTCATACCCAAATTAGATAAGAAGAGTCTGGGCCATGCTGGTGTGACCTGGTTCTCTGTCGGTCTGAAGTATGACCCTGTGCATTTCTAGAAGGTCCACCTTCCCAGGCTTTACCTTCTTGCACTTTGAGAAGAGGTTAGTTTATTGCTAATCGCCTGAGGGCCTCTACCGGGGAATGCCGACGAGGCTGTCCAGAGTGCTCTTCCTCTAGAGTACTGGCTTTTCAAATCCCACTTTCCCGCCATTAAGTCGGGAGATAAATAACTACAACAAATAGCTGTTACCACACACAATGAAATTTAATTTTCTTCCTACCTGCATAGTTTTAACCTTCTGAAAGTGTTTTAAAGTGTTTCTTTTTCAATATAAGATTGTATACATATCTTCTGGTTTTTCGACTAGCAATCCAAGATTGCCACCGTCAGATATGGCCTTTAGATTCTATATCTCATAGATATCAACACAAAATCGAAAGATTTTAAAATACAAATAATAACTGCCACCAAACGTATTAAAATTTAATTTTTGACCGATCTGTAAATTTTTACTTATTAAAACTGTTTAAAAGTTGTTTTTTAAAATTATTATTTCAAAATAAGTTGCAGTATATCGAAGCTTTTGGTCTAACGTGGTAGCTATTTTTACGAGCTTTCAATGATCCGCTACAAATTCTGAAATAACAACACTTAAAAAAGTTTCAGAACTCTAAAAGAGATATTTGTTGTATTTTTTGTCCGTTTTCGATTTCTGGATCGTTAACTATAGTACATCATTTCCAAATAAATGAAGCAAACGTTACTATTAGGGGCATACATTATTTTAAAGAACATACATACATACATATATACATCCTCTTAAGGGAAAAATGCTAATGCCTGTAACTCCCGACCATGTCTTCTTCGTGTGTCATCTAGACAATGGACTGCGTGCAATGGTCAGGTCATATAGAGTCTGTCTCTCCAATGCTGGTCTAGTTTAGTTTTAAAGTCATTCATTGTTCTGGCACTGATCACATAGTCTGGTAGAGAATTTCAGCTGTTAACTACTCTAAGTCCGAATGAATACTTTCTTATATTCAGTCTTCCATACTGTTTCACAAGCTTCAAGGAGTTGCCCCTGGTTCTGGATGAATGGTGGAGTGGTAGCAGTTTTTCTTGGCTCACATTGTTTTTTTTTAGTCTCTCCTGTAGTACAGCGAGGGCAGCTTCAGCGCTTTCAGTCTTATCTCATAAGGTAGATCCTTGATTTCTGTACATAATCTTGTAGCCCTTTGTTGTACTCTCTCCAGCTCATCAATATCAATATCTCCAGCGTACTGGTGAATCCTTGGGGCATTTTCATATTCCAGAATAGGTCTGACCATCGTTGTATACAGCTTGTCCATACGAGCAAAGGTACATTTGATGACACCAAGTCTTCGGTTCGCTTTCAGAACTGTTTGGTTAACATGGTGGTGAAAGGTTAGTTTATTATCAATGTATACACCTAAATCTTTCTCTATCTCACTTTCTTGTAGCTCTTAGTATTCATCACTGTTGTTCCGCATATGGTATGTGTATCGTAGATTATTTTGGCCTATGTGCATGACATTACACTTGTCTGCCAGCTGTATGACCAGTTTGAGAGGTTCTCTATATCCTCCTGAATCTTCTTCTTGTCCTCCACAGACGTCGCTCGATCGTGCATTTTGGTGTTGTCAGAGAAAATTCTCACCAAACTCTTCACCGTATCCGGGAGGTCATTTATGAAGATGACAGAATATCGGCCATAGCACACTACCATGGGGAATTCCGCTAGTTATTTTGGTCTAGTCTGAAATATTGCACTTTACTGCGACTCTGAGTTTTGTCCTTTAACAAGTTTCCTATCCAAGATCCTATTCTGCCTGAGATGCCATAGCTGTGCAATTTTCCTATGAGACGCTCGTGTGGAACCGTGTCAAACGCTTTATTGAAGTCTAAGTAAATGGTATCCAGTGGTTCCCCTTGTCCAGAGCCACTGTCCACTCATCCAGGCATGTTAACAATTGGGTCGCACAAGATCTTCCTGGCACAAAACCGTGCTGTTCGTCACAAAACAACTTATTGGTGGTCATATGGTTCATTACTTTTTTTCGAATGATAGCTTCTAGTACTTTGCAAAGGACTGATGTGAGGCTAACAGGTCTATAATTACCCGGTGAACTTCTGTCTCCTTTCTTGAAAATGAGGGTGATCTGACCTTACTTCCACTAGATCGGCAGAATACCAAAGTCGACAGATTTCGTAAAGATGAGGCGTAGTGGCTTGACAATATCTTTTGCTATTTCCTTTAGAAATCTCGGATGCAACCCATCTGGGCCCTGGGACTTGCTCACTTTCAGGTTTTGCAGATGTTTGAGGATATTGTCTTCTGTGGTGAAAATGTCTAGCAGTTCGCTATCCTTTGATCTAGTACTCACTTCAGGTATGTTGGCAGTGTCCTCCCTCGTAAACACACTGCTGAAAAAATTATTTAGAATTCTAGCTTTGATACAGCCATTAGTGTATACACTACCATCATCTCCTTTCAAGTCACTCACACGACTTTGCACAGTTAGTTTAGACTTGGTGTACTTCCAACACACCTTTGGGGTTGTCTTAATCTCTCTTGTCAATGTCTCTTCAAAGTTTGGCCGTAGTTCTTTAGTATGTCTGCGCAACTCATTTCTTGCTTTATAGTATCTCTGGTAATCATACAAGTCCCGTGTTTCTGTATACATTTGCCATATTCTCTGCTTTGCTTTTACGAGTTTCATGCCATATTTGTCTATATATGACTAGTTCTTCTTTTTCCGTTCACCTCCTATGGTGTTGGCAGGTATGTTGTCTTTCATAGCATTTTCTAAAGTGTCACTGAAACCAGTCCAAGCTTCCTGAGTGTTTTTATTTTAGAACTCACTCTCCCAATCGATGCTTGCTAAGCATTCTCGTATACCACCATAGTCCCTCTTGTAATATCTGTATTTCTTAGTCTTGCTATCTATTTATTCGACTGCACATGAATATTCAAAGAGAAGTGTACAATGGTTACTCTTACCAAGCCGGAGACAGGTACTTTAAGTTCTTTACGACATTTTCTTGATTGGTAAGAATCAAATCGAGTATTGAAGGTCTTTGCTCTTATCTGTACCGAGTTGGCTTATCAACATGTTGTATGAGAAAACAATCACGAATGGATTCCACAAATTGGTCACTGTTCGTTTTCTCACCATCAGTAGCAGCACAATCATCCCAATTAATATTTGAATAGTTGAAGTCTCCAACAACAATCAGATCCTGAAAATTACGGAAGTAGGCTATTGAGGTTGTTATTGTTTTCGTTACTGCTTGATGGACTACGATACCCACAGCCAAATGTCACACTCATGTTCTTGCTCACTTTCACCTTGCCCCAAACTGACTTTAAATGTCTGGGCATACAATTGGGAGATTAGTCAAAAACAATTTATTTTCGTTTACCTACTCATTCGTTGCGTATTTGCTTTAAAAAAATAATATTTACTATTTAATAGAAGATATAAGCATGTTAAGTTACCGTAATTATTGGTTGTGAGTAAAGTAATAAGGGGTTACAATCTTGTTATTTCAGGAAGACGTACTGGACCAAACCGGAAGGGAATAAAATAAATGTCATTTTAAAAAACGCACTTTTAATTTAATTTATTTTATTCCCTTCCGGTCCGGTACCTTAATTCTTTAAATAACACGATGTCTGGCCCCTTATTACTTTACTCACAACCAATATTTACGGTAAGATAATATACTAATAGCTTCTATTAAATATTATTTTTGACGCAAATACGTCACAAATGCGTAGGTAAACCCAAATAAATTATTTTTGACTAATTTCCAAACTGTATTTCCTTTAAAATAATTTATGTCGCCGATAGTAACATTTACCATAAATAAATAGGACGAAAAGTACGTAAACAAAATAAATGAATAAAACGAAATAAAGCCGGATTTACGTTATTATTGAAAGTGTGTGTCTGAAAACGGAAGTGTTAAATCGACATTGACACAAACTCATCACTGTCTGCGCAGAGATGTTGACATTTATTAATGATTTCTTTTCGATTCTGAAAAATAGCCTACTAGAATGTATTCTGAATTTTAATCAACTACACCCATGGTGGCTAAAAATAGCGAGTGTCTCAGTATAATCGTGATCCATCTACACGCGCATAACTAATGAAGCAGACACGAAAGACTAAAAAGACAAGACCACTTTGGATTTCGTAAAGACCAAGATGATAATTAAAATGCGTGTTTATTCAGTAAAAGTGCAGAATAGTTAACTGTCGGGAAATTGTAACCCAAAAAATAAAAACAAAAAATAATGTATAGCAAACGAAGTCGAATTCAATTCTCTACCGACCTGTATACTTTTAACGTGTGGAAACTGTACATTGTATTTTTATTTCACAATTTCTTTTCAATGTTCGTGTGACTTATTGCAACACTAAAACCAAAATGGCTGCCCACGTGATGTCCTAACTTCGGTTAATTTCATGCTGAAAAGATAGTAAAAACTACTTACTTACCCTACCAGTAACTCTAAATCTGAGAGACAAACCCTTTTTCCCAAACAAAAACTCGTAAAACTTAATCGCCTAAGTTTAGCGTCGTCATACCATTTTGCGTGTGTCGATAAGTCACACGGACATAGAAATGCAATTCTGAAATAAAACGGTGTTCACACGTTAAAAGTATACGGGTTGTTGTTTTTATTTGTTGTTTATGATTTCTCGACTGTTAACTATTCTGCACTTTTACCGTTCATTCATCATCTCTTGTTATAAAATTAAAGGTGCTTGTTTTTATTAATATTTAAGTGAAATATTCCAATTCAAAATAAAATAACAGGAAAACTTGTGGATATACTTACTTATCAGTTGAAAGTATTAATGAACACCGGAAATTACGGAAAATCATCGAGTAGAATTTTAATAAAAAATAAAATTAATTTACTATTCGGAGTTAACGAACTCCGAATCACAAGACCACATGGCGTCCTCATAATTAGAAGAACGGAGAGAATCTTCTACGACGCGCTAGCTTAAAGATGCATAATGGCGTTGCATCAACGTATGCTCGGAAATATGAGTAAGAAATGAATTTTATTTATTACTAAAATTCTACTCGATAATTTTCCGTAATTTATGTACACAAATACTTTCAACTGATAAGTAAGTATATCCATAAGTTTTCCTGTTGTTTTATTTTAATCTGAAGTATGTCACTTGTATATTAATCGAAATAAGCATCAAATTAAAATTTGACAAGAAATGTTCTAAATGTGCGCATCGGCGCTGACGTCATACTTAGAGTAATCGAGCGAAGTTGTCGCTTGCCCTGGCATACTCTTCCATTGTCATACCACGGATCTTTTGAGTGACAGCTACCCTGAGTTCTTAAATTGGTTGTGAATTGTTTTGGTACACATGGTCTTTCAAAATACCTCAAAGTAGAAATCCGGGTGTTTAAATCCGGGTTATGTGATGACCATTCTAGAGCGCGGCGCCTGCTAATCAGTCGACGTACACAGCGACGATCCAACCACTCAAAGAATCTTCAAATGCGAAAACCAGCCCATATAGCCAAGTGAGACCGACCTACCCCCAGAAAAATTTTAAATAGAATAACACTATACATAAAATCAGACCGGCAGAGTTTGAGGGCATGCTATGTTGGTGTGGCCTTGTTCTCTGTCAGCCTGGGGTATGGTCCTGTGCGGTTCTAGAAGGTCCAACTTCCCAGGCTTTACCCTTCGTCCTTTGAGAACACGTTCGTTTATTACTAATCGCCTAAATGCGCCCCTACCGAGGGGATGCTGACGGGGCTGACCAGACGTTGCTTTTTTGGGGACAGTCAAAGTGCTCTACCTCCAGGGCGCTGGCTTTTCAATTCCCACTTTTTCGACCTTGTGTCTAGTCTTCCCGCCCTTGGGGGAGATAACTGAAATAATCTTTCTATATTTATATATAGAAAGAATATTACACGAATACAAAGGAAATAAAACTGCCAGGGTAGATATGTCAGAAACATCCTATAATTTGACCTCCAAAAGAAAACAAAAACGCGGTGGCACAAGAATCAGTTGGTTCAATATAAAATCGTTGTGAATGGTCAGGGAGAATGGAAAAACCGAGGACTGAGGGCACCATACAGACCTCCACTGGAAGGGCACGGAGAGTACTGGAATCTTAATCAGGTTTATTTTCACTCAAATTCCTGAGAAAGCTAATTGCCGTTACTAGTGAGAACTTGGGAGATGACGGTGGCTAAGTGGTTTACGACACGGACTGACAAGCTGGGTGTGCCAAGTTCGAATCGAGTTCGTTCCACAGAAACACTTTTACTTAGGATGTTGGCAACCTTCACGGGATCCTCCCGTACGTACTCGCTGTCTTTCTAGAAGCAATTCTAACTAGAAAGATACCGGGGAACCAATGCCCAAAATAGAATCATCTGATTCCTAAGAAATGAATGAGTGAGGACTCAATAGTGAACAGCTGTTGCGAGAACACAAAACGGTTTGCAACGGTGATCGAAAGAAGCGGAGAGTTTTGGAAATCTGGAGAGACTTATTGTCACACGGATTGCAGGGAACACCACTTGTTTTTGCCAGTGACTCGCATGAGAACTCCTAGTGAGTCAGAAATGATAATGAATAAATCCCTTAAAATACATTTAACAGAAAATGATAAGCAGTTCTTAAAAATCGTTTTATCTTTTTTAATTTCTCATTTTCTGAAGCGACAATAAATATCGCACTTTTCGTTTATGTCAATGTTTAACCTCTAAAAAAAGAAAGGAAAAAGCCATTTAGGATGACACTTTCACGACTATCTCATATGACCCATCGCCCGCTGGTAACAATGAAACACCTACAGCTTTCTTTCTTTCTCTCTCTCTCTCTCTCTCTCTCTCTCTCTCTCTTTCTCTCTCTCACACACACACACACACACACAACATGAATGCTACACACTCTCTCACTCTCACACACACACCCTCTATCTATATCTCTCACACTCTACACACACATACACCCTCTTTCTTCTTTTCCTTTCTCCGAAATCTACAGTAACCCTTCTCTGTCACGCACATACGCTCTACACACACACACACACACACACACACACACACACACACACACACACACACACACACACACACACACACACACACAGAAATGATGAATAAAATGCAATCTAAAGGGGTCCTGTTTTCTAATGTCTTCCTTTCCTTTATTACACACACACACACACACACACACACACACACACACGCACACACACACACACATAATCCATCTCCTTTCCTTTCTCCGAAACTTATAGAAACCCTCCTCGCCAAACTACCAATCTGTCCGCCTTCATTTCAGCAGAAACAGCACAGTCAGTTGGATGGCAACCTACCTCTACCCTTCGGAGACAATCCTACTCCAAGGCATTCATCATTCCGTCTATCTTAAACAACGGTCTGTTTAGCACCCATTTACATTGCTGCATTCTTGTCGGCTATCAAAACCTGTCCAACTACTTACTGAATGAATGACTGTTGGTCACTAACGACTTTACGGGGATTGCTATTAATTTTTTAGGCTAAGCGGCGTTTTTTTTTTTTGGAGGGGGGGGGGCGGGGCTGACCATGTTCAAAGATAATTCTATGCCCGGATTTCTCTAGTTTTCTGTTATTTTAGTCGCGCAACATCCGGAAACTATATAATAATATACTTCTTTTATAAGTTAATACTATAACATTATTTGATGGGGGAGTGCTAGAATGACATAAGAAAGGACATTTTCATGCTGAAATTAGATTAGGAGAAATCGAAAGTTTCCGCTCGAAGTATAAGAGTAGAAATTGAGCCAACTTGTGAGGTAATGACGGCATGTACAGAAAGTGACGAGTGACACGTAACACTCAAGCTAGTCAAATCTTTCTCTTGAGTGTTCGGTCTGAAAAAGGTCTGGGCGTGTTTTCTTGAGCTCTCCTTCAAAACCTAAGAAGCGTGCGAGGAGAAGCTTAATACCATGCAGTAGTCGATGTATACTATATATAAAACTAATGTATTGGTAAAAAGAAGAAGCCAACAAAACAAATTGGAAACCCAGAGAAAAATTATGTTGTTGGTGTTTTTACTTGCTTCAACTATTACACAGCATAAGGAGATAGAAAATGAGACAGGCACATTCTGCCACGGAGTAAAAGCTTCCCAGCAAGAAGTCTGCTTTTAACAACACTGCAAAGAACTCTGCCTTTTCCCCCCGTTGTTTCCTCTGTGTACCTAATATCAAACGAAACTTCCTGTGTCCAGTTGAATCATCGGCAAGCTGAAACGGGCCGTGACTACAATCGTTTCAGCTTGCCGATTATTCCACTGGGCACAGATATTTACTAAAGATGTCTACATCTGCTCTTTTGGATGAAACCGCGGTACATTGCTGAAATATGTAATATACAGTATCTAAATAAATTATATTAGCTCTCTTATATGATCGAGCACTTTATTTGATTTCTTTTCATATACAACCTGACACACTATATATATATATATATATATATATATATATATATATATATATATATATATATATATATATATATATATATATATATACAAAAGGATCATTAGTGTGAGTTGAAATGTGTCAACGAGACACGAACGATTACAGCCAAAGAATCATCATTCCATATATTGTCTGGTGTCGAAAGAATTCTGAGCCGTAACGTAACAGTTATGAACTCTATCAGTATGAAAAAATGAAAAATCGATTTAAGTATTTTTTTTTAATTGAAATCGCTCGAGACAAGGCATGAAGTCACTTGATGTAAGGAGCTAACAAGAACGAAAGGTGATTATCGCAAAGACAGAATATGCCTATCGGCCGTAGTCTTGAAAAATAACAAGGCTATAGGTAGGATGAAAACAGCTGACCGGAAGAGAGTTCCACAAGCCTGCAGTTCTCGAAAAGAAGCTACTGGAATAGGAAGCTGTATTGCAATGAGGTATTAACACAGCGAATTGATGGAGACCACTAGACAAACGAGTTAAACGAGCTTGAATAAAGGAAGCAGATAATTAGTCAGACAATTCTGAAGAACACATGTCATAATAGTATTTATAGAAAAAACTGAGACTAGCAACATCACGTTTGTGAGAGAGAGGGTGCAAAGAAGAAGAAAAAGTAGGGCCAATCAAATTACATATACGTTTCTGCACCTTACCAAGAACCCTAAAATGGGGCAGATATCTACCAGCCAAAATAAGACAACAGTACTCCATACATGGTCTGATTTTTGATTTATAGAGATAGAGAATAGCCTCAGGTGTTAGAAAGTGTTAGGAGCGATAGAGAGATCTGACCTCACGAGAAGCAGAAAGAGCAATTGATTTAATGTATGAACTACAAGAAAGATTTGATGAGCGAGAAAGATCAATAAGATTCAGAGTTGATTTATCACGAAGAGCAGAGTCATTCATGAGAATCTCAGAAAGAAAAAGAACACGCCTATAATTGCAAGACACAAGCTGATTCTTGACAGCGTTAAACAAAACAAGTCATTTCATACCCCAATCCACAACCGAACTCAGGTCAACTTCTAGATCAGCTGCATATTTCAACTGATCCCAATTAAGTAATTTAAATAATAGTGTAACTGACCCCATTTAAGCAATTTACGTATTTAATATAAGTTATAAATATATATCAGATTTCGCTAAAGTTTTAAAGCTTTTAATTTGTGTTTGATGTTCCTAAAGATTATTTTCGATTTTAGTTTTCTTTTCAAATTAATATTTTAGGAAGTTAATATGAGTTGATGTATTAAAAAGCTATGTTTTAATCGTTACGTTATAATAGAATAAATAGTTAATCATGAGGAAAAAAATGTTAATATTCAGAGACGAATGTCTTTAATCTCTCTTTCGTAAAATGTAGCTACGTTCATAGCAGTCATGTATATATTCATGAACACCTGGTTCTACAATGTGGTTTTTGAGAGCACTTGTGGCCTACATGCAGTTGGATAGCAAACCATGTTTGATAGCTATCAAGTGGCGACTGTCGTTGGTGTGCTACATATGACTCTAGCTTGAATTGTCGGCCTCTATTAGTGCGCTTTTCACATAATTGTTGACCTTTTTTGAAAAACATTTACAGAACTTCACAAGCTTTTACTACATTTGTTCTACGTGACTATGGGCATGTGTATTGAAAATGACAAATTATGCCTTAAATCAAGAAATAGATGAAAATACAAAAATGACATTACTTTCAGAGTGAGGGGTCAATAGCTTCCTATATATATATATATATATATATATATATATATATATATATATATATATATTTTTAACAAAAATTATTTTAATAATTTTTAATAATAATTTTCATATTTTTCAAATATTTGAACTTTGGTTTTTTCGAAAGCAAACTTATCCATCTATATTTTCTCCTCTGATGATAAGATTTCGATCTTTGAAAAGCCTTGGCTTAAGGAAAGAATAATAAACACTAGTTTATTACTGAATACACCTTGCATTGAACAATTGAAATTTGAAATAAATTTGGACAATCGTCGCATATTTATCATTCTTCTTTCTTCTATCTCTCTCTCTCTCTCTCTCTCTCTCTCTCTCTCTCTCTCTATATATATATATATATATATATATATATATATATATATATATATATATATATATATATCCCTTGGGGCATGTAGAGACTCGAAACCACTTCCATTGTCTTCACCGGAGAATGTTATACATATTATTTAAATGTCATGAAAATAGGATATTTTTTTAACGTTTTAATGGAAGTTCGACATTCAAAGCTCCTTTAGAAAGACACTTAGATATTTCGGACCACTTCTATTGTCTTACCCGAAAAATGTTATAGATATAATTCAAATTTCATAAAAATAGGATATATTTGAAGTTTTAAGGGGGATTCTGCCCTTATATACCCATTAGGAGTGCACTTAGAGATTCACAACTACTTTCATTGTCTTCCCCGGACAAATCTACATATGAATACTCTTTTAGTTTTGATGTAGTCAAAAACCTTTACTTTTACAAAGAAAAAAAACACACACATAGACATTCATATATATATATATATATATATATATATATATATATATATATATATATATATATATATATATATATATACTAGCAGGGAGACCCGAAAACATCACATCAGTCCGTTTTCTCGCCAGAACTTAGAACATAAATTCCGTCGAGTTGCTTTGTAACAAACAAGTGTAAATTATTTTTCTTTATTTTTTAAATAATTCTTCTTTTAAGAAAACCACAACAGACCACATCGTTACAGACATAATTCCTTTTATTCAACTGTTCTGTATGAAATGACTCTTCACTTCACAGTGGTACCAAGTTGTGGATCCAACCCGGCTGATCGCTCATTGATCTAAACAAACACAACGTGGGAGTGAGTGATCGCTGGACCAGGCGTTTCGGCATCTGCGACCTTCATCAGGGTGCCCACTTTTCCCGAGCAGTACCGGGTAACCACCAAACACAGGAACGACCGAACTGGTGACGTCACGAAAGCTGGAGGAGTGGGGTACATTTGTGTCTCATGTTCACCCAAACCGCTGGACAGAATTGCTTGAAAATTGGCATGTGGACTACTGTCCTCTCAGTGAAGGTGATAGGCTATATAAGTAATATATCACTTCAACGCTGGGGGTCCCCAGGCCCCCCTCCACCCAACTGAAACTGTTTTCCCTTAGATTCAAATGAAATTTAAACCATAGGTAAATGATCAAAAATTATGTCTACTCCCAAAATTTCAGCAAATTTTGATAATATTAAGATGGTCCCCGGGGGCACAACCCCTCCACTGAAAACTGTTTTTCATTTGATTCAAATGATATATATATATATATATATATATATATATATATATATATATATATATATATATATATATATCAAGGAGAAAACCTGTCTGTCTGCACATGTCTGTCCCTAAAAACGAAGACATACTAGGAAGTGTACTTTCAATATAATTTGTTTTAAAACTTTTTTTTTTGTTAGATATTTTCTTTATTTTCCCATTTTTTGTGAATACAGACATAGGTAGATAGAGAGGGGGAGAGTAGAAAGAGAAAGTCAACAGATGACGATTAGAACGGAAGTGACGCCGCCATTACTGACATAGCGTTGCCACGAACGATGACCAGGGAGATGCGTTGGAACAACCAGGCTGACTCACGGGAATTGTATTCACATGCGCAATTTTTGCGTCTCTGGCTGCGTCTTAAAGAAGCTAATAACGATTTTCAAACATGTTACACAATGAAATTAATCTATTTATTAGCGTTAGTTTAAGAGTATTAACATATATCTGAATAGCTTGGTGAGTAAGCTGACAGCATCAAGGTTGCTGTAAAGTAAACTCTCCCTACCATGATGTTGCATATGATGTTATCCTGCTACCCCACACTCTAACCTAGGCAACACCGAGTAGCTCTACTAGTGTATATATATATATATATATATATATATATATATATATATATATATATTCCGTGAAAATGCCAGTATACTGAAATCATATGCCCTTAATAGGGTTAAGATGAACATTCATATACACTAAACACTAAATTTACAAAAGCAAAGAAATTCCCAAATTTTTACACTTTTATTGTCATTAAGGGTATGCGAGCACAATGTTTATTCTTGTAAAATCAGTACTTTTCTGAGCAAGAAACAAAATGAATGTTCATCTTAACCCTATTAAGGGCATATGATTTCAGTATACTGGCATTTTCATGGAATGTCACTACTTTTGTAAAGGCTATGCCTCAATACAATGCCTTCTCATAACTGATATAGTTGGTAGTTTGACTAATCAGTGTTTCTTCCAATATTCACAAGTAAATATTTTTTTAAAATTATGATGAGTGTATATTTATTCATGATACAATTCAAACTAGAACACATTTTTCACAGTTAATATATATACTTATATTAACTGTGAGTTAATCAACGTTGTTTTCTTTAATGCCTTCGTATTCCTATGCTAAAATGTAACATAGTTATGGGATTGAGTTATGTTTTAAAAAATGTTAGGTGTCGTTTAGAATTATGGTTTATTCTTGTAAAATCAGTACTTTTCTGAGCAAGAAACAAAAAAAAGAAATTGACAAGAAGTTGATGAATTACCTGTATAAAACTGTTCTATGTGGCGCCCTGTAGGAATGGTAAATCAAAATAGGATCCCTCCCTCCCTCCCTGGAAACCGACATATCTATATATTAATACGTTAATGTGTACGTACGTGTGTCATGCTCCTAAAGAAATTCAAAATAAACAACAAAGAAGTTAGACGGAGAGTCTTGGGATCGAAACCGTAACATCTAGCTGAAAAGCCGTGACTTTACCAATGAGCTAACTAAATGAAGTCGTTAAGTAGATCAAAATTAACTTAATAAAACCATAAACTGACCCCGCTCACTACTGTCGCTTCAGCGTGGAAGGAGGAGGAGACGACGTTTATGCACCTTTTCTTCGGTTAAACATTTGAACGACGAGATAGAGAGAGAGAGAGAAATGTGAACTATTTTCATTTTATAATGCAACATTATCAAAAATAAAGGTAACTTCTATAAATGTCTGTGCTTGAAATACTTCTACATATATAAAAAAAATCCAATATCTGTTCTTGAAATATATTTAGAATATTTACGAATAAAACTAATGAAACTAATCAAACTCCTTACAGGCTGTGCCAACGCAAACGCTGGCAGACGATAACTTTAAACATTAAAACCATTTATTTCTTTTCTTTTAGGTTCGAGAGACAGCCAGTATTATTTTTTTTTTTTTTTTTGTTTTAACTCACATTAAGCACTGTTTGTTTTTTGTTTTTTCAGTGAAACACAGAGAGCGCGTACGAAAGAAAAAGAGTGTTATGTGCGTAAGAGAGTGATAGAGAGAAAATATAAAGAGAGACTAAACGTAATTGAAAAGTGAAAATTCAAGAAAAACAAATAAATAAATCGCAAAAAGTTTTTAAAAATATCTAACAAAAACGAAAGGGACGAAAGTAACAAGTACAGTTTTGTTTTCTTTTGGTAAGGCTGCCAGTTTTTACGGCATATCAACCCATTTTAGTAGTGTCCATCGTACACACGTTATTTGAATGCAAATTATTATTTTTAAAAAGTATTTCACTCTTATCCGGGGGTTGCTCATGATAAAGCAAGCGTAACTTACTAACAAATAGAGGGTGCTTTGTTACATTGGGACCCGCGCTAACTTTGACCCCGTCGTTACGGTTAGGTTCAGTGGAGTATGCGTAAGACAGTGAAAGAGTGTATGCATTGTGTCTGTGTGTGCATTAGCTCAATATAATGGTCATTTTTAAGGTTTTTTGAAATTTTCTGGAAAACTAAGGTATATGGTAAACTGAAATTTAAATGCCATCAACTAGACCCTAGAACCTCTATATCTGCCAAAAATCATCTGAATCTATCAAATAGTTGATGAGATACAGGGTGGCACATACGTACGTACGAACACACGGATAATACAAAATGATGCCTGACCTTTCTGGATCTCTGGGTTGGCTTGACTAATGATGCTGAAATTCTACACACTTATAGAACCTATAAAAAAATTGTGCAAAGTTTTAACTAATTTGGTTTATTGGTTTTTGAGTTATGATTGATCAAAGAAATGAGATTTCCAGCATAGCCCATTTTTGAAATCTATTAAAGGATAGATCGCTCTCGCGCCTCCCTTAATTCGCATATTCCGCTTCATTTCAAATGATACTTCGGCCTACATTATAAATAATAATAATGCTTAATTTACTACTTCATTTCTGTTAATTATTACAACTAATATTTCATATAACATAGTACAATTAATATAATCTAATGAACACTTTTCATAGGAAGTGCCTGGATTTGCATGTGTGCGCTATTAGTTGAACAAAAAAGAAAAAATAGATAGGGAGATACATAGTGAGAGAGGGGGAGAGAGAGTGACGGGGGAATCGTTTCGCACATAGTTGGTTGCGTTTCGTTACAGAGCAAAATTAAACCTTTGCTTTTAAGTCTTTAAACTGCCGACTTTTATACTTTTCTTCACAGAACTGAAAGAAAATCTTCTTCAACTATTTCATGTCGGATAGGACTGCAGTTAGATATTAATGACCCAAATGATATCATCTACTATATAACTAGCGGGGCTACCCGGCGTTGCTCAGGGTTATAAAAACATATAATTGAAGAAAAATAGCGTGTGTAACATCTTTATATTCATACTTCTATTTCTCTCCCTCTCTCTATAGCCGTCTCTTTATATTTCTACCTTTCAGTTCCCTAGTCACCCCATTTCACCGCTACTTTCTCATTTTGCCTTTTGCAAAAGGTGTTTCTTCCCCACCATTCCTCCTACGTTGCCTAAAGCAATAGTATGATCTATTTTATAGAAAAAGTACCACCTCTGTCTGCGACTTCTATATAGGTACTTATAGGTGTTCATACTATATACGTATCTATCGCCATCCCGGTGCGAATGCTAAATACGTACCTATTGCCGCCCCGGTGTGCATACTACATAAGTACCTATCGCTGCCCCAGTGCGAATACTAAATATGTACATATCGCCGCTCCGGTGTGAATGCTAAATACGTACTTATTGC
This sequence comes from Sepiola atlantica, assembly GCA_963556195.1. Lineage (NCBI taxonomy): Eukaryota > Metazoa > Mollusca > Cephalopoda > Sepiida > Sepiolidae > Sepiola > Sepiola atlantica. The sequence goes on along the minus strand of OY744524.1, from coordinate 164,838,936 downwards.
TGCACCAGGGTGCATACTATATAAGTACCTATGGATTCCCCAGTGCGAATACTAAATACGTACATATTGCTGCCCCGGTGCGAATGCTAAATATGTACCTATTGCCTCCCCGGTGCAAATGCTAAATACGTACCTATCGCCGCCCCGGTGCGCGGGCTATATACGTACCTGTCGCAACCCCGGTGCGAATGCTAAATACGTACCTACCCCCTCCCCGGTGCGCGGGCTATATACGTACCGATCGCAACCCCAGAACGCGTGCTATATACGTACTTATTGCAACCCCTGTACACATGCTATATATGTACCTATCGTCACCCCTATGCACTACTATATACGTACCTATTCCCACCCCCTTGCACATACTATATATATACCTATCGCCGCCCGGTGTGCATATTATATTCATACCTATCGTGGCTCTGGTGCGCATACTACATACTTACCTATCTCTGCAAGGGTGCACATACTATATATGTACCTATCTCTAGCCCAGTTCGCATCCATAAAAACTCATATTAATGTGCACCTGTCGTGTCAGAAAAACAAAATAGTGTTCATTCATGTACTGTCACTATCATAAATGGAAATATTTTTAGGTTAAAAAAAGAAAAAAATACATTTTTTTGGCCCCCCAAATTTGTTTTTTGTACCCTCCGCCATACATAGAAATATTTTTAATAAAAAAAAAAATTTTAAATAAAAAATTTTTTTCAACACCCCCAAATTGTTTTATGACTCTCCACATACATAGAAATATTTTTAATTAAAAAGAAAAACAAAAATGTTGACCCCCCCCCCCCAAAAAAAAAATTTGTTACCTTCCCCCATACATAGAAATATTTTGAGTTTAAAAAAGAAAAAAAAATTGTTACCCCCCACCCACCCCAAATTGTTTTTTCATCCTCTCCCATACATATAAATATTTTTAATTAAAAAAAAAAAAAATTACCCCCCTCAAATTTTTTTTATCCTCCCCTATACATAGGAATATTTTTAATGCAAAATAAAAAAAAAAAATTTGACCCCCACCCCCCAAAAAATTTTTAAATATTTTTAATTTAAAAAAGAAAACATTTTTTTACCCCCACCCCCAAAAAAATTTGTTTCATCCTCCCCCATACATATAAATATTAGAAGCACCCCTGGTCCCTGTACTGCAAAAGCACCCATGGTTCCTATTCTGAAGAAGCCTTAGTGTACTATATTGCAGAAGTACCCCCGGTGCTGGGTCTTATACTGTAGAACCACCCCTGGTCCCTATACTGCAGAATCACTCATTGTCCCTATTCTGCAGAAGCCTCCGGGTCCTATATTATAGAAACACCCCTGGTGCTGGATCCTATACTGTAGAAGCACCCCTGGCCCCTATATTGCATAAACACCCATGGTCCCTATTCTGCACAAGCCTCCGGGGTCTATATTGTAGAAGCACTAGAAGCACCCCCTTACTGATCACCCCTCCTTTTCATCTGCATAGTAGCACTATCTAGGACATTGATCACTTTTCTCCCGGACAACGCCAAGTACTTCGAAAATCAATGAGGCATCCAGAGCACTATTAATATCACTCTTACTGATTCCTCCTCCTTTTCATCTGCACAATAACTCGAAAAGAAGCGTATATGCTGTTAAAATATTATACAAATTTATCACTACAGTAGCTCTATCTAGGATATTGAGCACTATTCTCCCTGACAACGCTAAGTACTTCAAAAATTAAGGAGGCATCCAGAGCACTACTAAAATCACTCTTACTGATTCCCCTCCTGTTCATCTGCAAAATATTCCGAATAGAAGCGTAAATCGTGTTAAAATATCATACAAATCTATGACTACAGCAGCTCTATCTAGGATATTGAGCACTTTTCTCCCGGACTACGCCGAGTACTTAAAAAATCAAGGAAGCATCCAGAGCACTACCAAAATCAATCTGACTAATTCCCCCTCATATCTATGTGTACAATAGTCTGAAGAGAAACGTAGATGGCGTTAAAATATTATACAAACTTATCACTACAGTAGCTCTATCTAGGATATTGAGCACTTTTCTCCCGGACGATGCCGAGTACTTAGAAAATCAAGGAGGCATCTAGAACATTACTAAAATCACTCTAACTTATTTCCCTTCATTTCCATGTGCACTGAAGTGAAACGTAGATAGTGTTAAAATATTATACAAACTTATCACTATAGTAGCTCTATCTAGGATATTGAGCACTTTTCTCCTGGACAACGCCGAGTACTTAGAAAATCAAGGAGGAATCCAGAGCACTACTAAAATCGTAGCCTTCCTATGATGTTATTGATACATCCGAACTGAAGTTATGGTATGACTGATGCAACCGGACAGAATTTAGGGCAAAACCGGGTACATCCGGCAAGGGATTATGGGACGTTTTCAGTGACTCAGCATTTTTATCAGATTACTACATAAATACGTTAGATAATAAGGTTTTTTGGAATTTTCTGGAAAACTAGGATATATGGTAAACTGAAATTTAAATGCCATCAATTAGACCCTAGAACCTCTATATATGCCAAAAATCAGCTGAATCCATCCAATAGTTGATGAGATACAGGGTGGCACACACGTACGTACGTACACACGGATAACACAAAATCACTCCTGACCTTTCTGGATCTCTGGGTTGCCTTGACTAATGATGCTGAAATTTTACACACTTATAGAACCTATCAAATGAAAATTTTGTGCAAAGTTTTAACTAATTTGGTTTATTGGTTTTTGAGTTATGACTGATCAAAGAAATGAGATTTCTAGCATAAGTCGTTTTTGAAGTCTATTAAGGGATAGAGCGCTATCGCGCCTCCCTTGATATATATATATATATATATCGAAAAAGTAGAGCATTGTAAGTGTAGTATTAACATAGCGTGACGTCACTAGCTTTAAATGCATCGTTCCTTCCATTAAAAAGAAGTAGAACGCTCTCAGACGTTATAGCCGCCGATAAAGTGTTAAAATTATCACTGTTTATTCACTATTTAAAATTGGCCGTGTGGTTAAGGCGTCGGATTCGAGTTGCAAAATACTCGTAGTCCGGGGTTTCGAATCGCATGACCGGTAGTGAATAGTCATATCTCTATGCTGATGAGTCCCGATTATTAAAAAGGACGAAACGTATACGTACATAGATAATGAACAATAAGAAATATTATATATATATATATATATATATATATACACACACAGAAAGGTTAGGAAATTTACATCAAACTTAAAAGTACATTTATATGTAAAATTGCCTAGAGAAGACAATGGAAGTGGTTTCGAATCTCTATGTGTCCGTTAATATGCCGAATCTCTATATACGGCAGCTATGGGGGCAGAAAGATCTTAAAAATTAAAATACGTATATCCGGTTTTAATGAAATTTGTACGTTTCAGATATGAAATGAGAGTTTAGTGATGTTTATATGCATGAAATATTAAATTATATATATATATATATATATATATATATATATATATATATATATATATATTCAATAGACACTATATATTATGATCTTCCATTTCGGTTGATCACCGGTACTGCTCGAGAGAAGTTGGTTTAATAGGAACAATGCTATTAATCACAATGATTCGGGAAATAGACTACATATTTATTTTAGTACTTATTCTACAAATAAACGGTTCGTAACGAAATTAATTTTTGAGATAAATTATTTTTTGATAATAACTATTGTGCTAGACGACAACTCTTTGGAAAAAATCTATCGACCAATTAATACTTGGTATTCGTTTGGACAAGTCCTGGCTCGTACCCGCATCTGCAACATTAGTCCCTCGTTTATAATGAAATATGGGTATATTTATTACCATCATTATCATCTGATTATAATGATATTTTATAGCTTTAAGTAACTGTAATAAATAATTTGGAAACCTACGTGTCCCCTCTTCACGGGCGCAACGTTTAAATAAAACGTAGTGCGACCATTTTTAATTTGTTAAATAATAAATAACAATTCAAATAAACAGAAATCGTATTAAGAAAACAAACGACCTGCTGATATGCTTGCCAAACAGGAGGTTTGCTGATATATAGAGTCATGTTATAATCATTTTTACCTTAGCCGTAATCTTAATGCCTAACTCTAACCCTAGCCAGTTTTACAAATTATCTATGGACTGACACTTTTGTTTTTGAAGAAACGAATGACTGCTTCCTTTGTATCGGCACGACCCGGCAATTTAAATTTTTCTTTTTCTTCTCTAAGCAGAGTTTTCATTTTATTTGTCATTCTCGTTACGTATGGCTGATGACGGCGTCACTAATAGAAATTGCTTACAGGGGTAGAGTGGACTCTTTAATTAACTAAGCTACACTGATTATCCATTAAAATGTCATAAGACAAAGAAAGTAAACACTTTAAGCGGTAAAGATAACAAAATGCGCGCGCATTTATCAATTTAAATGAAATATAGAAACAGTGATTCTTAAGATGCGTCCGTTCAATTTGCGTATTTAGCGATCCAACAATTTCAAACTTAAGTGTGACACATCGACGTACAGACCGAAGGACAACACCTCATATAGATACGTGGACACAACTAAAATGCTATTTGGAACATAAGCGTGACAGAGTGACAAACATAGCATTTTATAGAGATGGATGGACGAATCTAACAATGCTATTTCAAAATGAAGTGTGACAGATCGACGGAAGGACAAGATCCCTTATATAGATACGTGGACGCAACTAAAATGTTATTTGGAACATAAGTGCGACAACTACAGGCGATAAATCCATCGTCCCACCCACATAAGAGGGAGTAGTGGTAGATATCGTCTCTATTTACAGAGCCGGCGGGACAGTTATAAAAGTGGGGGGTTCTCCTAAAAAGTGGAGGGGGCGGTTAAACACATGCATATCAACTTAATTATTGATGACCGTAAAGTGGTGGGACCCAAGTCAAAAAGTGAGGGGGCTTAACTTTGAAATAACATTTTCGTTTGTCTGTCACGTTTAAGTTTAAAATATCATTTTCGTCCGTGTGTCACACTTAAGTTTCAAATAACATTTTTGTAAATCTGTCACGGTTTAGTCTTTAATAACATTTTCGTCCGTCTGTCACGCTTAAGTTTGAAATAATATTTACACTCGCCTGTCACACTTAAGTTTAAAATAGCATTTTTGTCCGTCTGTCACACTTAAGTTTGACATCACATTTTCCTCAATCTGTAACACTTGATTTTTAAATAATATTTAAAAAAAGTTCTGTCCGTCCTTGAGGCAGTCAGACCATAGTTCTGTGACGCCTACATTTGCAATAACATTTTCATCGCGCAGATTAAATAGACGTAACTTAAGAACATCCTTCATTATTTTTTCATACTTAACCCAAAAATTCTCAAAGGAAACATAGAATCGCAATAAAAAATAAATAAAATAAGCCATACACTTCCTTTTCATGCAGTACTCCAGTAAATGTAAATGCGTATCTAATTGACCACTTTTAGGGACTTCATTAAAGTGTGAAAGTTGCGGTTGGAAATTGGTACATAAATGATGGTGGTAGAGGAAGGTCAAAGGAGGACTCCAACCCCCAACTTCTCGTTAAGTTAATACTCGTCGGACAAATACGAGATGTGTAACTTTCTTCGTCACCGTGACGTAATGGGAAGTAGGACTAAAACAATGAAATATGTAATACTATCTGGACCCTGTGCCTGGTGTTGCCCGGGAGAGAAATAAAAGAATGAATTAAAATTTGTCAACACCCGAGAGAACGCAAATAAGTTACATCGGACAATATTTACCCACGAAAAGGATTACTTCTAAGTTGAACAAAAATGGACATTGCCACAGTGTAGACTGATATCTCCTTCACTAACCAATCATGGCAAATGTTACTTGTTACTTGTAAGGTATTCTCTTATCCATCCTTGTAGAATGCGTAAATGTTTATTTATATTGGTGGATTTTCGACACAGTAAGAACTTACGTTGTGTCTAACTCTGCCCTCGTGGGTATGTAAATGTGACTGGAAGTGGACCATGTGTAACAAATGTATATTTTAGTTTAGGCACGTAAGATATATATATATATATATATATATATATATATATATATATATATATATATATATATTGTAATAAAAAAATCAATTTTGCGGGTGTTTCTTTTTTTATTAAATCTATAATAATGAGAACTGTTATAATCAAAGAGGCCTACAGAACACTATTAAAACCAATCACCCCCGTTATCTTTGCATAGACATTCCCTTTTTTGCGAGGAAAGAAAAAATAAAAAATAAAAATTAGTATGCCTCCTGGGCACTACCGAAACACACAAATATAATTACGGAGGCCTACAGAGCACTATTAAAACCAATCCCCCCGTTATCTTTATATAGAAATTCCCTTTTTTGTGAGGAAAGTAAAAAGAAAAAAAATAGTATGCCTCCTGAGCACTACTCAAACACACAAATATAATTAAGGAATCCTGCAGAGCACTAATAAATCATGTGTGTTCGAAGAGAAATGATGATCGCCCCTCGTACCCCTTCTCTGCATATTTAGGTCACTTTTAACAAAGAAAAAAACATGTGAGTAGACTGGGATCGAACTCTAATCTTCTCGGTAATAGACATTCGTCGATAACTTCAGGACAAAGAAAGCGAGTATTACATTACATTAAAGTAGTTAATTTAAACCAAGCTGGCATGCACAGATTGTAGTGTCCACCCGTCACACGTTTTGAATTATTTCTATACGAAGAAATCGATGTTTTTTTTCTCAATTTTTGAATATTAGGCGTCCGAAAGGTTGAGGATTCAGAAAATGACAACTTTAAGGTATGGCGAGTATCTTGGGAGCCTTATCCAGACATACGCACATACACATAGTCAAAATATTGTAAATACATATACGTATATTGAAGCAATTCTGAAGTCAATTCGCTGAAGGAATTGTAGCCGCCATGTTTAATAATGGAACGCTATAAGGAACTATGTTCGTTAAATATATTCTCTAAACACCGGAATGAGTATAATTGTATACTTAATAGGTAGAAATATACGCAATCCGATATTCTCGAAAATCAGCGGAATTAGAGGGAGCGTCCATTAAATGTGTGTGTAATGTATTGTATTATGTAGTAACTTAATAGCAAACGAATAGTAAATAATCAGGGGAGAGTGGCAGTAGTAAAGTTATAGTGAGAAAAGTTTTGCTACCCCCTGTATGGAGTATTTTTGGGGAGAGTTGAAGATGGTGTGCCAAAAGTAATATTTAGTGTTGGTTCAAGAAAATAATCACAAATTTACTATAACACACTCGAGTGAATAAGCGTAATATAGTGGTGAGTATAGTAGCCTATGATGCATGCGGTTATTTTCCTATTTTTGACAAAGGTACAGGGGAAAATCGTATTAACTTTATATAGAAGATGAATAGAAGTTAGCTTCACAGGCTTACTGCAATGTTTAATACTAATATATTAAAATAATGTCACCTATGGAATCCTAAATAAAATTCACAATCCTTTCCACACTTCAACCATATTTAGTACAAATATATTTTAGTATAAATATATTTTAGTACAAATATATTTTAGTACAAACATATTTTAATATAAATATATTATAGTACAGATATATTTTAGTACAAATATATTTTAATATAAATATATTTTAGTATAAATATATTTTAGTATAAATATATTTTTGTACAAATATATTTTAGTACAAATATATTTTAATATAAATATATTTTAGTATAAATATATTTTAGTACAAATATATTTTAGTATAAATATATTTTGAAATAAATATATTTTAGTATAAATATATTTTAGTATAAATATATTTTAGTACAAATATATTTTAATATAAATATATTTTAGTATAAATATATTTTAGTACAAATATATTTTAGTATAAATATATTTTAGTATAAATATATTTTAGTATAAATATATTTTTGTTTAAATATATTTTAGTACAAATATATTATAGTACAAATATATTTTAATATAAATATATTTTAGTATAAATATATTTTAGTATAAATATATTTTAGTATAAATATATTTTAGTACAAATATATTATAGTACAAATATATTTTAGTATAAATATATTTTAGTATAAATATATTTTAGTATGCCTGACTTGTCCATTAATTTTCTTTCATAAATGTCCAACGGTCTTTGTTTTATCGCCGTTCAATGATATGCTTAAAATATGAACCTGTGCGTTGCAATCACACCGTCGGGTTGGACGTAAGAAATTTCTTTCTTTATTATAGTTCACCCCAAACAAGGCAGGCTGCCACTGTAGGCGTAAGGGGCTACTGAGAAAGAAAAAGGAGGGGGGATTCAACCTAAATTAGGAGCCGCGCAGCAAAATGTCTGTTTACGTTGGTTTTAAATTTCTGTATCTCAGTAGCGTCAGGAAAGCAGGAAGCAGGGAGGGAGTTCCAGAGTCCAGCAGCACGAGGAAAGAAGCTTTTGGAGTAGAAAGCTCTACGGCATCTGGGGACCTCCACAGTGTATGGATGGGATTTGGCAGATTGTCGGGTTGGTCTAGTAAATTTACGTCGTGGGGGCACCAGAGCAGCAAGCTCATCAGAGCACAATCCATTGAAGTACTTGTAAAACAGGCACAATGAAGCAACATTGCGGCGATGGGACAGAGGCTGGAGCTTGGTGGATAGTGAAGGACCTATCAAGTTAGCAACTCTTTTTTGGACCTTGTCTAAGAGGGAGAGACTAGCGGATGATGCACCAGCCCAGATGTGGCAACAATACTCCATGCATGGGCGGATGGTGGCTTTGTAGAGATATAGGATAATGTCAGGTGTGAGCAGTTTACTGGCACGGTATAGGGAAACCACCTTCTTTGCAGCAGCCCTGGCAATGTTTTCGATTGTCAATAACTCTGACACTCTCCTCTTGGCACTTCCCTGATTTAGCCTCTAATGGTCTCTTCAGTTCACGAATAGAATGACGATTGTTTTGATAGAAAGTATCTTTGAGATACCTCTACAAATAAAAACAACAACAGGGAGATTAAGGCCTCATGGGTGTTAATCATATTCAGGATCACACAACCTGCTGATGAGCCGATCATCAATGTGCCTCGCAACCATTCCAACGAGTCATTTTAAGTGTGGGGAGTTGCCCCTTCCTGTTGACACCACTTTTCATCTTTCAAAGCACCTCTTCGTCTACCCAAAACTTCTTAACGATTACTAAATCGTGCCAACTATTTATCGACACAGATACACTTAGAGTCTCCAAACGTTCAGGAAAGAATTGCACTAAATTTAACATGAAGAGCCTTTTTGGTGCCACTTAAAACACTAATAAATCAAATTTGGAGAATATCATTAATAGCGATAAAATAAAGATTCTTGGGCAGTCATAAGTGAAACTTGGTGGACAAGTCCGGCATAGACGGTTTATCTCTAACAAATATGGTTGGATTGCAGAAAGGATTGTGAATTTTATTAACGATCCCATGAGTCACATTTTTTTCCTTTTTTTGATGGATTATAATTAGTTGGCTTAATCATTTGTCATCAAAAATATTTCAGTTTGAACATTTGGTGTGCTAATTTTTTTTACGAAAAAATATGTAATGTGAAATCCTAGAAGATAGTTTTTTTTACGCACTTGTGGGAATGGTCCAAATAAAAACAACGCTTAAATAAAGAAGGAAGCTCCAGTGGATAAGATGAATAAAGTATGTATTTAATTTAAAATCATTGTCGCCTCATTCATCTCTGAGTATAATCGAGTTATCCGAGAAATAATCATCGGGAAGAAAGGCGAGCAATATCCACATCCCTCATTGATGAGATACGCAATTCACCTTTTCTCATTCATTCCTATAGTCGTATTTTTTTATCATCTCGTACCTTAGAAATTAGCGATACAAAAGACTACAATGGTGTAGAGACAGGTGATACCAAATTAACGATTTGAATTCCCCGATTGTATTTATGAACAGCAGAGGTTCACAAAAGCCAATTCGTCACACGTTAGGAAAACAGGAATGTTCAAATTAAGAAAAAGCCAGAGAACAAAAAATGTTATATCAGGTCAGAAAAATAATGGCGACCAATGATTTCACTAAACGTCACACGCCCCCACATACATACATCTATACAAGCACGTACAAGGGTGGGACAGGTAAGCTAAAGGTTACCGACATTTATATATATATATACTAGTAAATTACCTTCACAAGATTGGTAAAATGAATTCACCAAACAGAACTGTTTACTTTAATTTTGGATCAAGTTACGAAGATTAAAATCAAGATATAATTATACTAAACCTTATGTCTTGGATCCTTATTCCAATTTTAATCAAAATGCATTACATAATTTTTATTCTAGAAAAGGTCTAACATTCAAGGCTCAAAGTGTCTTAAGAAGAAATTGAAGTTCAAGGAATCTTGCTTAATTAGTGTCTAATGACTATGGATAAAATTCCATGCAAATCTGAAATATTTGAATTTTCAAATGTCAGGTTGGGTCCATATAATGTCCTCTAAAAACCTTTTTAAATACATTTATACTTTGATGTCTAATATCTATTATGAAAAATTAAACAAAAGTCGGAGGTATGTGAATTTTTTTTACTTTTATCCCCTTTGAATACAATTGAATTACACTAAATATAGCCAACATTTAGATCACTTAAAAAATAATATATGTTCCAAAATATATAATTATCGATATATTAGTTTACGAGTGAATCCTGTACATACAAATATATATATATATATATATATATATATATATATATATATATATATATATATATATATATATATATATGAAAAGATGAATAACATGTTAATACATAGGTAGAAGACAAAAGAAAAATCTTACAGGTACCTTAAATTATAAAGGAAGATTATTCAAGCTCAAAGTAAAATACACTCAGAAATACCACGTGGATAAACTTAGCAAAAATTTTGAAACTTTCGGTCATATATATATATATATATATATATATATATATATATATATATATATATATATATATATATATATATATATATATATATGTACATATATATGTATATATATATATATATATATATATATATATATATATATATATATATATATATATTTGTATAGGTATATATATATATATATATATATATATATATATATAGTGTGTGTGTGTGTCAGGTTATATTGAAAAAAATCAATAAAGTGCTCGATCGCGGTGAGAGCTAATATCTGAACGAATATGAATAAATGCGAAATATTTGTCCATTTATCCTAACTATGTGTATATCAAAAAACGTTACTCTTATTTTAAGTTAATTATACTTTCATGTAGTTTCAAATACATTATATATATAGCCAACAGAACACTATCATTCATTCCGATGCTTCATTAGCATAATAATTTTATAAACACCTAATAAATTAATATTCTACACAATTCAGTTCTATTTTAGTTTTACAGTTGTCTTATATATATTCAAAAGTTCTGTTAATATTAATGTTATTATTATTAATAGTAGTTATATTAATTCTAACGATTTTAACGTTCAAAATGATTATTTTTAAATTCGAATAACTTCCGGTCACGTGTGCGTATGTTTAAATGACACAACAATTTATTTTTTTAAATTATACTCAATTTTTGGCTAAGCTCAAAGTGTAGTATCTGTTCCGATGGATACTACACCCTATAAACCGGTATCGTCTTGGCCTTCGGGCCTTCATTCCGCCGGTCTGTGGGTTTGTCCTTTGTAGTTCTAGGAGGTCCACCCTCCCATACTTTGCCTTCTCACCCTTTGAGAAGGGGAGAGAGAGAGAGAGAGAGAGAGAGAGAGAGAGAGAGAGAGAGAGAAATTATACTAAGTCAGAGTTAATCAACGTTTATTTCCCTGAGGCTTTTTTCCTATATATCTTAATCACTCAAAAAACACATGTTTAAATATGTGTCACTATTAGGATATGTTTGAAAACCCCCCAAAAAACTGCCATTATAATTGTTCTATGGCTTGCTAACTTTATACATATCACTTTCAGCTTTTCTCAATATATGTTTTGTGATACTCCCACTCGTATTCTTATACGCCGTCTATTAATCTATATGAAAACATGTGAACTATTTTTAGCGCTGATAAACATACACATAGAAACTAACCAATGATATATATATATATATATATATATATATATATATATATATATATATATATATATATATATATATATATATATATGCATTTGTAAGTCTATTCCCTTTCTATCTGTTTCTCTGTGTGTTTTATTACCAGTCAAAAGTAATAAAGAAATGAAATAATAAAACTAGCAAAAAAAATTAATTTTGAATTTTGTCTTTTAGTTTTTTATATTTAACGGACTTTGCAAACTCACTTATTTCTTAGACAAACAATTTAATCCAGTCAATCGGTGACCCAACGTATTACACCCACCCACACACACACCCACACACATATATATATATATATATATATATATATATATATATATATATATATATATATATATATATATATATATTAACTTCCTGCACTGAAGATTGCGTTAGCATGAAACATCGATGTCTGTAGGTAATAAATAATTAATATTTATAAATATTATTATAAGCCCCCTTCACTAAAGACCGGCCACTCTGAGTGAGTTTAATAACAAGCAGTACAAATAGCTTCATGCACGATCCAAACACGTTTGATGATCACTTTAACTGCTCGTGTAAAATTAGCCGCCGACTCGCTATTTACAAAGTTAAATTCCTCTTTAAGTATTAGCTAATTCCCTAGTGGCGATTTGTGATCGGAGTTCGCGCCCGCCGACCGTTGTTTATCCTGACTAGTTTCTCTGTCTTCTTCCCTCTTATCACCTTTCCCCCCTCCGCCTACCGCCCCCCTATGCTAGCTCGTTGGGTGCGAAAATGGAAAAGAAAAGGAAAATGGATAAAGGTATAAAGAAAGAATGAGAAATAAAGAGGAATATGTCACCTACTTGTCAAATCATATTTCAATGTAGCTAAAGGTCTTTTCATATAGTCCAATCGGATCATCTTTTCCTTCTCTCATGTGTGTGCCTTCAAAATAAAATAAAATTGTTTCCAAATCTTCGATAATACGAACGAAACCGGTTAAATCTCTTGTTTGTTGGTTTTCTCCTGCATTCTAACATGTTTTCCGTTTGTCTTTTTTCAAAGAGGTTTGCTTAAAGAGAGCATTTTTACTGCTGTCGCTGCTTCTGCTAATTTTAGACACAATAAACTGTTATAGGCTCCAAAACTATAGACAAGAATGTCACCAAATTCGACAGGAATTGTTTATGGGATGTCGTATGTGTTACATGGAATCAAAATTATACTACTACTGCTACTACCGCTGCTATGTGCACTACTGCTTATAGTATTACTATTAATCATAAATATTTATAATTTCTAAAAGTATAGGGAAGAATTGCACTAAATTTAACATGAAAAACCCTTAATAAATGAAATATTATAACATCAAATGTATTGAATTGACAACAAAAAAGCCAGATCGACTGTTTTTTATTTAAATATATTTTTTAGAAATTTGAATATATTTTTAACATATAACTAACGTTTGTAATTTTAAATTACATTGCTCAGCAGTGTGGTCCGAGGCTTCGTTATAACAGGTTACTGTGTCAATCGTTCTGTGCTGAGGAAAAAAAGTGTTCAAAAGATTTACAGAACTTTGGAATTGATGCAACTCAGTCGGAGACTTCGATAACTGGCCGGTCGGCAATTTCTCCCTGCCTTGGTCCGAGAAACCGTTGTCTTGGGCAATGGTTGGGCTTTTTCTTTGTGTATGTCTGAATTAGGTTGTGAGCAAGCAAGCCGAAATAAATGTGTGCATACAAAAATTACAAATGCATTTTTGTCTTAAAAGAAAAAAACACCTTTATTATAACCTAACTAACATGGTTAATCCATTCTCTAACTAAAATATACGATAGGCTAAAAAACCCAACTTCTACATCATTCGTCGTTTGATTCTATTCATCTACTGATTTTCTATTTCAGAAATATCTCGCATACAAAAAACACCCACGTCACATGACCAATGCAATGAACGCCAGGTGTGCCGAGACTCAGATTTGACCTTTAAACGCCTATAATTAAAAATGACCTTTCAATATTATTTCGTTTAGATATCTCAACCCAGGTTATTCAGAATTCGCAGGTGTAACCTTTGCCTTTCGCCACGCGCACAAACAAAATTGATATTGCTAGTTGCCGTTTGGCACCAATCATGGTGTCATAACAGGTTCATCTTGATTGTTTTCTAATCTATTTTCTTTTAAGTTTCTTTTAAAGTTTCTGACGTTAGGTATATTTTTATTCGGGGCTTCTAAGGGAACAAAGGAACGCTTGCATGTCAACACTGACATAAGATCCTTAATACTTATGAATTACACCAACTGGACTAACTTTTAAATTTTAACAGTTATTAATAACAAGCTAATTCGGTTATCGTTTGTTTGATAACATGTAAACAAATAAACGTATCAACTAATTATTTCAAATGAATACAACAAGAACTCGTCACAGCACTGTGGGAAAATTCATCGTTTTCGTTTGCGAGAGCATTTTTGGCACATTATTTTCACAATATTTCATTGTTACATACGTTGGATCAGAATTATCTCCCTTGGGGTTCAGCTGGTTTCCAGGCCAGAGTTATTCTCTTTGTGGAAAAAAATGATCAGATCCCCAAATAGTGTGGTGAACACGCAGATTTTATAAGGAACTCTTGCACCACCACGTGATCGAGAAAATAGATTGGATTTCGTCCTCATTTGCTCTTCGGCCTCCCTACACAGAGGGCGAGCTTTGACACGCCCACTAATAGAGAACACCACGGGAAACGTAAGTATTTGCTCCTTTCTTCGCGCATTATCTTTTAGCCTTTTTAAAGGAATAGCTCGTGTCTTCTTCTGCCTTATGGGAACAATACATTATGCACGTTTAATCTGATGTCTAACATGTTTCATTTAATGTCTTTATAGTTTGTCGGAGACAAATTATTAATAAATGAAATGTCTTTACCCCCAACGTTTTTTTTTCAATCGTCATTTAATTTCATAGACGTGTCCGTATAGCCAACATAATAGACAGCGAATTTAACAATCTCTCACGTGCGCCGCTAATCAATTTCATTTCTCTATTCACGCGTTGCTAAACTTAACGAAATAGAATATCAAATATTCCAATTCTTCACGTCCAAAAATATAGTTTAAGTTATGAAATAAGAATTTCTAAGTCCTGATATCGGCATTTCGAGTCCTTAAATATATTGAAATATTCATTTATTATCAAGTTATCATTATTTGATTTCGTTATTTCTTGTCTTTATTGTTTAGTAATAGTAAAACCAAGAAAGAATATTTTTAACATGCTTCCTTTAAATCTGTGCGTTCAGAGATGAAAATCCCATTTAAAACCAACCGATAGGCGTAGTCTTGACATGTTTCGAAGATGTTTTTTTGTTAATCTCTATCTTAATAAAATTATGCTTCCCTGTGTGTCTATGTATTGTCATAAACAAGCGGTGTTGTGTCGCACAAGATGATGCATTATCGTCAGATACTAACAATATTTTTTCAGATTCAAATGGAAATAATGAAAAATGGTTATCAGTTCCCGAACACAGTTTTGGGTTTCAGAGAAAATATCAATTAAATATAACACACTGAAGAAACAGCAATGACACTGAAGATAGTATAAAATATATTTGTCATGAAAAAAAAATTATTTGGACTTTGAATAACCAAAGTCTCTGGGAATGAAAAAATATGTAAATGGTACTTATTTTTTCGAAGCAATGGTTGCCGGTCACTGAGAAATCAACATTTCTGCAGTCAAGAAAAAGTTGGAATGTTCAATTACGTGATTTGTAGTGATCTCCGGCAGAGTTCGAAGTCCAAAGAACACTATATCTTTGTTTATACATATATAGAAGGAAAGTGAAACGTCTCCCGAGTAGGTACAACTCGTTATAGTTGTATTGGTCTCAAGATTATTTTGTTTTGAATAACAGAATAAGTTATAAGATGAAATAAAAGAAAGCTTAAATAGTATTTATGAACATTGGTGACTGATAAAGTTGTTAAATATTCGATTAGGTGAGTAAGCTAGTACATTTATTAACGATTAGGATGGGACAGGAAATGTTATAGATACAAACACGTCAACAAGACTGGGAATGTAAAATCGTGGGAACGGAAGTCTATGATACAAGTATGCTATTGATTTCACAGATAACTTCTTTTTTGTTTTATTTTTACGCGTTGAATGCTGATGAATACTAACTAATTAGTATTGAACATCTCCACATATCACCCACTCCAACCAATAGTCGACACAGAAAACAACAAATCCTCACATGTCATGAGCAATATTTCTGGCAAAGGGGGGAGAATTGGTGTTTTCAATTGTAAATCCATTCATCTCATTAACCTTTAGCCTTGGGTGGTGTTTGCTTTGATAATTGCTGACGCATTTGTAAAAGAAGTAAAATAAAAATGCGTTACTTGTGAAATCAGTTGATGCGGTTCCCAGGCAGCCCGAGAAGTTAGCGACGAAAGCACTCGCCCATACTGAATTCTAAACACAACTCTATTCTATTCACTTCCTTATCATATTCATTTCTTGTAACATTTAGATTATTCGGACTACTGTTCTCCTCTTAGATTTTATTCTCACAACGTTCCGGCCGATGTAACTTCCGATTTTCTTCAGGCGCGTCTTATCGCACTCCAGAATTTTTATGTCAAACTCAGGAATTTGTACGGAATTTCGAACTGAGCCTTTTATTTAATTAACGGGGGTAGATTGTTCTCATTCCGTCAGCCACGGCCGGGTATAAATCTTAAGTAATTCTTAATTATATTCTTAGTATTAAAGTACTTAGGACTGAACGTTCAACCTCCATAAGACTCTCATTTAGAACTGATTAACTTAGCACTTTATCCGTTGCGCCACATATCTATGTGGACTCTATGGCTGATGGAACAAGAACAATCTACCCCCCCCCGTGGATTAAATAAAGGGTTCAGTTTGAAATCCTATATAGATTCCCGAGGTCTACATAAAGATTCCCCGAGTTCAACAAGACCACGCCCGTCGTAATATAAGGCCTGTTAACTGAGTCTAGTTTTTCTGGTGATGTCATTGATAATGGGAGTAAGAACCACTATCAATGAGGACCGGAAGTGCCCGAAGGCGCTAACGCATATGCGTCTATCTGTAATCAGAACAAGTAATCAGAGCGAGCAGACTCACGTCCATAGGATAATTCATTCACTTGGAAAACATTGTTTACTTGCTCCTGTTATTATGACTTTATTCCCCTGCCAAAAACACGGCTACCCTCATAAATATTATTCATTCACTTGGAAATCATTGTTAACTTGTTCTTTTTTTCAAACGTATTTACTCTTTTTTATATAGATGTCATACGCGAAACAAAATAAGAAAAATTACAACATGCCCTCCAATGATTAAGCCATTGCATTTAAGTTCGATTTTCAAGTTTAAAAAAAAAATAGAATTTTATTTCGTGATGAAAAATACAATTTAAGACTAATTAATAAATTTCATCCAAAATGTGTGCGAAATGCCAACGAAATAAGTGAGATATTCAAATAATAGTATATTGATAATAAACTGTCCGTTTGGACAAAAAAATCCCCTTCCCTCAAAACATGACTGTTTTAATTCATTACAAATTTTTACTATATTGTAAATAAACTGTTAGTTTTGCAAAAAAAAAACACACACACACATTTTAATTTATTTCGATAAATGTTCCATTAATTAATTATTTTGAATTGTTGATTTTGTGTTACTTTACTGAATACGTCATATTTCATGTTTGATTTACTTTTCATATTTGATTTACTTTTAAGTTAAAAAAATCAAGAAAACTCGTTTATTTTTTTTCGGGAATGAGAACAACTCTTATCAAATTATTCAGCTAAAACTAATGATAATTAAATGTTCATATAAAGAATAAAACTGTCTTAGACTAGGGATTTGTCTTCTTTTTGTGTTTATATTTCTATGCAGCATAACTGATACTAGTCTTTTAATTCGATGTCGACCAGGTTGTCATACCAATTAACTCAAACATTAAAAATAATCCGAAAAGAATGAACTTATTTAAAGAATGAATATTAAATCAGACAAATTATTTTTCAAAGAAAAATGTTCATGTTTTAAAAATTACAAAAATTATGACAACACCATTTTATTATTAAGTATTAATTTAATGTTTGCTGTCTAGCCTACGCAAATTACACGAAATAATACATTAGCACTAAGATAATAAAGTAATGTGTTAATTAATAAATACTAAACATGTCATTAAAATTGGTTGATTTCCTGAATTTTGATGAATTTTTAAGTGAAGGGGCGGGGGTCTCAAAATCTGACTGTTCAGATCTTGTTTGTTACTTTAGAGCATTACGTCATTTCCCAGTGCTCTGGCCTCCTCTACGACGGCCATGGCAAGACGCCCATGAAGAAAATCGGAAGTTAAATCGATTGAAACGTTGCGAGAATAACATCTCATATGAGAATAGTAGTCCGAATAAACTAAATAATACAAACTATCAATCATCATCTAAAATAATCCGAAACAATATTTATTTCTGTAAGGATTATATTTCAGTAATAAATTATAAGCATTTAATAAGATGCAGTTACTTTTCACACATCTTGCGGAATATTTCAGAAAAAACTGAGAGTTCAATTACAGTTTACTGTCTCTGTAAAAAATGTGGTATTATTGTATAATCCCCTCCAAAACATGATATTTTACATTTTTAGGCGATTACGCGTTTAGACACTGAAAAACTTGGCGCAAAAAAACCCTAAAAAACAAAAAAAAACTATTATTTAGAATTTAGAATGAGAGATCAGTTTCCCATATAAATTTAACGTAAAATGACTTCCAAGTTCCGGGCCATTCTATCGTTTTAGGGTAGTTTATCAATTTTATTTTAATTTCTTGGCGCATGGGAGATAAATCGTGTGCGTTTTGTATGTGGGGAGATCGACTTTTTAGGTGAATCCTTCTGTTTTAACAACATTGCCAGTCGGACTTAGGCTTAGTGGTAAAAAACATTAGTTAACTGTCGTAAAATTTTGAATGTTCCTGAAATGGGGGATCATTTTACGTTAAATTCATAAACGAAACTGATACACCTACTTTAAAATATTGGGTGCTACTGCAGAGACGGGAGCCACTGTTCGATCGATGGCGACGGAAACTGCCGACTCCTCTTCGGGAGAAATCGTGATCGACGGAAAGAAATTTGATTTTGGGGAAGATAACTGTTGAATTGACAAGTTAGGATAAGTTAAAATTATGAACATTTATTTATTGAAATAAATTAACAAATGAGGATAAGTTAAAATTATGAACATTTATTTATTGAAACAAATTAAACACCATGTACAACAAATAAATAAATAAAAGTTTGATAAACATTTGAAATTTTTAAAAAACGAAATAAATAAACCTTTGATAAACATTATGTACATCAAATAAATAAGGAAGAGGCTATATTGCCGGTCCCGGCAAAATAACGATTCCTGCGTTATATTGCCGGTCCCGGCAAAATAACGATTCCTGCGTTATTTTGCCGGTTCATGTATATTTAACTAAATTGTTAAACATACAGTGACGCCCGGCACAATAATTATTTACTAATGTAAAGGGATCGTTATTATGCCGGTTCATTATTTTTAAAAACCTAATTGTTATGGCCTTGCGAAAGAAAAGGTAATTAAATAAATAAGGGCAAATATTTAAAAACAATTTGTTTTCATCATCAGTTGTGTCGGTTAAAGAAATAAAAAAAAAATCGACCTGCCCTATTGTGTCGGTTAAAGAAATATCTGCTTACTTTTCATAATAGAATTAATGTTGATGAATTTTCCCAACATTACTAAGTCTGCTCTCGATTTAAGTAATTGAAATTTTCCTTAAGTTATATATAAGTTATATATAAAGAAAAAATAAGCAACAAATAAATGTTACCAAAGGCAACATAAATTATTATTCTACCTACCTGTATAAGTTTATTTGTTTATTTTATTATTTATTTTGATAAATGATTTTTTTTTATAAAAATAAACAATCAAATAAATAAATAAACTTATACAGGTAGAAGAATAATTTATGTTGCCTTTGGTAACATTTACTTGTTAAAAATGTGCTTTACAAAGGAAGGATCTTAATGTAAAATTCTGATTTTCTTTATGAAGAAAAACTTCGATAATGTTAAAATATACAGAAAATCACTGGATTTAAACAGTTTCTATTTTAAAATGTTCTTTCAATGAAATCATAAAATAAGTCGTAATTTTGAAGAGTTCACTCCTAATCGAATCAACCGGAAGTAAAAATTAATTTTATCGTTATTTTAAAATATATTGTCGCTTAATAAAGTTTTAAATTATACAAAAAATCAATCAGGCAAAGATTAATTAAAAACAAACAAAACAAATCAATCAGACAAAGTTTTAAATAAAAAAAAAACAAAAAAAAAACAATCAGGCAAAGTTTTAAATTATAAATAAAATTTCGTTTGATAAAGTTTTAAATAATACAAAAAAAATAATTTAAATAATAAAAAAAAAGTAATTTATAGTTAAATAAACACGAGCCGGCAACATAACGTAAGACTCATTATTGTGCCGGGCGTCACTGTATGTTTAACAATTTAGTTAAATATACATGAACCGGCAAAATAACGCAGGAATCGTTATATTGCCGGTCACTGCAAAATAACGCAGGAATCGTTATTTTGCCGGGACCGGCAATATAGCCTATTCGAATAAATAAATAGCAAACTTTTAATTGAAATAAAATAAAACGAAATAAATAAAACTTTGATTTGAAAAAAAAAAGCAAACATAATTGACTGAACGATAAATGTGGGAAAAAAACAAGTTTTAAACAGGGTATTGAATCTACGATAAATCCCCGAGTAAATGCAATAACTCTTCAAAGTTTAACCGGTTTACGTCCATTTTGTGAAAAAGTAATTAACCCAATATTAGTTATCTCCCCAAAAATCAAATTTCTTTCCGTCGATCACGATTTCTCCCGAAGAGGAGTCGCCAGTTTCCGCCGCTATCGATCGAACAGTGGCCCCCGTCTCTGCAGTAGCACCAAATATTATTATTATTATTATTATTATTATTATTATTATTATTATTATTATTATTATTATTATTATTATTATTGTTATTGTTGTTGTTGTTGTTGTTGTTTGTTTGTTTGTTTGTTTGTTTGTTTTCTTCTTTCCGACAAGTTTTTCAAGGTGTTCACGCGTAATCGCCTAAAAAAAGTATAATCTCATTTTTAGTAGGGAGGGGGGCAGCGGAGGGTGTTAATCTACAATTTTTTTCCCCTTTCAAGCACATCAAAGTTAAAAATATATTTTTCGTAACTCTTACAATTGAAAGAAAGTGCTATTTTAAATCTAAATACATTTGAAAACACATTTAAAACAAAACAAAAAAATGAATAAACAATGGCATGGATAATTTTTAAACAAAATATCAATGATGTGTTATGAGAATTATTATTGCAAATGTGTTTGAAAAAAAAAAGGAAAAAAGAGTCTTCTAGTCAAATTGTGAATGTAACCTCGCTTTAAAAAAATGAAAGGCTACAAAAAAAGAAAAAAGTTTTAATAAGTCACGTTTAAGGCGGGAGAACCCAGGGTAAAAAACAAGAGAGTTACCTACCCTGCAAGGTACACTTAATACAAAATAAAGTAAAAGTTATTTGATTATTTAACTTCGCAAAGCAAAACGGGTTCGATTATACGATAGTGGCGCGGTCAAAAATATTGTTTTTCGTTAGTTCAAAAGCAAGTAAAGATCATAATACTTGACTTTGGCCTATAAATTCTAGGCAGACGTTACTTTCAAATAACAGTCTTATATTACTGGGGGTTTACTAAAGCTGAGTCAATCAACGTTTGTTTCCCTAAGGCTTTTTTCCTATTTACTTTAATGACGCGAAATACATGCTAAAATATTCCATAGTTTTGAGATTGAGTTATGTTTGAAAAAAATCATTTTAATTATTCTAATTAACCGTAATTTGGATAATAATTACTATTGACGACATAAATTATTTTAAAGAAAATACTGTTGGGAAATTACTCAAAACCAATTTATTTTGGTTTACCTACTCATTTGTGACCTATTTGCGTTAAAAAAATTAATATAAGTTATAAGTTATAAGTCTCTAAAGTTACCGTAAATATCGGTTCTGAGCAAAGTAGCCAGCTTTGTTTACGTTATGGACCTCTGACTAAACAAATATGACTAATAAAGCAAAAACGAATTTGGTTGAACGGGTGATGGTTTCGTTGTAGTCTATAAAACAGTGTGTATAAAGTTTTCCTTAAAATTGATGACTTCAAATTTAGAAATATATCGCTCAGATTTGTCAAATTGCGTCTACGCATTGTACAAATCCGTTCGAGAGTTGCTTTGGTGTTTTCGGGCTGAGGTTAGGGTTAGGGTAAGGGTTTTGTTCAGTCCTAGAAGGCCCACTTTACCATCTTTATGGGAGGTGACGGTGGTTAAGTGGATATCGACACGGACTGAAGTGTTCCAAGTTCGAATCCAGTCGGTTCCACAGTATCACTTTCATTTAGGGATGTTGGCAACCTTCTCGTGGTCCGTCCCGAAACTAATGCCAACACCAGAATCATCTGATTCACACGAAAGAAAGAAAAGACCATCTTTATGAGAACGAGTTAGTTTATTACTAATCGTGCGGACTACCAACGGGGCTTCTCTAACATCCTGACAAGGAGGTAAATAATATGCATCTGCGTATGTAAATAAAAGTCATCTTCTAAAGGGGGATAACTCAGTAATCAGGTAACATTTTTAAAACATAATATAACATATCCTCTTCGAGTAAAAAGCTAGGCCTGTAACACCTGGTCTTCTTGCGTGAGTCAGACGGAATATTATATATATGACTAATGCTTGTCCAGTTGTCCATTTAAAATCATTGACGTATTTGGCATTGATAATCCATTAGATAGTTCATTCCAGCTATGCGGGAAAGAGTTTGAATGCCTACTAGACATCATCCTCGGGTGTCTTCGATCTTTTTGTCTTAGGATTTGTCAGCGCACTGAGATGAGGATACTTCGCCCTACAAGTAAACTCTGACCAAATATTTAAAATAACATAGTATTCGAAGTCCAAATAAGATCACATCGGCATCGCTACTCACTCGATCATACAAGGAATGGTGCTTCTTCTCCTAGTGATGTTACCTCAACTAACAGCACTAAGCTGACTACTCCACCGAACTAGATGAATTCTTGTCCTTGAATCGTGTAAGACCAAAATAAAAAAAACGCAAGAAAGATAAACTATAGCCTAGTTAAGTGGTCAATTTGGTACAGGAAAATTAATATTCTTCACTGCTTTACAAATTCCAGTTTTGAAAAGTAGAGGAGAACTTTAAATGTACACTCGGATATCTATTAATATTTATTTACCTCCTCTGCGGGAAGTTGGACACAAGATTAGGAGGGGTTTTGAAAAGCCAGCGCACTAATTAGAGGTAAACTGTGGCCTACAAAATGCTTGACAGACCCGTCATCATTCCCTAGTAGGGGCGCCTCAGTAAACTAACCCCTTCTCAGAGAAAAAATAAAGCCTGGGAGGGTGGACCTCCTGAGACTGAACAGAAACATATCTCAGCCCGACAGCAACAAAGTCATTGTCAGACTTTCATAAAGAAATCAGCTGTTAGCCCCAGGATGCAGCCCTGTGACATGATGAACTCTTCAATTAATAAGAGTTCTCTCCCCCTTGTATTAATATCGGTGTAGTTCTCCAATATGGCTGAAACAATAAACATGGTAAATCTATACCTTGTGTTATCGTTCGTTACTTATGACTAACAAGTAAAATAAAACATCACATGGTGGCAGCGGTAAAAGAAACCAGACGGACGAGAAGTCACAGAAAAGAATCAAGATAACCTCACACAGTGAGTAAATTGAAAAAAAAAAAGAATTTCCTTCTTTCTAAAACGAGAAAAAACAAAGGAAGCGCGAAAAAAAAAAAAAAAAAAAAAAATGGCGTCTTCAAATATAACATTACCCGTTCTAGACTGGTCGAACGAGAACAAGCACGAGGCATACAGCGAATGGGTGGATTTTATGTCCTCGTATTTCATAATCAACAATGTTGAAGAAAAGTTGAAATACAACTACATTTTGCTCAGCACCGGACCAAAAGGTCGTGAACTTTAAAAAAATGCTCAGCTTACAAATGAGCAGAAAGAAAACTCCGAGAATATATTTTTAATATTCGAATCCCACATGATTCAAAAACCAAACAAATGGGTCGAAGGTTTGGAATTCACGTCAATGCGACAAAATGAAGACACAGTGGACGACTACCTAGTCAAGCTCAAAACTAAAGCCGACAGATGTGACTTCGGAAATAATAAAGACGAACGCATCTTAGAACAAATTATTAAAGGGCTCAGGAGCGCTGAGGAAAGAAGAAACCTAATTGCAAAACCAGACCTAACCCTCAAATCAGCCATAGAAAGCGTTAGAGCATATGAAATCACAACAAAAGATAACTCTCGATACAAGGACGCTAACGAAGGGAGAAATGGGGTGTATCACGAAGTATCCGTGAAAAACAAACCCTGCACGAGATGTGGTAAACACCACAGGAAAAGGAAAGAAGACTGCTACGCCTTCAACAAAACGTGCAGAAGGTGCAACGGTTTACACCACTTCGAGGAATACTGCCTAACAAATATGCAAGGCCGGAGAGACTCGAGAGATACTTCTTGCAAAAACAAAATAAGGCAAGAAAATAGCTCATATAAAGCTAAAAAACAAAACCCCCCAAACGGATACAAAAAGCAGAGTTTCCAAAAAAAAGAATAAATACAACGTCAAAGGAAGACAACGAAACAGACCAAGACGACGATTTATACCTATACGCAATAAATGCAGAGAACGACGACCGTGAAGAAATTTTCGCGAACATAGACTGTGAGGATACAGAAAATAACGAACATAAAATAAAAATGAAGGTCGACACAGGGGCAAACGGAAATATTCTACCTGTTAGAATCTATAAAAAAATGTATCCACAAAATGGCGACAGAAAAATAAATAAACAAACGAATGGTCAAAGGGAACTAACTCATGGACATAAAAAACAAGAGTTAACTACCTTGTGGGCTGCGAATGGTACGAAGATAAACCATTATGGAGCAATAATTTTAAAGATCAAACACAAAAACTCTGCAACTATCAGAGCAAAATTTTTCGTGTGTGATAGCGATGTAACCATACTGGGCCTAAGACCAAGCATCCGACTAGGTTTAGTAACCGTCAACTGCAGCATAACAAAAGGGCACTCACCAAAACAAATTGAAAATATGGAAAACCTCGCTGAGGAATACCCTGACAGATTCCAAGGGATAGGGAAATTCCAAGGCGTTCAAAAAATACATCTTACCGAAGATGCAATACCGGTAGTACAACCGCCAAGAAAATTCCCAGTGCACCTCAGAGACGAACTAAAACAAGAATTACACAAAATGGAACACCTGGGTGTAATAAAAAAGGTTACAGAGCCCACAGAATGGGTCAACGCCATCGCATGCAGCAGAAAGAAAAATGGAAACCTACGGATTTGTCTAGACCCCAAACCGTTAAATAAATACATAATAAGGACACACCATAAAACGCCAACACTAGAAGAAATTTCACACAAATTGACGGGTGCCAAACACTTTTCGAAACTGGATGCAAAACATGGCTACTGGGCAATACAACTTGAAGAGGAATCAAGCTTACTCACCTGTTTCAACACTCCGTTCGGGAGATACAGATATTTGAGATGTCCGTTTGGCCTAAAGATGTCGCAAGACATTTTCCAACAAAAAATGGACCAAATATTGGAACCATGCAAAGGAGCCATAGGTATATCAGATGATATATGCGTGTATGGCAGAACAATACAGGAGCATGATCAAAACCTGTTAGAGACAATGGACACTGCCCGAAAATATGGTCTAGTCTTCAACAAAGAGAAATGCACCATCAGGCAAAAACAAATAAAATTTTATGGTCTCATCTGGGACGAGAACGGATCTCACCCAGACCCCGACAAATGCGATAAAATAAAATCGAAACCAGCACCAACCAACAAGGAAGAACTCCAACAATTCTTAGGTATGATACAATACCTAAGCCCATTTATACCAGATCTCAGCACCAAAACAGCGCCACTGAGGTCACTACTTAAAAAGGATGCAGAGTATCAGTGGAACGAGACGCACGACAAGACGTTCCGAACGATAAAAGATCACATCCACGAAAAACTCTGTCTAGCATATTTTGATCCCAATGCAGACACAACTATCCAAGTAGATTCAAGCATGATAGGACTGGGTGCAACACTCATTAACAACAACAAAGTTGTTGCCTTCGCGAGCAAGAGTCTGACTGAAACGGAATCACATTATGCAAATATAGAACGTGAACTACTAGCAGTAGTATTCGGATGTGAGAGATTCCACACATACATATATGGAAAAGAAATAATAGTGGAAACAGACCACAAGCCACTAGAAAACATTCAGAATAAGAATATAGCGCAGGCACCCCCACGACTGCAAAGAATGTTATTAAGATTGCAACCGTACGATGCACAGATAAAATATAAACCAGGAAAAGAAATGTGTATCCCAGACTACTTGTCAAGAAATCAACCAACATTAGGTAAGGAAATCGAGCTTGATGTAAACATACACACTGTTGACATTACAGCTCAGAAACAGACCGAACTACAAAATGCAACTGAAGCAGATGACGAACTCAGAACACTTAAAGAGATGATACTAAATGGATGGCCAGATGACGTAAAAAATACTCCTAAGATAATTAGAAATTATTGGTCACTGAAAGAATGCCTATCCGTACAAGATGGTATGATCACAAAGGGGCAATCCATAGTCATACCCAAAAGTATGCAACAGATGGTATTAATGAGGATCCACGATGCTCACCAAGGCATCGAAAAATGTCAACTCAAGGCACAAAATAGTGTATTCTGGAGAGGAATGTCCAAGGACATAGAGGAGCTAGTAAGGACATGCGAGATCTGCAGAGAATATCAAAAGGAAACCATGATTATCAAAGAACATGCAACACGACCGTTTCAGTATGTTGCTGCAGATATTTTTGATTTTAACAATCAACAATTCCTACTGATTGCTGATCAATATAGCAAAATGCCCTTTGTCAAGACGCTGAAAAGCACAACAAGCTTAAATTGCATAGAATACTTCAAAGCAATATTCGCTGTTCATGGCATACCTGAAAGGCTATACACAGACAATGCAAGATATTTTGTCTCCAACGAATTCCACAATTTTGCCACAGAGTGGGAATTCACTCACATCACATCAAGCCCCAGGTACCCACAATCAAACGGGTTCATAGAACGAATGGTCCAAACTGTAAAAAGAACATTCACAAAAGCCAAACAATCTAGAATGGATTGTCAAATGGCCCTTCTATGCCTCCGATCAACCCCACTTGACAGCCAGTTACCATCCCCGGCAGAAATCCTATACAATAGGAAAATAAGAACAAGGATACCAACCTTGCTAAATTCATATACCCCAAAGGATGAGGAGACCAGACAAAGATTGTGCAGCAAAAGCAAAAAACAACAACAATATTATAACAAGAGCGCAAGAGATCTCCCAGAATTAACTATTGGTGGAAAAGTGTCAGTCCTACAGGAGGATGACACCTGGCAACCGGCGACAGTGGTCGACAGATGCACAGAACCACGCAGCTACATTGTCAAGATGCAAGGAGATGGAAGGCTACTGAGGCGCAACAGACGACACTTACAAGAGTTGTAAAACCCTCAGAGACAAACAGCTATCAACGCATCCGCCCAAAATACCAGTTGGGACAATATAACATCACTCCCCCAACAACACACAAACTCATCAGAAATCGACACTCTATCTAATATCGACGACAGAGAAATTCCATCAGCCAACCAAAGACAACCAGTGGAGGCAAACCAACGACCCACAAGAACACGGCGAACCCCCCTCAAGTACAAGGACTACATAATGTATAAATAAAAGACAAAATAAATAAATCAATACAAATCGAAAACATCTATCTGAGAAGAGGGATGTGACATGATGAACTCTTCAATTAATAAGAGTTCTCTCCCCCTTGTATTAATATCGGTGTAGTTCTCCAATATGGCTGAAACAATAAACATGGTAAATCTATACCTTGTGTTATCGTTCGTTACTTATGATTAACAAGTAAAATAAAACATCACAAGCCCTTTGATTTCTGATAGCTAATTGAACTAAACTGCAAAAATGGGTGAAAAGCTATTGACCACCCGTAGTCCCAATGTTAAGTTAAAACTCTCAGATTAATGAATAATAATACAAATGTATTTGCATTATAACGTTGGTCGATATCATCGCCATCACATATTTGATTATTTGTAAAGGAAAAACAAACAATTGAATACTTTTTACAATGCAATTAATTTCATGTGTGTGTGTAGTCAGATGACGTCACCCTTTTGAAAGTTGATTTGTTCGATGTTGTTTTTGTTTTTGTTTTTTAAATCGGTTTCAATTGCGCGTTACATAAACAGTAAACACGATATTAAGCTCAGTCTATACAATTTGCATGTTGAGCCATAAAAAAAATGTTATTCTTGAACACATTCAAAGAAAACTTAGGAAATCAAAAAGCAAATGTGAATATTATTCACATCGACTACTTATTTTAATCGAAAGATAAAAAAATAATGATCAAACGAAAAGAAAAAAAACAATCTCATATAAATAGAGATTTTGTCAGTTACAATTTTTTAAAACTTAATAAATACATTTCGGAATTTGTCTAATTTCAAAATATCAGACATCTTAACTACTTTATAAATGTAGAATATTGCATTTACATTAAATAATAAATTCCCAACAAATAAAGCGGGTGCCATGACGGAAGATCGAAACCTTGAGATCTTCAGTCTGATGTTCT
Source organism: Sepiola atlantica (assembly GCA_963556195.1). Classification (NCBI taxonomy): domain Eukaryota; kingdom Metazoa; phylum Mollusca; class Cephalopoda; order Sepiida; family Sepiolidae; genus Sepiola; species Sepiola atlantica. The sequence goes on along the minus strand of OY744524.1, from coordinate 164,809,785 downwards.
ACTAACTGACCTATTTAGACTTTCTTATAATTAGAGCTTAAAACATTACCATAACAAAATAATTATAGCTTTGGCATGACGTCATAGATTTACGATTTATGTCATGTTTCAAAACACGAATTCAAAGATAAGCGATAATAAAATTAAAATAAATAAATGGATAAACATTATCAATAGCGTTGAAAATTATTTTAGTATTTCAAAACAATTTATTTTGCTTTAACTACGTATTGGCGTTAAAACAATTTAATATATAATATATACTATAATTTGGGTCCGTTGTGCCCATAATCCTAGCATGATAAAATTACATTCTTTAACTATTTCTGTTAATAAAATACTACTACTCCAACTGCTAATACTACTAATAATAATCACCTATTACTAATGGAGATTTGGTATCCGTCTGTCTGCCTGAAACCGAAACTATACTGTTACTATATTTTAATGTTCAATTTATTTTACTGTACTATTTCAAACTAATGTACTATATTTCAATGCTCAATTCAGGGTGAGGGGGTGTAGTATCTGTTCTGTTGTCATGATACCATCCTCCCAGGGATTACCATCTCGTTTTGGGGGGAAGTGAGGTAGTGTAGTATCTGTGCTGCTGTCATGATACAATCGCCGCAGACATTAACCCTCCTTTTTAGGGAGCAGTGTAGTATCTGCCCTGTTGTCATGAGACCATCCCCCCAGACATTAGCTACTTCTTCGAGTATATGTTTATTCGTCATGATACCATTCTCTCAGGCATTACCTTCTCCTTTAGAGAAGGCAGTGCAGTATATGTTCGTTCATAATACATACTATAAAAAGAAGCGTATTATTATTGCTAGTAATAATAATACTAATTGTAATAATTTTGAGTGGCGCCCATTTTTTTTTTTGTACCATAAAAAATAGCCGTGAAGGGTCAAGGAGGATGGAAAGGCAGAGGAAGGAAAACACCGCCAAGACCTCCAGTGGATGTGCGCAGAGAGTGCTGGCGTCTTTAGGAGGTTTATTGACACTCACACATCAGAGAAAGCCACCGGTCGTAATCAGCGAAAAACTAATGGTTAACGGCTGTTGCGATTACGCAAAGTGATTTGCAACGGTTATCAAAACGGGCAGAAACTGTTGGAAATCTGGGAAGACTTTTTGTCACTCAGATTCCAGTGAACACTAAGTGTTATTACCAATGAGCAATCACTGATAACGACTCGTATGAACACTCATAGTATGTAAATAATAATAATAATCTTATTCGTAAAATAATAAATCAAAATGTACATTTTCTCGATTTTGATGAATTGATGGTTACAAACAACGTAAAATATTTCGAATATTAATGTATTTACTCCATTCAGCAAACAATAACCGGCCGGTTGATTGCATCATATGTTCTTAAGGCTTTACTTTGTTCATTCTCTTGTCCAGGCGGTCGTGGGGAACTGGTGTTAAATACTGGTGGTCTTAGTTAACACACACAAGTAAAATGGCAAGAGATTAAACGTTTAAAAGTGGCATGTATCGTAGAACGTAAGAAGAAGATGCAGAACGGAGGTAAAGTCCACGTGATCGATTGCCATATTGGAATCTTGAGATAATACGTCGGAAGCTGAACGAAACGAACGTGCGATAAATAACCAGAAGTGAGGTTTATCTATCTCTTCCCCCCCCCTTCTCTCTCTCACTTTCTTTCTTTCTCTCTGCCGGAAGTTCGTACCTAAGGCATAACAAAGAAATATTCCATCAACTGGTGACTATTTAAAAATCTCCTTTTTCCTAACTTACAACGCCAATCCCAGCTCAGAATTTCTCAGCAACCATCCTTCACTCTCTAACACAATACAAGAAGTTACGATAAAATGAATCGCCTTCTGAACATGTTCTGTATTGTACGAAAAGTCGATGTGGATGAGAAGATTGCTATTAGACATAACATGTTTCAGCATTTGTTGATTGTTAAAAAAAGATGGAAGAAATCGCTCATCCTAATTAATTAATTAGATTTTGGTATCAACAACTTCAGCCTCATTTATCTTGGAGATTGTTTATGATATGATTTTCTGCTTCTGTTGTTAAGTAAATGCTCTGCTGAAATTATGACAAATGCGTAATTTAATTAATGTATATATCTTTTGAGGCATACTCTGAAAAGCTAGAGTTTTTGTACAGCAAAAAAATGTGCGTGTGTGTCTGCGTCTTTAACTTCACGTGCGGCAACTACAATGTGTCGCGTGACTTCTTCACAAGCTTGAGTAGGTGTTGTTCGTACCACTCGGGGATACGTCCTCGACAATCAGTCCGACACTGGCTTTGGAGTGTTGTTTGTTCAGCCCTAAGAGGTTTACTTTCCCAGGCTTTACTTTCTCTCTGAGAAGTGGTTAGTTTATTGCTAATCGCCTGAGGCGCTCTTACCGGCAAATGCCGACGGGGGCTGCTTTGTATGTCAGGGTGCGCTTATCCTAGTGCGGTGGCTTTTCAAAATCACACCTGACCGTGTCTCTAACCTCCTGGAAAAGAATTATGTAAATTCACACTGGCTTCACAGATAGGGCTTCGTGAAAGTTGTACAAGAGACGATTGCGGTTTGAATCGTCAGAAGGTTACTTTTGTAATTAGGGTCGCTGAGCTATGTTTAACAAGTTGCCAGAAGCTGTGGTCAGCAAGCATATGTCCAACACTTCAAGGTGGCGCTGTGCACATCGTTTCCGTCAATCTTTGGATGAGTGCCCCTGTACATAAGCTCATTCCTCTTGTATAACTGTATTTTACAAGGCTTTAATAATCTTTTCCCAATATATTGAATATTGAATATACATATTGAGCTCGGCTTAGATTGTTTGAATCAATAAAAAGTAAGTTTGAAAACTCAGTTAAATTAAAAACAATTAAAAGACAAGATCCTAAATCAGGCGTGAATTTGAGCGACAGAAACTTAGCAAAAAATCGAGTACTTGGCGAGTTAATTGTAAATTACGGCTAATTAGAAACGAAACGAACATAGATTTATGCACGTTTTTAAAAATCAGTTTTAAAAAATTATCATTTTCTTAAAAATTTTCTTTGCTGTAAGTTAAAAGTGTGTGTGTATGTGTATGTACATTCAGTTATCTCTTTATATTCATTGCTGTGTAAGTTAAACGTTTGTAGATGTACGTACTTTCAGCTATGTTTTTCTAGCATTCTGAAGTAGTTATATTCATTGCTGTGTAAGTTATACGTGTGTAGATTTACTTCCAGCTATGTTTTTTTCTCAAATTCTGAAGTTATATTCATTGCTGTGTAATTTTAACGTGTGTAGGTGTACTGTGATACTATGGACTTCTCTCCGTCCGCACATGCAACTAAGACTGTTGAGTTTGGAAATCATTCACAAAAGGAAAAGTAAGTTATCATGAAGAAAGATGAGTGGGCGATAATGTGGAGGCGAATCAATTGAACATTCTAGACGGAATGGCGCCTGACAGTTGGTAGTCAGTTTCTGGGTAATCAGCTGAGAAAACGGTCGGATGGAGTCAGTTCCACTGATCAGCTGATGTGATTGATAGAAGGAGCGGTCATCTAGGATTTCCGGTTGAAAACAGATATTGAGGAGACAGAGCCGACGAGGTTCAGTCAGAGGTGTTCGAGTACAAGGTTCAGCCTAGATCAGATTTGGGTAGACCCGAGGAGTGAGGTCACTAAGTGTTCGGCAGATATTTAGATCGCGTCAAGCAGATGATGAGAGCAGCTGACGAGTAGATGATCTCGAGAAACGACAATGATGGTATTGACAGACAAATTACCTCACTTAGGTCTTAGCTAATATACTGGAACTTAACTAAGATGTGGACGCTAGAGGCGGAGCCCGGGCGACACACACACACCCACACACACCCACACACACACGCCCGTTACCAACAAGTCAGATACACAATTTATATATATATGTGTTTTTCTTGTGAGTCTACGTTGTTTTTGCTTAGAACACAACTTGTAAACCAGTGCACAAGTCTTCGGCGATCGCCAATACAAGATACGACATGGCTAGGAAAAAAGATGAAGACGAAGAGCAAACCACGGCACAAACGTTGGGGTCAACGATCGTCGGTGACCGGCATAATCCTAAAGTACATTTAGCTATGGTTTTCTAGGATTCTAACGTTAATATATGTATTGCTGTGTAAGTTAGACGTTTGTAGATGTACATTCAGCTATGTTTTTTAGCATTCTGAAGTAGTTATATTCATTGCTGTGTAATGCCCACGTTTGTGGATGTACATTCAGCTATGTTTTTTAGCATTCTGAAGTAGTTATATTCATTGCTGTGTAATGTCCACGTTTGTGGATGTACATTCAGCTATGTTTGTTAGCATTCTGAAGTAGTTATATTCATTGCTGTGTAATGTCCACGTTTGTGGATGTACATTCAGCTATGTTTTTTAGCATTCTGAAGTAGTTATATTCATTGCTGTGTAATGTCCACGTTTGTGGATGTACATTCAGCTATGTTTTTTAGCATTCTGAAGTAGTTATATTCATTGCTGTGTAATGTCCACGTTTGTGGATGTACATTCAGCTATGTTTTTTAGCATTCTGAAGTAGTTATATTCATTGCTGTGTAATGTCCACGTTTGTAGATGTACATTCAGCTATGTTTTTTAGCATTCTGAAGTAGTTATATTCATTGCTGTGTAATGTCCACGTTTGTAGATGTACATTCAGCTATGTTTTTTAGCATTCTGAAGTAGTTATATTCATTGCTGTGTAATGTCCACGTTTGTAGATGTACATTCAGCTATGTTTTTTAGCATTCTGAAGTAGTTATATTCATTGCTGTGTAATGTCCACGTTTGTGGATGTACATTCAGCAATGTTTTTTAGCATTCTGAAGTAGTTATATTCATTGCTGTGTAATGTCCACGTTTGTGGATGTACATTCAGCTATGTTTTTTAGCATTCTGAAGTAGTTATATTCATTGCTGTGTAATGTCCACGTTTGTGGATGTACATTCAGCTATGTTTTTTAGCATTCTGAAGTAGTTATATTCATTGCTGTGTAATGTCCACGTTTGTAGATGTACATTCAGCTATGTTTTTTAGCATTCTGAAGTAGTTATATTCATTGCTGTGTAATGTCCACGTTTGTAGATGTACATTCAGCTATGTTTTTTAGCATTCTGAAGTAGTTATATTCATTGCTGTGTAATGTCCACGTTTGTAGATGTACATTCAGCTATGTTTTTTAGCATTCTGAAGTAGTTATATTCATTGCTGTGTAATGTCCACGTTTGTGGATGTACATTCAGCAATGTTTTTTATCATTCTGAAGTAGTTATATTCATTGCTGTGTAATGTCCACGTTTGTGGATGTACATTCAGCTATGTTTTTTAGCATTCTGAAGTAGTTATATTCATTGCTGTGTAATGTCCACGTTTGTGGATGTACATTCAGCTATGTTTTTTAGCATTCTGAAGTAGTTATATTCATTGCTGTGTAATGTCCACGTTTGTGGATGTACATTCAGCTATGTTTTTTAGCATTCTGAAGTAGTTATATTCATTGCTGTGTAATGTCCACGTTTGTGGATGTACATTCAGCTATGTTTTTTAGCATTCTGAAGTAGTTATATTCATTGCTGTGTAATGTCCACGTTTGTAGATGTACATTCAGCTATGTTTTTTAGCATTCTGAAGTAGTTATATTCATTGCTGTGTAATGTCCACGTTTGTAGATGTACATTCAGCTATGTTTTTTAGCATTCTGAAGTAGTTATATTCATTGCTGTGTAATGTCCACGTTTGTAGATGTACATTCAGCTATGTTTTTTAGCATTCTGAAGTAGTTATATTCATTGCTGTGTAATGTCCACGTTTGTAGATGTACATTCAGCTATGTTTTTTAGCATTCTGAAGTAGTTATATTCATTGCTGTGTAATGTCCACGTTTGTGGATGTACATTCAGCAATGTTTTTTATCATTCTGAAGTAGTTATATTCATTGCTGTGTAATGTCCACGTTTGTGGATGTACATTCAGCTATGTTTTTTAGCATTCTGAAGTAGTTATATTCATTGCTGTGTAATGTCCACGTTTGTGGATGTACATTCAGCAATGTTTTTTAGCATTCTGAAGTAGTTATATTCATTGCTGTGTAATGTCCACGTTTGTGGATGTACATTCAGCTATGTTTTTTAGCATTCTGAAGTAGTTATATTCATTGCTGTGTAATGTCCACGTTTGTGGATGTACATTCAGCTATGTTTTTTAGCATTCTGAAGTAGTTATATTCATTGCTGTGTAATGTCCACGTTTGTAGATGTACATTCAGCTATGTTTTTTAGCATTCTGAAGTAGTTATATTCATTGCTGTGTAATGTCCACGTTTGTAGATGTACATTCAGCTATGTTTTTTAGCATTCTGAAGTAGTTATATTCATTGCTGTGTAATGTCCACGTTTGTGGATGTACATTCAGCTATGTTTGTTAGCATTCTGAAGTAGTTATATTCATTGCTGTGTAATGTCCACGTTTGTGGATGTACATTCAGCTATGTTTTTTAGCATTCTGAAGTAGTTATATTCATTGCTGTGTAATGTCCACGTTTGTAGATGTACATTCAGCTATGTTTTTTAGCATTCTGAAGTAGTTATATTCATTGCTGTGTAATGTCCACGTTTGTGGATGTACATTCAGCTATGTTTTTTAGCATTCTGAAGTAGTTATATTCATTGCTGTGTAATGTCCACGTTTGTAGATGTACATTCAGCTATGTTTTTTAGCATTCTGAAGTAGTTATATTCATTGCTGTGTAATGTCCACGTTTGTGGATGTACATTCAGCTATGTTTTTTATCATTCTGAAGTAGTTATATTCATTGCTGTGTAATGTCCACGTTTGTGGATGTACATTCAGCTATGTTTTTTAGCATTCTGAAGTAGTTATATTCATTGCTGTGTAATGTCCACGTTTGTGGATGTACATTCAGCTATGTTTTTTAGCATTCTGAAGTAGTTATATTCATTGCTGTGTAATGTCCACGTTTGTGGATGTACATTCAGCTATGTTTTTTAGCATTCTGAAGTAGTTATATTCATTGCTGTGTAATGTCCACGTTTGTAGATGTACATTCAGCTATGTTTTTTAGCATTCTGAAGTAGTTATATTCATTGCTGTGTAATGTCCACGTTTGTAGATGTACATTCAGCTATGTTTTTTAGCATTCTGAAGTAGTTATATTCATTGCTGTGTAATGTCCACGTTTGTAGATGTACATTCAGCTATGTTTTTTAGCATTCTGAAGTAGTTATATTCATTGCTGTGTAATGTCCACGTTTGTGGATGTACATTCAGCAATGTTTTTTAGCATTCTGAAGTAGTTATATTCATTGCTGTGTAATGTCCACGTTTGTGGATGTACATTCAGCTATGTTTTTTAGCATTCTGAAGTAGTTATATTCATTGCTGTGTAATGTCCACGTTTGTGGATGTACATTCAGCTATGTTTTTTAGCATTCTGAAGTAGTTATATTCATTGCTGTGTAATGTCCACGTTTGTAGATGTACATTCAGCTATGTTTTTTAGCATTCTGAAGTAGTTATATTCATTGCTGTGTAATGTCCACGTTTGTAGATGTACATTCAGCTATGTTCATTGCTGTGTAATGTCCACGTTTGTAGATGTACATTCAGCTATGTTTTTTAGCCATTCTGAAGTAGTTATATTCATTGCTGTGTAATGTCCACGTTTGTAGATGTACATTCAGCTATGTTTTTTAGCATTCTGAAGTAGTTATATTCATTGCTGTGTAATGTCCACGTTTGTGGATGTACATTCAGCTATGTTTTTTAGCATTCTGAAGTAGTTATATTCATTGCTGTGTAATGTCCACGTTTGTGGATGTACATTCAGCTATGTTTTTTAGCATTCTGAAGTAGTTATATTCATTGCTGTGTAATGTCCACGTTTGTGGATGTACATTCAGCTATGTTTTTTAGCATTCTGAAGTAGTTATATTCATTGCTGTGTAATGTCCACGTTTGTGGATGTACATTCAGCTATGTTTTTTAGCATTCTGAAGTAGTTATATTCATTGCTGTGTAATGTCCACGTTTGTAGGATGTACATTCAGCTATGTTTTTTAGCATTCTGAAGTAGTTATATTCATTGCTGTGTAATGTCCACGTTTGTGGATGTACATTCAGCTATGTTTTTTAGCATTCTGAAGTAGTTATATTCATTGCTGTGTAATGTCCACGTTTGTGGATGTACATTCAGCTATGTTTTTTAGCATTCTGAAGTAGTTATATTCATTGCTGTGTAATGTCCACGTTTGTAGATGTACATTCAGCTATGTTTTTTAGCATTCTGAAGTAGTTATATTCATTGCTGTGTAATGTCCACGTTTGTAGATGTACATTCAGCTATGTTTTTTAGCATTCTGAAGTAGTTATATTCATTGCTGTGTAATGTCCACGTTTGTAGATGTACATTCAGCTATGTTTTTTAGCATTCTGAAGTAGTTATATTCATTGCTGTGTAATGTCCACGTTTGTGGATGTACATTCAGCTATGTTTTTTAGCATTCTGAAGTAGTTATATTCATTGCTGTGTAATGTCCACGTTTGTGGATGTACATTCAGCTATGTTTTTTAGCATTCTGAAGTAGTTATATTCATTGCTGTGTAATGTCCACGTTTGTAGATGTACATTCAGCTATGTTTTTAGCATTCTGAAGTGCTATGTTTTTTAGCATTCTGAAGTAGTTATATTCATTGCTGTGTAATGTCCACGTTTGTAGATGTACATTCAGCTATGTTTTTTAGCATTCTGAAGTAGTTATATTCATTGCTGTGTAATGTCCACGTTTGTAGATGTACATTCAGCTATGTTTTTTAGCATTCTGAAGTAGTTATATTCATTGCTGTGTAATGTCCACGTTTGTAGATGTACATTCAGCTATGTTTTTTAGCATTCTGAAGTAGTTATATTCATTGCTGTGTAATGTCCACGTTTGTGGATGTACATTCAGCTATGTTTTTTAGCATTCTGAAGTAGTTATATTCATTGCTGTGTAATGTCCACGTTTGTAGATGTACATTCAGCTATGTTTTTTAGCATTCTGAAATAGTTATATTCATTGCTGTGTAATGTCCACGTTTGTGGATGTACATTCATCTATGTCGTTTCCTGCATTCTGAAATAGTTATGTTTATTGCTGTGTGCGAGTTCAATGTGTGTTGATGTACATTCAGATATGTCTTTTCCAGCATTCTAAGGTAGCTATATTCATTGCTGTGTAAGTTAAACGTGTGTAGATGTGCATCAGCTATATCGTTTCCAAACATTCAATATCAGTTTGTACATTGCTGTGTGTGAATTCCATTCAGCTATATCGCTTCCAGGAATTTGAAGTAGTTATTTTGGTATGTTCCTTGAAATGTGGCCATTGTTTTTAGCATTCTGTTATGTTGGCGGTCTGCTGTCAGCTAGAAAACCCCTCTCTGTCGATCAACGAGGTTCTTGGTTTTATCTGAATCGTCCGACTCCCAAACATATGATACTAGATCACATGGGAAACCTGATTGGTTAGTCAACATACGATTGCTATTTCATTGTAATTTGGTCATGTGACCTGTTTATGCGGACGTAATTGTAAAAAAAAAAATCTGCGTTGTATATCTCATTTCCACCTCTTGTAAGCGTTGATGTTAGCCAGGGAGAAGAAGGTGAAGGAAAGGAAAGGAAAAGGAAAAGAAAAGGAAATAATGAAGCAAACATAAAAAGTGAAGGAGAGCCAGCTTCTTCTTCTTCTTCTTCTTCTTCTTCTTCTTCTTCTTCTTCTTCTTTGGGTGCCTTTGAAGCACGTGGTCATACAACAGTTTCACACTTTTTTACGGAGCCCTTTGCATTATTGTTGTACCCTGCAAGATCTTTCAAGCTTCACCGGTTGGGCAGTAAAGGGAAGATAAGGCAGTATTACATCGTATGGTCCTCCTCTCTACATTCGCAGATGGTTGGGTCAGTTTTGTACCCCTATCTAATCATAGCAACTTTTGATCGCCCCATTCCTATTCTCAGGTGGTTGAGTGTTTTCCACTGGAGCCAGGGTGCTTCTGAGCCGGGGGCGTGGCTCAGAAGAGAAGATTCCTATGTCAGTAGGAGGGGGGGGGGTCATTTTCTAACCGTCTGGTCCACAGCTGTAGTCTGGTCCCTTCAACCCTTCGTCTCTCCCCGACTCTCCTCTAACCTGCTATTTCTTATTTCTCTCCTAAACTACTTCACATTTAAATCACCCCTTCTTTACATCTTCTTCATTTATTCTCCGATCGCCTTCTATTCTTCTTTACGCTCTCACTCTGTCTTTCTCAAATCATTTATTTGTTTTACTCTCTCCATACTTCTATACCCATCTTCGTTTTTTTTTTCCTCCTCCTTTTCCTCTTCATCCTCCTTGTTCTCTTCCAGCTTCCTGACTTTAGTCTTGTTCAACCCTTTATGTCGGCCTGTCCTTATTTATTTAAAAACTTTTTATGTCATTACATAAAACCTCCGATTAACGCAGGTGATGCACCCCCCCCCCCCTCCCACCAAAAAAAGACTGCACACGATGTGAAATCGAGTTAATTGAGCCTAACACATTTTTTTTGCATCATAAAATAAATATCAGATTTCAATTAATTTTAAACATGTCTTCATATTGTATTAAAAAACTATCAGACGCCGGATAAATACACATAGTAAATAAATAAAATAGATGCCTTAATAAACTAAAATTTCATTGAATTCTAAAAATATATAACTATACATTTTACTCTGAGAATATCTTTATTTGTTCATCCATAAAAAATTAATACTTTCTGACTGACTAGTTTTGATTCATTATTAAAATGTATATTTATAACTCCTCAATATTCGTATCTTGTTTTATTGAGTAAATATACTTTTTTCTGAAAAACAAAAAAAACGCTGGGTTTAAAAACGACCTTGTGTTTAACTTTATCCTTGTGGGAAGGTAAGTAAATAGGGGCTTGAGGCAGCTAGTTTATTGAGGGTATTTAGCTCCTGAAATGGCTACCACATTTTATCGATTATTTATGTCTGATTTCCCAAGCGGTGACAAGGCAAATTAATCCACCGTATTCATTTGTTATCGGATTTCTTTCTTTTTTAAGTTTAATTTTGCAAATATTAATTTGTTTCCTGATTTTTTTGTTGCGTATTAAATTGTATTTTTGAGGATTATTTTGCAAATATTAATTTGTTTTCTGATTGTTGCGAATTTTTCTTTTTTTTCATATTTTTTCCAAATATTAATTAATAAATTAATTAATGATAAAATCAAATAGTGTTTAATAAAAAAAATTATTATTGATACACGGACTTAGAGTTAGTGGTAGAGTTAAGGGAGCGTACGTTTTATTCTGTAAGAAACAAATAATAAAATAAGATTTATTAAATAAAAAATTCGCAAAAATCAAACAATAAATTAATATGATGGATTAATTTTCTCTGTCACCGCTTGGAAAGGCAGCCATAACTAGTCGATACAATTTTGGGAGCTAACCGATTCAATAGAACCAATACTTCACTTACTTTTTGGAATTGTTCAAAATTTATTTTATTCTTCAATAAGATATTTTTTAT
>OY744524.1:164650668-164793168 GCA_963556195.1 Sepiola atlantica | reverse complement strand
ACACAACTGAAACCATTAATTGGTTCTGCAAAATTGAAAATAAAACGAACTGTTCATTCATCCAATTGACATCATCAACTACTACCCCTCCATATCTAAAAAAAAATGTCGAAAGTGTTATTGAATTTGCCACCCTTCTCTCTGATATTTCCGAACAAAAAATCAGTATTATTAGAAAATGCAGGAATACAGTGCTAATTAGGTAACAAAAACAATGGATTAAAAGCAATCAATCGAGATCTTTCGATGTTTCTATGGGTACTTTGAAGTCAGCATAAGTAACCGACCTAGTTGGACTCCATATATTATATAATCTCACTAAAGACATTAACATAATAGATATAGGATTATATAGAGACGACGGCTTATTAGAGGTAAAAAACTCACATGGACAAAAGTGTGAAAGAATAAAAAAGATTATTCGTAGAGAGATGAAACAGTTAGGTTTTAAGGTTGGGTTTTAAGGTGGAAATAACATCAAACATTAAACTAGTTAACTTCTTAGATGTAACATTTAATATAAACAAAGAAACGTACGAACCCTATACTAAAGATAATGCAAAAGATAATGCCCATCCACTCTCCAATCACCCTAAAACTATAATTAAACACATTCGTAAATCAATTGGAAAGAGAATCAACAACAACTCCTCTAGTGAAGCAGTTTTTAACGCACATAAGGCTTTTTACAATAAAACACTAAAAGAGAGTGGACACAAACACCAAAAATAAATATCAACAATAAACATAAAAAGGAAGAAGTAGGAAGATTATTTGGTTTACACCCCCCATTTAATCATATGGTTAAAACTAAACTTGGTAAAAGATTCCTAGATCTAATTAATCTACACTTCCCTCCTAATAATATACTACACAACATTTTTAATAAAACACCCTTAAATTGGGCTACAGTTGTGGTAAAAATTAAGAAAAAAATAATTTTACAACATAACAATAAAATATTAAAAAGCAATAAAAAAAAATATTGAATCAAATCACAAAAAGAATCAATAATTAAAACTTGCAACTGCATACACAAAACAGAATGTCCCCTGCAGCAAATTTGCTTTACAACCCAAATAGTCGACCAAGCCACACATCAACTAAAGAAAACCCAACTCAGAAAAAATACTAAATTGGCATAGCTGGTAGTACTTTCAAGGAAATGTATACCGGCCATAAATGCTCATTCAACAATTCTGACTATTCACAAAAAGACTTCACTCTCTATATACCACTGGAAACTAACCAATCATCAATAGTTAAATGGAACATTGTTAGAAAAACCAGTACCTGTAGTTTCCTAAGTTTACCCTATTACCTATGCTTAAGTTAAACACTTGAGATAGTTTGATTTAGTGATATAGGTAAACTTATAAACAAAATACAAGAAACCTCAATTAACTGTAGGCACAATAAATCACACCATATTAGTAATTTACATATGAACAAATGACACCATTAGTACAAAAATATTAACCCATCATTTAATAGTATCTACTAATTTCTATAGAATTAATTACCCCCATGCAATACTGACTCCTTAAAACACGGCAATACCAGGGTACCGATTATTAAAAAAAAAGAGAACTTATTTATCCACTATCAAAAATGGATTACATAGTTATCCTTTTATATATATATATATATATATATATATATATATATATATATATATATATATATATATATATATATATATATGTTTGTATGTATGTGTGTATATGGATATACATGTATATATACATATATATATATATATATACATGAACGTGTGTATATGTATGTGTGTATATGTGTATATATATATTGTCACATATATTATCGTCGATATAATTATTGCAGTTAATTATGCTATTATCATCTAAATTATAATTACAATACATTATTAATGTGGTTATTAATACCATTAGTACTATTACCAATTGTGTATGATTATTAATTTTATTGTTACTTCTATTATTTTTATCATTATTATTATCATCCTCATTATTATTATCATTATTATTATTATTATTATTATTATTATTATTATTATTATTATTGGTGTTATTATTACTATTACTATTGTCGCCACTAGTTTTTTATTATTATTAATTGTGCCACCTTCCCATTTGTATTATTTATTTATCACAACTATAATATTATACTCATTCCCTTATTATGAGTATAAATAATATTATTATTACCATTACGATTATTATTATTATTATTATTATTATTATTATTATTATTATTATTATTATTATTATTATTATTATTATTATTATTCATGTAAGTGTATTATTAACACAGCATGACGTAGCTAGCTATAAATGCATAGTTTCTTTCATTAAGTTTAACGCTCTTATGACATCAAGCCGCCGAAATAAGTGTTAAAATTATCACTGTTGATTTAGCTATCAAGCGGTGGCCGTATGGTTCTAGATGTCGGGATTTGAATTGTAAAATCACGCGACCAGTACTGAATAGTTATATATCTATGCTGATGAGTCCCGATTAAAAAAGAAAGAAACGTATAGTACATAGATAATAAACAAAAACAAAAATATATTATTTGTAGCCCCCTAGAAACCCCTTTAGATGGGCACTGTAAGTGTAGTATAAACACAGCATGACGTCGCTAGCCATAAATGCATCGTTCATTTCATTAAGTTGAACGCTCTTATGACGTCAAGCCGCCGAAATAAGTGTTAAAATTATCAATGTTTATTTAGCTATCCAGCTAATGCGTTCTATATGTGGGGATTTGAGTTGTAAAATACTCGTAGCCCTGGGTTTCGAATCACGCGACCAGTAGTGAATAGTTATATCTTTATGCTGATGAGTCCCGATTAAAAAAGAAGAAAACGTATACGTACATAGATAATAAACAAAAAGAAATTCATATATATATATATATATATATATATATATATATATATATATATATATATATATATATATATATATATATATATATTACGAAAAAGATAAATAATTCATAATGACTATTTTAATAGTTTAGGATTTTACCAAGCACATACATATCATTGATATGCACGCGCACCGATTTAAATGTATTACTTAATATAACTCAAAATTTGATGGAGAGCAATTTTTTCTGTATTAAATTTTTAGTATGTTTTATAAATTATTTGTCGACGGGTATGAGTTTGGGTGATCGCACCTCATAAATAGTAAAGTTTATAAAAAAAATAATATGTCCATGTTACTCACTGGGTTGCAAAGAATATATATTCCAAATTGATTATGATCGGTTCATAAAAAATAAATAAAACTTTACAAAAATAATGATAGATATGCATCCATAAGCGCTAAAGTTTACAAAAAAATAACGTGCACATGTACTCTCTACACGCATATATATATATATATATATATATATATATATATATATATATATATATATATATATATATATATATATATATATATAAATTCAATGAATGTGTGTGTGTGTGCTTGTGTTCACTATAGAAAGAAAGGTTAGAGAATCTACATAAAATTTAAACGTGTATTGTTATGTAAAATTCACCAAGGAAAACAACGGAAATGTTCTTGAATCTCTGAGTAGCTATAAGGGCATAACCCCCCTTAAAACTTCAAATACATCCTATTTTGCTGACATTTATATCATATGTATAAAATTCTGCGGGAATGTAAGTGATCCAGAATCTCTACGCTATCATCTATGTGCCGAATATCTACGTGACCTCATTTCTAAATAACCCATGAGAAGAAAACATCTTCAAACTTTAAATACATGTATTATTTTTTATGAGTGTTATTTTAAAAGTCGACTTGTTTAGATGGGAAAATGTCGAACTGAAAACATCGAGTGTGCGGTTTCGATTATACCGGTTTATTCTTTGTTCTCTGCCTGTGAACTTGTATCCGGCATCACATTTCCTGAGTATGTAGTTGAGTGACATCATGACTATGATAAACAGTAGTGGTGATAGGGAGTCTCCTTGGAAAATGCCTCTCTGTATTTTTATCTCCGTCAAGTATTGTCCTCCAGCTGTCAGTTCTAATCTCCATGTTTCCATTGCTTTCTTGATGAGATTGATAATCCTGTCGGGTATCTTGTACATTTTTAAGCATTCAATTATTCATGCTTGAGGGCCTCTGTCGTACGCTTTATTGTAGTCTATCCATGCCATAGATATGTTCTTTTTCTTGCTTTTAACTTCTTTCAGGATCTTTTGAGCTATGTATAACAGATCATGCGTCCCCCTTCTCCCTTTCTGGCATCCTTTTTGTTCAGGGAATGGTAAATTTGCTCTCTCAGTTGTGCCGTTAGGATTTTCCACATTGTCGGTAAACAGGTTATTGGTCTGTAATTGCTTGGGGTCGTTCCCTTCTTGGCGTCTTTTTGTATGAGCGTTGTCCTTCCTTTGGTCATACACTCTGGTACGTCTGTTTCATAGATACATCCTTTCAGTTTCTGTGCTAGCCTTTCATGTAGGGTCGTGAATTTTTTGAACCAGTGTGCATGTATTCCATCGCGACCTGGTGTTTCTAGTTTGCTATTTTCTTTAGTGTTGTCTTAATAGTTTCTTCATTAATTTCTGTTTCCGTTCCTTCTTCAATTTCTAGAAGTTTATCTTTCATGTCTTTCAGCCATTTAGCATTTTTGTTGTGATCTTCAGCCTTTTCCCATATCTTGCTCCAGAAATGTTTTGATTCTGTCGGGTCCGGTTGTTCTGTTATTGTTATTTCTCCGTTTACGTTTTTGTAAAACTGGCTTTCATTGTTTTCAAAGGTCCTGTTCTGTTTGTACTGTTCCGATTTGTACCTGTATCGTCTCAATCTTCCTTCTTTTTCTGCTATCTTTTGTTTTAGTTCTTCATGTTTCTTATTTAGTCTTTCCTTGCGATTCGGATTTCTGCTCTTCCATCGTTTACTGTTCTCCTTCATCCTATTTACGGTTTTAGCTTCCTTTTGAAGTTTGGTGATCTGGGTTACCAGTCTGATCTCCCATCCAGATTTCGTCTGTCCATTCTTTTGGTCAGTCTTCTTTTCCCTTTTTAGTTTCATACTTATTGATTTTGCTCCCGCATATATCAAGTTGTTTGGATCTGTGATAGTGTCTGTTGGGATGTACGTTAATACTCTGTTTACTTTCTCTGTTTCAACTTTTAACTTCTTCCAGTCTTCGTTCCTTAGGGATGGAAGTTTTGTTTTGTTCTCGGGCATTAATCGTTTGATGTTTTCCACTTCTCTTGCTTCTTCCTCAGATAGTTCTGTAGTTTCGTAGTCTTCAACCTCTTCCGTTACTGGGTTTATGCTTTTCCCGTCTTCTTCCTGGGAGTTTTCGTCAAGTGGTGTGTCTTGATCTGTCACGTCATTTATCTTTTGTTTAATTTCCATTAATTCTATCTCTGAGAACCGCCCTCTCTTGAGTATCTGTCTTGCTTGATCTGCTATCATTTGTGTCGTTGTATGGTAGTCAGTAAAAATGTCCCATAGATCTTTCATTCGTTTCCGATATCCTCTTTCTGTGGGGTAGCGGCTTTTGTAGTAGCATTCTATTACCAGTCTGTTCTCTTTTGTGGTCCATTTCTTTCTATGGCTTTTTGGTCTGTTATTTTCATTCTTGCTTTCTTGTGTTTGGTCAGTGTCCTTATCATATTTAGAATTTGATGGTATACCTACCTGTTTTTTGTCCGTGGTCTTGTTCCTAAAATTAAAGGAGCCAACATTCACAGGATGCACACCGGGTCCCCCATGTTGGCCATCGAGGGAGCACCTGCCCATCATGACACTCAGATTTTTCTTCTGAGTCCCACAGCGTTTCTTTGTATTTATAGACATTTATCATGGTTTGATGTTTGTGGCAACACCAGGCCCAGGTGACAGGGATAGTGTTTCTCTCATTTTTATGGGGCTCAGAGTGCACTATCACACGTACATGAAGACACATTTACGAGAAGAAGAAAAAATAAGTAAATAAAAAATAAAAAATAAAATAAGTAAATAAAATAAAATAAAATAAAAATAATTATATATATATATATATATATATATATATATATATATATATATATATATATATATATATATATGTTACCTAATTACATAGTATAAGTTTTCTCGGGTACTCTTAAATAAAAAA
Organism: Sepiola atlantica; assembly: GCA_963556195.1. Classification (NCBI taxonomy): domain Eukaryota; kingdom Metazoa; phylum Mollusca; class Cephalopoda; order Sepiida; family Sepiolidae; genus Sepiola; species Sepiola atlantica. The sequence goes on along the minus strand of OY744524.1, from coordinate 164,787,047 downwards.
ATAAATAAAAAAGATGATAGATTCCCTTCCTATGTTTGTCTAATAAATTGATTCAAAGTTATCAAACGTTCGGTCGAAATTTAAAAAATAACGGTAAATTTTGTTCTCTAACGTAACTAGCTACTTTTTGGGGAGGGGGTTCAATTACGTTCAACTCAAACAAAAAGCAAAAATATTATCTCCCGCCCTCGAAGTGAAATCTCAGAACCTTCTTATTAGTTAACATTAAAATTCACAATAAATATAACATTTGTATATCTACCAAAAACACGTCTTCAATTAATACGCTCGAGACTTATCATTAATTATTATTATTATTATTATTATTATTAACAATAATAATAATAATAATAATAATAATAATAATAATATTTATTATTATTATTATCACTTTTATTATTACTATTACTTTTACTCAACTTCATTTATATTTTTTATCTATCTATATTATTATTATGAGGCGATTGCGTAATGTCTATGTATTTTACGGTTCTACGCGTAGCTGGCTTGTGACAATCGACTCCTACACTAGGGAATCAATTTTGCAGTTTCCCTCTAAGGGGCAGTTGTTTTTGTCCTGGCACGAGCAGCCTGTGTCTTCTATTGTTTTTGGTTCAGCAGAGATGATTTTTCTTACGAATGAGGTGGTGGAATTCTTTGGCACGTGTTTTAGAGATTTAAAACACCTACTATTTGATAAAGAGGTGTTTCCTCGAAATATATTATGGAACACAGTCACACACATTACATCACTGCGTTGAAATCTTGCCTAATCAAGTAAGATTTGCTATTAAAATCTTATATATATATATATATATATATATATATATATACACACTTGCTTTTGTCTTACTTCTCAACGCCGACATATATATGTCGATTTATTGCATTGCGATAGACTTCTAATACTTCTCTATATACGTATTACACACAATGCTTCAAGCAAACCACCTCTCCTTATATATATATATATATATATATATATATATATATATATATATATATATATAATATTTATAAATAAATATTTATTAAATATTTTAATACCTACAGATATCGATGTTTCATGCTAACGCAATCTTCAGTGTAGGAACTAATTCTCAACGGTCGGTGGGCGCGAAACCCGATCACAAATCGACCATAGCCAATTAGTTAGTAAATAGAGAGGAATTTTAATTGGCGGCTAGATTTACCCAAGCAGTTTTAGAGTGATCTACGAACGGCGTTCGGATCGTGCATGTAGCTATTTGCACTGCTTATTATTAAAGTCACTCAAGAGTGCCCTGCCTTGTTGGGGGGGGGGGGGGGCTGATAAATAATAATAATAATAATAATAATAATAATAATAATAATATTTATAAATAAATATTTATTAAATATTTTAATACCTACAGACATCGATGTTTCATGCTAACGCAATCTTCAGTGTAGGAACTAATTCTCAACGGTCGGTGGGCGCGAACCCCGATTCGTAGTCGAGGGTCTTATCCCATCGGCCATAGCCAATTAGTTAGTAAATAGAGAGGAATTTAAATGTAAATAGCGAATCGGCGGCTAGATTTACCCAAGATATATATATATATATATATATATATATATATATATATATATATATATATAGAGAGAGAGAGAGAGAGAAGGGGGTTGTGTAGCATCAGTGCAGTTCCAACGAGAGAAAAAAGTATATTTAAAGAATTGTGGTAACCAACGCTAGAAAAAATGTTTGTTCCGTTTGACAGAAAAAAATGTTATCTTGTTGAGATAAAAACATATTTCGTTTGGCCAGTGCTTGGTCATCCGAGTACATTTGTATATTAGGTTTTATTGCTTTAATTGCTGTCGGTCGAATCTGTATGGTATGTGTGTGTGTGTGGTCATTCCCGGTCATTCATGACGGTTGTCCCTGCTGGGTTCACACATAAATGTGGATGTGTGGGTGGTTGGGGGTGAGGATGTTTACTTGGGTTTGGAGAGAGATGAGTAGAAAAGAGGATTGGTGAGTAGATAGATAGGTAGGGGGAGAAAAAGTAAGAGAGAGGGGAAGGAAGATTGAGGGTAAATAGAAATGTAAATAGAATTATAGAAATATATATATATAAATAGATAGATAGAAAGATAGATAGATAGATAGACATACACATTCATATTATTTTCTGCATGTATGCATGAATACACTCACATGGGGTATGTATTCGTTCCATGTGTGAGGGTGTGCAAATGCACACGTGTCCGAGTGCAGATGGGTTCCTGTTTATACATGTGTTCGTACTTGTTTTTATATGTCTGTGGTGTGATTTGTCTTATGATTTATTTAATGGTGGGTTGAATTTGGATATGAAAGTTTTATGAAAATATAGTTATGACAAGCAAACTACACAAAAAAGTTTGTGATTCACTGGAAGAAAGAATTCATCCAGGTTACTGTGATCGTTAATATTCTACTGTCACTTTAATAAGCAGATAATGTTTAGCTTAACTTCTAATAAATTGCAGTCATTAATAAATTGCCTGTGACGGCGAAATCTACTATTTGTAGTTTTTTTCTTCTTTCTGTTAACTATAATCACGCTCGATCTTCTTGCTTGAATGAGGCTGCCAATTGTATTTCTATATCTAATACTGCAATACTGGCTTCGATTTATGCCTTTACCATTTGTCTGCATGTTCAAAGTGCATCATCTCCAGAAGACCATCTTCCTAACTCAGCCATGCCCGTGTTTTTTTTTATCCCCTCAAGACTAGTTTGTGCATCACTTATGATGTGGTTTACTGTTTCGTCTCTTTTTTCACAGTGTTTGCATTTTCTGTTTTCCTGGGTTTTGTCTATCCTAGCTTTACGTATGTACTCCATTCTCATTATGTTGGCTAAAGTTTATTGTTTATTAATGGTTTTAGTCGATCTACAAATAGTTTTAGATCATTCATATACATGAGGGTTTTTTTTATCTGTGTTTGTAAATTTGTATCCGGCATTTTATCTCCTGTTTATGTTGTTGAGTGGCATAATGGATATGTTTTTAGAAAAAGTAGTGGTGATAAAGAGTCTCCCTGGAAAATGTCTCTCTATTTTCTTTATCTCTGCCAACTCGGTTGCAGTCTCCATGTTTCCCTATAACGTTAATAATTTTCACGCACACACACACACACACATATATATATATATATATATATATATATACAGGGCTTTACGGAGCCCTCCAAAAAGGAGCGTGCTCCAGGAGCACGCTCCTTTTTGCTGGAACAAAGGAGAGGAGGGCTCATTTTATATTCAGCGGGAGTAGAGCGGGAGCAACTCCATTTTGGACTAAAGAGCGGTGGTTTTATCGCTCCGCGCTCCTCGCTCCAACATTATTTAATTTTTTTAAAACATTAGTTTTTTTATTCAGCAATAAAAAGGAAAAGAAAAGATAGTTTCAGCTAACATCTTTGAGTTATTTTTATGTATATTGTAAATTTATATGTGATAGGGAGAGAGATAGAGAGAGAGGGAGAGAAGAAGGGAGAGAGACAGGGAGAGAGAGGGAGAAAGAACGAGAAAGTTACACATGAAAAGAGAACATTTTAAGTTCTCTGTAAATTTTCACGTGGACATGTTACATTTTTGATAGGGCAGTATTCTTACGGCAGCAGACAATTTGGCGACAAATGTCTTCAAATGCGACGCCACGTAGTCTATAGATGTCTTTGAAGTTATTTTCTTAAAGATTTGAACTTTTTTTGTATTCATGATGAGGATGGTTTATTGATGATTTAATAAATAAGCCATTTTTTCTTTTAATTTACAGACAATTTATTTTTGTACTAAATCTTACTTTTCTTCTTCTTCTTCAAATAAAGGTATTAAAAAAATCTTTATGGGTAATAAAAACTAAATAAATTTTTATTTTCGTAACAATTAAATACATCTGTTTTTAAGCTATTTGACTCCTACCCATTATATATTATTCCCCACCCAACGAAATAATACCACATATCGCTTTAACTCTTTAAAATAGAACTGTGTTTTTGTCTGCTGTTCAAAGTGTAGTATCTTCGCAAGTGTCTCCTCTCCTGCTACACCGACGAAAATATTTTTTCGCCCCGAAACTGTAAGTTAACTAAAATTTTACAATACATCTATCAACATCTTTTAAATGCCTATCTGTATATTGGTAAAGTTTATACTTTCGACGCCGTAAAATATTTTCAACTGATTTTTTATAAATTCATTATTTTGTGATGTGTTCTTCTTTACGATAAAACCGAGACTTTCTAAAAAATGTATTTCTTTTATTTGTTCTAATATTGTTTTTAATAAGAAAACTTGGTGTTACTGGATCATTTAGTTTAATCCATCGTATTTTAATTTTAGCGAAAAATAAAAATGAGATTCTACATTTTTTAGGCGATTACATGTAATCAGTCTGGTAAAATATCCGCAAAAAAGGAATAAAAAACAACAATATTTTAGACTTTAGTGTGGAGGATCACTTTCCTATATAAATTTAACATAAAATGATCAACCATTTCCCGACCAGATAGCGTAGGAAATAACATGTAACCAATTTTTAATAATGAGAGTGCATTAAGATTAAAGTTTTATATTATAAATCTTATCTTCTTTAAATATAAACTTTTCGGAAATCTATTACTATAATTAACAGAACGAAAAAATGATTAAAAAACAAATGTGCAACAAATAAATGTTAGCAAAGGCAAGTTAAGTTACTCATCTACCTGCCTGGATAATTTTATTTGTGTTTTAACTTATTTTAAAGGGTGGTTTTCTTGTTCAAAACAGTCGGTGTTGACTGCTCGAAAAGAAATTCAAAATGGAGGCTCGTCCATGGTCAGGACTTGAAAATCGATAAAAACTCGAAAACTAAACAATATACTGATAGAACATTACATTTTCGCATGATTGTTGACATTTATTGCATAATCCATTTGTTTTTTAATCCTTTTTTCGTTCTGTTGATTATAGTAAAAGATTCCCAACTTTCCAAATAGTATTCTTTAAAGTCCTCCTTCATGTAAATAAAAAAAATAACATTCATTTTTCTAGTTATGTGAAAATGATATTCTGCATTCATTACAAGATTAACTGAACATTTTTAAATATTCTTCTTCTTTAAAGTCCTCCGGAATAATTTTAAATATCTAATTTTAATAAATGTATTCATCATTTTGTCTCACTTCATAAATAAATAAAAGCATATCAAAAGAGCGCTCGGTTAAAGTCCGCCGAAACGATTTAAAAATTAAATGTAAACTATGAATTTAGGAAAATTCGGTCATGGAAAATTCAGGAAATTTTACAAGGTAGGAAAATTCGGTAACTATTAAATAAATATCGATTGAAAATAGATTTTAGGACCGTTCTGGAGGGGTGATTTGGGGGCTAGGCCCACTCCCCTATATTTTAAATATTTGTTTGCTTCAAAACAATAGAGTAATTATTTAAAAAAATATTTATTTAAAAATATTGAAAGACCCCCTCCCCCGTTTCAATATTTTTAAATAAATATTTTTTAAATAAGTATTTACTCTATTGTTTTGGAGCAAACAAAATCGATTTTTCTTAGTTAATTGTTCTTGTATCTTCTTTTTAAATTATTATTTTAATTTAAAAAATTAGTAAATAAATTAAGTTTTAGTAGTAAATAAGCAAAACCTAGGTTCAATTGTAGATGAAGGACCGTTGGAGTTTCTCGCTTATTTCGCTTGATGGTGGTATTTATCTACCCCCCCCCCCCCCAACCAGCGGTAAGATGTGACACAAGGTCGGAAAGTGGGATTTGATAAGTCAGCACCCTAGAGGAAGAGCACTTATGACCCTAAAAAAATACCTGGGCAGCAACGTCGGCATTCCCCGGTAGGGGCGCCTCAGGCGATTAGCAATAAACTAACCCCTTCTCAAAGGGTGAGAAGGCAAAGCCCGGGAGGGTGGACCTCCCAGAACTGCACAGGACAAACCCACAGACCGGCGGAATCAAGGCCCGAAGGCCAAGACGGTACCTTTCTATAGGGTGTAGTATCCATCGAAACAGATACTACACTTTGATCCTAGCCAAAATGCCAAGAATTCGCCCAAATATTGGATAAAATCGATACTCGGTGTGAAATTGTACTGTTAGTCCTGACATAACATTCGAATTTATTTTTTAACGTATATAAAATTAAACTTTTATGTCAAATTCTTACCCGACCCACCGTCACGATTCCGACATTTTTTTTTTATTGACTGGTATGTTTTAGTTTTAACTTCTTAATTTTTGCTCTGTGTTTAAACTGTTATAATCAACTGTTATGAAATTCCGAAGTAAACAAAAATAATCACTAATAATGTTTAAAAGTAAAACTTTATTTAATTTTAAAAAATCAAAATTCTCTTTAAAAAAAACTAGAAAAAATATCGGGTCAAATTTTCTTCCCCTGAAAAAATAGGTTGTTAATGTAATGAAAATTAAAATTGTTTTAAAATACTTCAGGGATTTTTCTATTTCTATTTTATACCTCAGGAAACGAAAATTTACGTATAATCCTATGCTTCATCCGACATGTTCTTCTATAACTTTTAACACATCGCAAAATATTAGCGAGATTTTGTCAAATATTATCTTACGGTCTTACACTTAAAGTGGCATCCCCACCCATATTGACGCGATCCTTTGACGCCTACCCCTATCCTTCGACCACTCATTGGCAGAATATAACGTTTATGAAAGAAGGTACATTTTCATTATGGAGCGCTGAAAAGAGCCGCTCCTTTTTTATAGGAGTTTGAACTGGAGCGGCTCCTTTTTGAAAATGGGGAGCGTGAGAGGAGCCAGCTCCAATTTTGGGCGTTGGAGCAGGAGCGGGAGCAACTCCAAAAGTAGTGGAGCGTGTAAAGCCATATATATATATATATATATATATATATATATATATATATCAGACACAGAAATAAATCCAACCGAGTGCTCAATTATTTAATACTAAGAGCATAATATTTTGTTTTTTATTAATGTATTACAGAAGATCAGATCAAATGATACCATCGGTTTCAAGCCCTTGCAGTTTCAGAAAACGAATTGCTTACGTTACATTATGTTTTGTTTTCTGAGACCACAACACTTTGAAATCGATGTATCATGTTTATTTGATCTGATCTACTGTAACACTATGTATATATATATATATATATATTTATTTATTTAAAAAAAATATATATATATATAATAATAATAGAATTAACGATAAGTGAAGTATCGTTAAAGTGATCTATCGTGATAAAGTAAAGCTCAATACGTTGAGTAGAGCAATCAATTTAAAGAAGAATGAGGCTTATCTTAACACTTTACTGCAGTTTTATGGTAGTTCTGATCACCAGTCGTCTGTTCTTATCCAAGACGTTTTTATACATTCGAATGCAAACCCAAACTCGACAGAATCGAATTTTAACTGTGATTATAATGATCATAATTCTTTTTTATTACACGTATTTTTGTCCACAAATTGTTTTGAAATAAAGCCGAATGGAATTGTTTAGGATTCTACTAAAGAAAACATTAGCCTAATTTCTTCAATTACAATTTCTGTGGATTAAAAAAAGTTTTCTGTACACAGTACACATAATATATTTTGTCTTCAATTAAAATAATCTAAAACCATATCATAAAAATACTATATTTTTTAGTATCATCTCTCTTAACAGAGCCATTGTTCAAGTTGAGGTAAAAATTCAGAAGATAATTCGAAATTTGAAACAAATACGGGCGAAGAATCACAAAGCTTTTAACAGCAGCAGGAGCAGCTGCAGGAAGGTGGCGTCGACGAAGGTGTGTAAATTGTGCCTGGGCCTGAGGAGGATAGGAATGACGGTGCCCTTTTCTTTATAATGGGTCGGGTTTTTTTTTTCATTTTCATGTCATCCTGTTTTTACTTCCCCCTTTCTTCTTTTATTGTGTGTTGTCGTAATCGGAACCATTCATTTTAATTAATCATTTCTTTTGTTATGAAAATATTAGAATGACCGGGAGATGAAAAATTTAAAAAAACATTTCAGAAACCCAAACATTGAATAATATTATAGACTAAATGAAATATCTGTCCATGCCGGCTTTCTCAACTTTTCTTGGATTTTATAGGCAAAAGTTGAAGTTAATCACATTTATTAAATATTTCTCATCCATTTTTTATACACAAAAAAAAAAAAAAATATTCAGGTTGATGATGATGATCGATATCGGCTCGGAAATAACCGGAACGCTAGAGCGAAAAACAAAAATATAAATACAATTGTTTAGTGTGAGATTCGAAACCATCCTGACATAAAATATTGAAACTGAAGACAAACGTTTTATCCAGACGGACACCGACCAAACGAAAATATTTAGTATTTTAATCTACTTAAATGAGTTTGGTGTAGGGATTTTTTTTTTACCTCTCCGCATAGATCTAAAATAGTTCGATTGTCTAAAATAAATAAATGAATAAAAAGAAACAAATATAAAATTAAAAAAAAATCTTTATCGACGTGAAAATACATTAGTGAACATTTATCAAATATTTTTCTCTTCAAAGTAAACCATACGTCAAATACGTACGATTATTTGACGTGAAGAGTATAAACGATTATTATAAGTGTGTTGTTTTGTCGGCTAAAGGAAATGCTAAAAACTGCCTGAACATTTATTTCTAATGTTGTTTTTACGTACTTTTAATTTTGAATGATGAGTTTTAAAAATGGTTCAAGAACACCTGGATAAAGACATGGAATCGAAGGTGCTGATTCCAAATCTGCGGTTAGTTTGGCTTTTAGATCGACCGTTTGTGATGCGGCGACACACAAGACAACTCTGCTTCATATATAGATAGATATAGGCAACACCGTTTAGCCCTGCCAGTCACGCATAAAAGGTATCTTATAAATGCTTCATGATACACGTGGTCGGGTGTATGTGTTTCAGATGTTCCAAATGAGACTAAGAAAATAATATAAAAAAGGATAAATGTTTTCTCTTCAAAGTAAACAATACATCAAATACGAGAAAAATATAAGCGATTTTTATAAGCATGTTATTCGGTCGACTAAAAGGGAATGTTAAAAATGTCGGAACATTTGTTTCTATTGCTATTTTTACGTACTTTTAAATTTAAATACTGAAATTTAAAAATAAGGTTCAACAACTTCTGACATCGATAAGGATATTGGATTGAAGGTGTGGATTCCAAATCTGGGGTTAGTTTGGCTCTTAGCTTAACTGTTTGACCGTGATTCCGCGACACACATACAGACAACTTTGCTTTATTTATATACTAGCAAAACCTACCCACCCGCCGGGCAGCAATTAATTGGGAGGGGGAGTTAATTAAAAAAAAAAGTTTTTTACTCAGAGAATTCCATAATTTTAATAAACTTTAGTAAATTTGTAGATTAACATCCTCAGCTAAATTACCCCACCCCTAAAAATGAGATTCTTTTTTTTTAGGGTTATTCTAAATTGTTTGGGCAATTATTATGTTTTTAACACTAACCCTAAATGCGACTGGCAAAATAGTAAAACCACACGCAATAGCCACAAAAATTTTCCCACCCCCCCAAAAAATAACGAACAGAATTCATCTCCAATGGCAAAAAAATAGTAAACTTACATAAAACCTTAGAATCGCATGAAAATTGAGGATTATTTTACGTGAAATTTATATGCTAAACTGAACCCCACACTCTAGATTCTAAAATATTTATTTATTGTTTCTCTTTCCGCAAGGTTTTTCAGGGTATCAACACGTAATCAGCTGAAAAAGTAGAATCTCATTTTATCGGGGGTGGGGGTAATCTACAATAATATCCAAACTTTCAATATTTTTATTTATACCATAAATATAAAATATTTAATTAGTTAGATCATTTAAAAGTTATTTATTTAATTTTCACCGGAAAGGTAAACACAACTAAAATCAGTTGCTTAAAATTTAAAAAAAGTAAAGTATATTAAAAAAAAAAAAGTAAAAGATTTAAAAAAAAATTAAATATGGGTAAATTTGTGGATTGACACCCTCCATTAATACTCCACTACCCCGAAAAAATGACATTCTGCTTTTTTAGGCGATTATGTGTTAACACTGGAAAACGGAAAGAAAGAAAAACAAATAATTTAGAATTTAGAGTGAGGAATCAGTTGTATATATATTTAACATAGAATGTTCCCACATTGTATTTTTTAGGACACTTAACAAAAAATTTTTTACCACTAACCCTAAGTCCGAGTGGCAAGGTCATACAACTATGCGTAATCTCCAAAAAAAGTAGCGGTCCCTTCAAAAAAAAAAAACGCAGTTAATGCCCTAAAACTGGCCCAAAAATTGAATTTATTTAAGAAAATTTTCCCCCACTTTAAATTCTAAAATAATTGTTTTTTTTCTTTTCTTCTCTCCATTAAATTAAAAAAAGGCAGAATAATTTTTTTTTTTGGAGGGGGGAGTATTTAGCGTAAAATGTTAATCTACAATCATACCATAATATGAATATCTATTTTTTTTTTTCGTAATCTGGACAGATCACAGTGCTACTAGACGTTAAAATTTATAAATTAGACATTAACTTAATAAAAAAATGTTTTATTTATTTATTTTTCAAGGAAAATGTAGAAACTGCAAAAAGAGGGCGAGAGAAAGGGGGCAGAGAGAGAGACCCACACACTCTCCCTCCCACTCCCTCTTTCTCTTATCGCTTCTGCTTTGATCGTAGCAAGCCACAACCTTTGGTAAGGTCGTCAGCAAGCGCATGGAGTTAAAACTTAAGGTGTTTTAGTTATTTTTCCAATTTATTTATTAAGTAACTTTAATTAATTACTGTTAATATAGACGAAACTATTGCATATAGATAATAATCATAAGCCAATGCAATTCCAAATTAATAATGCTAAACATTAATTAATTATGAATGGTTTTAAAAATAGTTTTGTTAATTATGCAGTCAAAAGATTTTCTCTTAATCTTTTATTTCCACTATATATACAGAATATCAAAATTTTATGTCGTATTATTGATTTAAATAACAGTAACTCGTTTTGATTATAACATAGGAGTGATAAATGAAAAAAAACTTTTGCATTTGTTCATTTAGATACATATAGATTATATGAAAAATACAAATAAAAGGGCAGATGTATACGACGTATCCCATTCCATCTAAAAATTGTTTTATTAATTTAAAAAAAAATATTTGGGATACTATTTTTTTCTGCGTTATGCATACGGATTGTTTAAATGTTTATATAATACAAAATTTGCGCATGTTGTAATATATTGATTACGAATTTGCTGTGATGTTATTGTTGTCTTCAGTATTTTTTTCTTTACTTCTTATTATTATGATGAATAAATAAATTGTGGAGTTGCACGAAAGAGTACCTTAAAGGTAACACATATATACATCTTTTCGCTCACTTTTTAACTATTAGCTGAAAACTAATATTTTTGAAAAAAAAAATTGTAATTTTATGATATGTTTTATCACCCGAAGGAGAAACCAGAAATCTGGTCTGGTCAGTTTCCTGCCTTTATAGTCTTGGAACTTCATGCAAAATTCTGTGAAAAACTTATCACCACTTATTCTTTTTTTTGAAAATAACAAGCTGAATAACAGACATTGAAAAAAGCATAACTCATTTCCCATTAAAATCGGGGATAAAAAATAAACCCCTGAAATGTGTATTGTGTATGATATGCAGCAGTTGCATATTTAGTGGGTTGCAGGTTTGTGATGCATGCGAATAACAGACTGGCTACAGGTGAGAAATAATTTACTAAAGAAAAGGGAAACCATCCAGAAATGGGAAATATCTCTGATTTGGAGTTGGACCACTCAAAATTCGATTTGTCCAACTTAAACAGGTTAGTGTCTCTTTAAATAAGAGTTCATGCTGAGAGATAAGGCCTCTAAAAAGTAATGGTTTTTCAGATACGAAGTTCCCTGCTGTGATTATAACCTACTGGCATTTTGCCAAAAATAATGGCTGACTAGATATTGGATCCTCTTAGACAGTAGGTTTTTTTATGTCTATAGATTGAAAGCAGATTAGCCTTTTACAGCTAGCTAGCCATTATCTGAAGTGGTCTTTCTGGGGTGGTCCCGGTGATATACACATATACTCCAGCAGATGGGCAGAGGAGGTCAGTCAGAGTTGTTCCCCTGGAAATCTCACGGACAGTTTGGTTTTCTGGGGTTTGTTAATCAGTTGGGGTTGTGTGTCTCTCCAAGCAAGATGGGTACTTGGGCTCTAAGCCATTGGACTCGTGTTTTGATTTGGTTGGATTAAAATTTCTTATTTGCAAGTCTGTTATTCAAGAGAAGAAAACGAGCATCATTGTAACCTCGAAAAGAATAAAAACCTTGTTACTTGTTTTAAACGGTTGCGATTTTATTTGAAGAGAGAATTCTTTGGTCCCAGCGCTGACCGAGACCAAAATTGACACTGCGATCGGTGTTGGACTCGAACAACGACTTTGGACCGACATAACGAGCGGACTATCACGGCCTATGAAATGAACGCACACATAGAACGTCCATACAGCAACCTAATGGAGAAGAGCCACAATTGAGACTTTTGATAGAATTCAATTAAAGATTGAGCCATTGCATGAATAACTTATAATAGATTTGTAGTTGCCTTATCTGTCTGTCTGTCTGTCTGCAAGAGACATCGATAAGCAGCAAAAGCAATGCTTACCTAAAATTGAACCTTCCTCATCATGGTAGGAGCACTGGCAACATGGTAGTGTCAGAGCTACACAGTTAACAGGGTTTTGGTGACAATCAAGGAGGAGTCAACATCAGGATCCGTTGTCTTCTGCCTCTGTGGCAAGCAAGGATGTGTCAGTAGCAAAAACCTAAGTCCATGGAGTTCAGAATACAACATTGCTTCTGCGCATATGCAACCGCCATTTTTTTTGTGCGTTTTGAGCCTAACCTTCTCCTTCATATGTAAACACTGGACCTTGCTGCTCTGGGCGTCGAGAGGGTAAACCTGCAATATTGCTGGTATAACGGATAGCTATGGTTAACCAAGAGGATTAAAACAGACCAGACAATCCTAGTGCGCTATCATTGTGGCATTTTATTTTAAACTTGAAAATGAAAAATTATTGAAATTAATAAATAAGAATAATCATGAAGTTTGGTGATGGAAGCAACAGTTTACAGGGATCCCCATGTAAACATGTGCAATGCTGCATGTTTAGTGGGGTGCATAGTTGCAATGCTGCATGTTTAGTGCGGTGCATAGTAGCAATGCTGCATGTTTAGTGGGGTGCATAGTAGCAATGCTGCATGTTTAGTGGGGTGCATAGTTGCAATGCTGCATGTTTAGTGGGGTGCATAGTTGCAATGCATGCAGACGACAAACCTGCAATGGAAGAAATATTTAGCTATGGGAAGTGAGACCACTCAAGAAATGGACAGGCATCTTCTTGGATACGAGGTTCCATGATCTGTTTGTGAGCCACTTGAGTTTTGGAAAAATTAATGCCCCTTCAAATACGAGACCCCCTAGACAGTACGTTTTTTTATGTCCATAGATAAACTGACTCATGATTTTCAAGTAGGTGGCTCGGTAGTCTACCACAAACTACAGCAATATCTATAAATATTCCAGCAGGATGGACAAAAGAGTTCTATTGGGTCTCTGTCAGCCTAAGAGACAGGTGGGGCTTTGTGCCTCAATCTAATTGACTTTTAGGTTGGAAGATATGTTCGTCTTTATTTGCTGGCCTAAAGTTCAGTAAAAGAAAACAAGGATCATTGTAACTTCTCAAAATAAAACATTGTTAATTGTTTTAAACTGGAGTTCTGGTTTTGTTTGCAGGGAGAATCCTTTTGTTACAGCATTGACAGAGACTACATGATTGACACTGCAACCAGTGTCGGAATCGAGCACGAACTTCAGATGAAGACAACAAGTGGACGATCACGGCCTGTACAGTAAACGCACACAGACACAAGTTCACTTATTCATTCCTGCGTAACGCCTGCAAGTGTTCATTAATTTGAATCATAATTTAAAATTTGACAGTCACTACAATTATAGCTAGCAGTAAATTTATAACTATGTTTCTATAAACCTATAAGTCAGTGAAAACACCATTTGTTACATAACAAATAAATATTTTGTGCTCAGGCAAACCCTTAAATGCTTTTTGTTTCAAATATGAAACATTCCAACAAAATGCCTATTTAATATAATATTCAACGAAAATGTGTCAAACTGCAACTTGAGACCACAAGTCTTAGTCGTTACTGACTGAGCTAACTCACTGAACATATTAAAGTCTTTCAAATTAACTCACTTACACAATTCACTGAACCCGCTCGATTGATTGTGGAACTCTTCAGTTACAGCAGGAAGAGACGCGGCAGCCTAGCTAAAATATACGACCGTAGGAAGGATATTTTGGCTAGTCTATAGAGTAGGGTCATTTATTGCACTGACAGTGAGATTAAATTGCCAAATCCATATTCAAAACAGAACACTAGCTTTCTAACATACTGATCAGGTGTATGCCATCGACGTCCTAAGGTTAACTAATTTTCATATTGCTTTACAAAAAGACATCTCATTTATTCACTATTCCTTTTTAGCGTTTACTAATTACATGATGGTTTTCATTTTATTAGAACACAGTTCTATTTTTTATATCGTGGATTGAAACTTAACATTTTGGGTTAAAAGAATCTTTTCCGTCAATTTATTTCTGGGAGCTGCGATTCTTAATTTCCTCAATTTTCTCAAGCGATGCTAGGACACGGGTTATATAAGTATGATATATTATTTATAATGTTGTAAAATACAAACGTTTGATATTCAACTTTAGAATTTTTAGCTGCACACAGACGGCGAGTATATAGCTATTTTTTTTACCATTATTCGAGGTGTATTATCAATGATAATGCATATGTGTGTCTTTACTATTGTATCAACAAAATATGAGACGTATATGAGAAAAGATAACTGATAAACAGTTGGCTAATAATAACATTTCATTTATTTACAGTTTTTCAGGGATGAACATAAAAAAACGATTAGAAAGATGTAATATTTGAAGGGTAACAAAAGAAATAACTAAAAAAAATTTTTTTTTTATGGAAATCGCTCCAGACAAGGCATGAAGCTAACAAGAACAAATATGAGTATTGCAAAGACATGAGATGCCTATTTGCCTCAGTCTTGAAAAGACAAAAATTATACGTAGAAGGAAAACAGTCAGCAGGAAGAGAGTTTCACAAGCCTGCAGTTCTTGGAAAGAAGCTACTGGAATAGGAAGCTGTATTACAATGAGGTATCAAAACAGCAAATTGATGTAGACCACTAGACCAATGAGTCAAACGAGCTGGAACAAAAGAAGCAGGGAATAGATCACATAATTCTGAAGAACACATGCCATAATAGTATTTATAGAAAAGACTGAGACTAGCAAAATCATGTCTGTGAGAGAGAGGGTGTAGAGAAGAATAAAGGGTGGGGCCAATCACATTACAGATACGTTTCTGCACCTTATCAAGAACCCTCAAATGGAACAGATATTCACCATCCCAAATATGACAACAGTACTCCATACATGGTCTGATTGTGGATTTGTAGAGATAGACGATAGCCTCAGGTGTGAGAAAGTGTTTTAGTCGTTTTGCAGCCAAAATGAGTCCTAAACAAAGAGTACAATTGTTTCCATGACAATAAGAACTGCACGTGTTGCAGAGGTAGAAATGCATGGAATATGTAAAAATTACTTAATGGAAATCTCAATGGAGAATAATATATAACAATATAGACTATGGTAAAAGAACCAGACTGAGAGTCAGTTGACTATCAGAAAGATAACCTAACCGGCAAAGCCGTTAGGGTTTAAAATACTATGCTCAGAATCAGAGAAGCTTGACCGCTTTGAAAGTTATGCTGATAAAAGGCAGTCTCAATTTTGAATTTTAAAAATAAGTGTGTTTTTCAAGGCTCTGCGAATTCAATTTTTTTTTTATTAATGCAAAAATCTGAAAAATTTAATTGTTTAGATAAAAAATAATTATTGCGGATGAAAAATGTGGTCGCCTTTTTTTTTTTTAAAATAGGCGACTTTCATGAATCCATTAATTAATTTCTTTTGTTAAGTGCAGCGGAATTACAAGAAGGTTGAGAAATGATAACCAATTTGTGTGCAAGAAGTGTAAGATAATAGAGATGTGGAGAAAGTATATTTGAATGGGGAGGCTATTGAGGTGGTTCAGAAGTTTTGTCACCTTGGTGATATTATTGGAGCACATGGTGTAAGTTAAGAGAACTTCTATCATTATTAACCAGCAGTGTTACCACTGTTGACCAAGGGAAAAGTCTATCAGGCATGTGTATGCAGTATGATGATATATGGAAGTGAAACATAGCCAGTGAGAGTTGAGGACATGTGTTGCATGGAGAGAAATAATATGAGAATGATACAATGGATTTGTAATGCAAGTCTTAAAGACAGGCTTTGATCTGATGATAGAGGAAGATTACATCTGGACAGTATCGGGAGATGTGTTAAGAGCGGGAGAATTTGTTGATTTTGTCACATTGAGAGAATCAGAGTTCTTGGGTTAGTATATGTAGAACAGTTAAGGAAGCAGGGTCAGTAGGCAGGGAAAGGTCAAGAATAAAATTCTAAAACCATCCAACCAACACATGCCAACATGTAAAACAGATGTTAAACCGGATATGATGATGATAATCTTCATCCTTTCACTGCATATTAATTTCACGTTTTTCTTCTTGGATGAGTGTAAAATGAAAAGGTGAAAAAAAAAAAATTTATATAAATGTTGCTGGTTTTCAAGATTAGTCAATACTAGATCCTCAAGGTCTAGACAGTCTGTAAGAACCTATAACCAGAATCACGAGTCGTCTATGTTTTCTGTTGTGAAGGATGACATCTCGGCCTTTTGGCCGGGATCAGAGTGTAGTATCTGTTCCGATGGATACTGCACCCCATAGACTGGTATTGTCTTGGGCCTTCGGGGCTTGATTTACGCCGGTCTATGGGTTTGTCCTGTGCAGTTCTAGGAAGTCCACCCTCCCAGGCTTTGCCTCCCCTCTTTGGGGAGGAGTAAGTTTATTGCTTACTGCCTAAGGCGCCCTTACTGGGGAATGCCGACGGGGCTGCCCAAGCATTTTTTGTAGGCCAGAGTGCTCACCTTCTCAGATGCTGGCTTTTCAAATCCCACTTTCCGACCTTGTGTCACATATTCCTATTGTGGGTAGGAGTTGGATATCTCCTTTTGTTACTCCAGCATTTATGACATCATAAAGGATCTTCCTTCAACCTGTTTTAGTAGATGACATCATTTCTTTGTGAATTCAGCATGACACAAAACAAAGGTGCAAAAATTAATATACAAATATAAAAACAAAGATAACAAGATGGATGTTATAGTTTTTCTTATTTTCTTTCTTTTTAATAAGGTAAAAAAAATTTTTTTCCATAATTATTTCTCATGATTTTCAAAAGAGGAAAAGTCCCCAAAAGAAGTTCATCCCTTAAAATTAAGGACACCAAATCGAAAATCAAAAGTTTAGTCGCCCCCCCCTCCCCCTCCAAAACAACAAACAAAAAAAAGCACAAAAAACAAATGTAGAAAATATTTCATCTCAATGATTATATCCTTTTTTTTTAAGCAAAATCAACAATGTCTGTATCCAAGTCTTAACAAGATATGTGTATATATATAAATACATTCATATATGTCTTTGTGTGTGTGTGTGTATATTTGTGTAAGTGTTCATTTGTATGTATGAATATATATATGTGTGTCTAGCATGTATCACAAGTTGAAAAAAAACAATAATGTGCTCGATCGCTAAGAGCTAATATAAATTATTTTATTTAAAACTACACAGTGCTCGATCAACACTAATGTATAGTTTTTAAATAAAATAATATATATATATATACATATACATAATATATGTGCGTGCATATGTGCAATTCAACGTATCTTTTAATATATAAATATTATTGTATATGTGAGTATCTTGTTGAAAGACTCAGAATCTTTTGCTAGATAAAACTCAACACCCACTCCAATGAAAATAATAGCGTATTAATAATTATTGAAAATGATTTTTTTTTTCAACAATGGCAGAAATCTTTTATGAGACCAAGAAAAATTAGAACATTGTTTTTAAATTTCCAATCATCCAATCAAAGCAAAAATACATTAAAGTTTTATATAATACTTCCTATTTGAGTCAAAAGAATCAATGAAAGGCAATACCTATAACAGGCCTGGCAGTCATGCAACTAAGGTCCACAAATGAAGGTAGCATGATCAACATATAACTCTTCTTTGTATATTTGCGTTTAGTAAAATAGGTAGTCTTTAGTCATAAGGTGCTTCTTATTGATAAGTACAAGTCAATAATTCTTATAGTCATAATAATAATAACTAATGAAACCCGTGGAAATTTCGCAGTTGTATCTTTTATCTGTTGTATACTGCTGCCGTGCCTTCAGTATATTTCTAGTCTATTGATATCTGCAAACCCCACAATATTATTGTATCCTCTTTGTTAAAACTGAAACATACTAATTACTTGGTTAATGTAATTTAAGGACATATATGGTTATGGGGAGATCCACCTCCAAATTACTTGTAGGAGTTTGTAACATATTTTCATTTTATGGACGTCCAGCACGATCACAGACCCCACGATATTATTGTACTATCTTTGGATAGAACAGGTACTACACTTTGATCCTAGCCCAAAAGCCAATGTGTATTTTAGTTAGAGTTTCACGTTCGACACAACAGTGACATCAAATAAAATAAAAAATTTTTTTTTTGCATTGCATCTTCAGCGATCCCATCTTAAAAAAAAGGTGATGGGTGATAACGTACACATGAACATGAAATTGCTTTAGCATATTATTATATAGGTATAGTTGATAATTAACTGATTACTGAATATTACTAACATATCCGTTCTTACAAATGTCTTCAGTAATTGATATTTAGTAGAAATTTAGATTCCCATATATTCACCTCCTATTATAATTTTGGTTACACAATTGCCAGGCCTGTTATAGTTATCACCTTGTATCAATACCATTCAAATACACTTTTAAAAAATTCTAATCCTGCTTTGTCATGCATATGTGCAGCAGCTGCCGTGAAAATGTATGCAGAGGAAGCCCAACCACGTTGTAGTAGTCGCCATTTATAGACTCAATGAAAGTGGCTGCCAAATCCTGGATGCTGTACGAACCAGCCCTGCCCATTGGCTCACCGGTTTTAACATAGGAGTCGATAATTTCAGGAGCAAGATCAGTCATGAAAACCTCCGTGGTCTCATACCCAAGTGATACGCAAAGAGCCGGTTTGTCTTCTGATTCTTTCAGCAGGTGTCCAACCTTCCAAGTGCCAGGGGTAATCAAGGTAAAACCAGTTATTGCAATATGAGGCCTGGAAAATAAAAAATAGAAAGGATTTTTTAATAAAATTAGTTATCCCAAACCAACATTTTAATTTCACTATATTTAAAAACTTTTAATGTGACCACAGAGATCTTTATTTATTTTAACACAATTGGTAGCACAATTTGCCATCAAAATATGTTCAAAGTTTGTTGGAAATAAGAAAAGTTGCCGTCTCGCGTGCTATTGATCTAGAAGCCAAATTTTGCAGTCTAAAAACTAGGCTTCAAATAAGTGAAAAATCCTTACAAATAAATGTCATAAAACTTAATCATAATGAAAGCAATAATTATTAGACCAAGTCAGTCTAAAGATTGAGTAAAATCCCATTACCCCTTGAAATAAAAATAAAAATAACGTACAAAAATGATACGGAAACATTAAAGCACAGTAGAGATCAAGATACATTTTTTTTTATAGTAAAAAAAAACCCCCAAAAATCCCCTCAGATTTGGACCATGTAAAAATAGACAGAAGCACAATTTGATATAGAGCAAACATTCCATTCACTAACGTTTTCAACTTGGATTATTTTTATGAAAGACAACTTAAACCCCTATATCAGGACACCATATTGATGAGTAACCCATTGTCTGTAAAATGGGACTGTTTTTATATGCATAGAGACACACATAAGTTGAAAAACACCAACATTAAAAACTAAATGGCCTGTCATTGAAAATAGTAATTAAACTTGAAGTGATCTTTAAAAAAAACAAAAACCCCAAAACGACCAAATGACACAAGAGAAAGAATTGTACATTTATAAAGAAAAAAAGACTACATTTTGTTTACATCCAAATTGTATCAAAATAACCCCAAAAGTAAACGAGATATCACAAGTTGAAGTTGAAGAGAATTTTATTATATTCGCCCATTTTCAGACACTAAATTGACTGGTATGTGATACCCAATAAAATCCTAAATATTAGTCCTTTTTACAATAAATGTTCAACAACAAATATACAATCACAGAGATACTGCTTCGTATGCACCATTCATCTGCATACAAATCTAAAAAAGGATCCTTTTTTTTTCATGTGAGCTGAAGTAAAAAAAAAAATACCGTTTTCATTTGTATTCCTCTCTCCCACCCGGACTCGGAGTGGGAATTGCTACTTACAGGTGCCCTTAATACATGTTTCTATTACTCAATTGTCTATTCGAAAAACGTTGACTCGTTTTGGCAAAGGCACTTTGAGAAAAGGCCGACATGACAACAAACGTCATCTGATAAAAGCACTTGGACCATTTTGAGGAGTTCAGTTCTATATTGGATCTGAAGATTCTCGGTAATTTGTATTCAAGAATAGCAAATGTAATAAGTAGACAACAACAACATGGCAGCCAGGAATGGAAAATGCATTGACCTTTATTGATGAGGTTTCATCTATGTGATGCATGGGAAAAAGATTAGAAAACAAAAACAGAAAAAAAAAAAGAAAAGGAAAAAAGCAAATGTATTTTATGCAGAAATAAGCAAAAAAGAAAACAAAAAAAGATACACAGAAGTGTAGAAAGAAAGCAATAGAAATGATGATATCTATTCACATTGCTTTTAGTAAGGGAAATCTTCATGCAGAGTTGCTTCTGCATTACATCATGCTGAAATACTGGTTCTCATTGGATCATCAAAGTTAAACAATGCTTAGCCTGGTCAATACTTAGATGGGTAACCATTTAGTTTGGTTGTTTTGTTTTATGACATAGGTACACTTTCTGCATTATTTTAATAATAAATCCAGGTAAACGTTTTCAAGCTTCAAGTTAATATCTTTAAATACAGGGTGACCCCGAAAAAAATACCACCTGACACATCTATTTCTTGGCTCTACCCTGATTTTGGTTGTGATGCCCCTCTTTAGTTCAGAAATAGTCTGGGGATTGTTTGATAACTCCACAGATAAAAATATGGGGGTTAAGATCCGGTGAGTGTGAAGTCCATTCAGGACTATTGATGCCCCCAGTGTCCCTGCAGCCATTTCAACGAGTCATTTCAAGTGTGCTGAGCTGCCCCATAATGCTTAAACTCTAACCTCACCCCTTCGCAACAACTCTTCATTTGCCCAAAACTTCTTAATCATCACCAGGTTGTAGTCAGCATTGGTCAACGCGGAGATTTAAATTTGGAGCATATCATTGAATGCAATAAAACAAAGTGTTGGACATTTATAATTGAAACTTGGTGAACAAGTCAGTCATAGACTGAAGTTTATCTGTACCATCTTTAAATGTTTCCACATATCCACTACTTTTAGGAAGGATATTATAGCATCTACTTTATTTTATTTTTTTCTCTAAACAATTCTTCCACACTGCTCAATGTACTGTTGATTGTTTTCCTTAAAATTTTTTAAAAACATATCCACCTAATCATGGCATGACCATTACAGCAAATCTTCTGATTTGCAACGACTTCAGTGTGATGATCGTGCCATGATTTAGTGGCAGCAAACTAGAGAAAAGAATCCCTTCAACCGTGCTCTATCAGAAGCTTGATATTGGTGGGATTTTAGATGGCTTACCTGGCCTTTTGGCTACGAAGAAAGTGTAGTATCTGTTCCGATGGATACTGCACCCCATAGACTGGTATTGTCTTGGCCTTTGGGGCTTGATTTACGCCGGTCTGTGGGTTTGTCCTGTGCAGTTCTAGGAGGTCCACCCTCCCAGGCTTTGCCTCTCCTCTTTGGGGAGGAGTAAGTTTATTGCTTACTGCCTGAGGCACCCTTACCGGGGAATGCCGACGGGACTGCCCAGGCAATTTTTAATGGCTAGAGTGCTCACCTTCTCGGGCGCTGGCTTTTCAAGCCCCACTTTCCCGACCCGACTTTGGGTCACATCTTATCTGTGGGAGTAAGATAAAACTGGCCTTGTGCCTAACCTCCTGAAGAGGAGATAAATAAACATTCAGCATGTCAGGTGGTTTGGCCATGTACAGCATGCCACCTCTTGCATCAACTCAATAACACGCATGGATACCCCAGGCATGAGGGTGCATGGAAAAACCAAGGAAAACCTGGCTTGAGTGCATACAAAGTGAGTTGGCTGCTTGTAAGATGACTGGTATCGACCCTTTGGATCAGACTGCATGAAGAGCAGAGATCAGGCTTTACCTATTGTTGGCCAACTCAGAATCAGGTATACTCGCAGAAACTTAAATACAAAGACCGGATTATGATGATAACATCACCCTTTTGCAAAACTCGTTTGTTTTGGTAGAAAACTTATGACTTCAATTTCTCAATATTTTTAAAAAGAAAGTTTGAGTGTTTACCACTGTTGTTTCATGTCATACGCAGAAAAGATTATATTTAATTCACAGATTGGGACTGACAGGTACTACCACTTCGGATAAGAGTGGTCCTACGAGTTACTCTACACTTCCTAACGCTCCCAAATTGGGATCTGACCACCAGATGCATTTTCAGGTCAAATCCAGGACAGGAAAAATAAAAGAAAGATGAACAAAAGAATAAGTGAGAGAAACATAATTGTTATCTCTCTTTTTTTCAGTTCACCCCCAAAAAAGCACAATACTACTAAGATGTAAGAGGCTACTGTGAATTAGGGGCATCCTAAGTGGAGAGTTGTTCGCATTACATTTAAACTTCTGCATATTGGTATATCAGTCAGGGAAACAGGAAAGACATTCTAAAGGTTAGTAGTTTCAGAAAAGATGTCTGATTAGTCCATTTGTAAACATGGGATTACTAATAAGGGACATTAGGTAACACTCCAATAAACTACAATCCTATATGCCCCCTTAAGTCTTTGGCGCGATTATTGAGTGGCAAGGACTGAAAATCTGATATGCTAGTTTAGTCAGGAAGAAGCAGCAAATATGGAAAAGTTCCTTATGAGAAAC
The DNA here is from genome assembly GCA_963556195.1 of Sepiola atlantica. Classification (NCBI taxonomy): domain Eukaryota; kingdom Metazoa; phylum Mollusca; class Cephalopoda; order Sepiida; family Sepiolidae; genus Sepiola; species Sepiola atlantica. The sequence goes on along the minus strand of OY744524.1, from coordinate 164,763,718 downwards.
AAAGTCAAAATTACAGTGATCGAACAGTAATTGCTGGAATGTTTGTTAATGAAATAAGTTAGATTCCAGAAAGTTCATCAATTCGTGTAGCACTGATATTCTGAGTTGGTTGTATGGTTGGATCCAGTCTAGGCTGTATGGGTTGCATTTCTTGATGCCCGGCATTGTTGTGGGGGAGTAGTCTGGACAGGGCCCGAGGCAGCTTCTTAAAAGGTTGCGCTGAGGGAACAAGGCTTTGTGGATCGGATTTGGTTGAGACGGAAGAGGAGGGTGGTTGAGGGAGAGGGCCTGCAAATGAGGTGATAGGTCCTCTCTGTACAACAGGGGTGTAGCGTTGTAGGAAACGCCTGTTTCGGAGAGTGACATGTCTTGAGCCATCAACATGTATTACATATTGATGGAACTGCCAAACTTCTATGATGATCCCAGTCTTATCCCATTTATTTGGGTGAGGTCCTACCTGGTTTTGGATTCTTACATAGTCTCCAACTTTGAGAGGCGGTAGATTGACAGCATGTTCAGAGAGCCTTTCAGTGTCGCGCATCTGGCGGTTACGGAGGGCCTCCTCTCTAGCCTGGAGGGTTTGCTGCCAAGTGGAGTGGGGTGTGTATTTACCTGGATGTATAAGTATGAAGTCTATGCGGATAAACTAATCAGACATAAATGAGCAGGCATGAATTACTCTTTGTCAATTACAATGTCTGATTAGTCCATTTGTAAACCTGAATAACAAAACAGAAACATGGGATTACTAATAAGGGACATTAGGTAACCCTCCAATAAACTACAATCCTATGATTTCTAAGTACACAAGCAGAATCATCTGATGCGAGAAGTAACGATGAACCACTGACACAATGCAAGAACTTTACCTTAGAAAGTGCTATCTTGGAAAGCACTAAGGCTGGACAAAGAAATTCTGTTTAGGATGGGCAAAGCAAGTACAGCTTATGGGAAACTTCAAGAGAAACTATACAGAAACTGACATGTTACAATCCGAGTGAAGTGCAAAATCTACACCTGAACAATAACAATGGGAACTGCTGTGTTCTATTTCTATATTACAAAAAAAAAAATTCATATTTTATTTAAAAATCTTTAAGTTTATTTTTTCATTTTTTTGCTTTTAATAATAAATTCAAAAAGCACAAAGTAACCATTTAAACTTACTCAGTAATATATAATTGTTTTAGTTGATAAATCGATGTTCCACTTTTTCATTTCATTATATAACCAGTTTTAATGGGGAATTCATTTTCAGTTTTATGCTTATACAAAATCAAATCCACCAACTTTGAATATCGAAAACACCATAGTAAATACACTTTTTGTTGTTTTTACCTAATTAATAAAATGCTACTATGTTGATACACAGTAAATTTCTTCAACATTGAAATATATAAAATAACACCATAACTACCATCTTTTTGTTGTTTTTTTCCAAATTATCAAAATGTGAAACGAAAATTGTTTCTTTATTTCATGTAAAAAAGGCTACAACTTGCTTAATTGCTGGGTAGTTTTTTGTCAAAGTATAGAGTTAAGTGAAGTATAAATGTACAATAGAGAAAATCACTTTCAGAGTAATAAGAAGCTGAGATAAAGTATTGACATTTAACACTCCAATACTGTAGATATTAAAATCAGCTCAATGATTGAACCTTTAGATCAAGCAGAGTAAGTTAAGACAAATATATTTATAGCATTATTAATTTCAGTTCCAAGAATTCAAGATCAACAAAGATTGTCTGAAATTTCTCTCTCTCTCGATTATATATATATATATATATATATATATATATATATATATATATATATATATATATATAGAGAGAGAGAGAGAGAGAGAGAGAGAGAGATAGAGAGAGAGATAGAGAGATAGATAGAGAGAGAGAGAGAGAGAGATATGAAAGATGACAATAAAAAATTGTAAAGATACAATATTTGTTAGAACATCAGAAGTTCAAAACAAAGAGCTTCATATCCTTAATCAATGGATTTTCAAAGATAAACTCTTTTCATGAGAGGATAAAAAAAATTCGACAATGTAATTGTAAATATTATCGGCAACATTTAACTTTGAAAAAATTCATACACAAAATAAAAACCAAAAGATAGTCTTTTGTTGAGATGAAAACGTAGAGTTAGGGTAGACGTCGTCAAAAAACATGTCAAAAATAAAACAGCTGTTATACTGGAAATGAATGTTTGTAAAAAGAATACTCAAATTATTTAGGAGTTCAAATGTTGTTATTAAGAAGCTGATTTTTAGACGGCTGTTGGTAAGGTCAAATTCAATGTGTCTGTGCAGTAGTCCGATAGTGGAATTATCCGTTTCACAGGGTTCAGAATGAAGTTTGTCAGTCAGAGTTTCTCTAGAATTGATTGCTCTATTCAATATATTGCGCTTTATATTATCACGATTGATTATTATTAAACGATAATTCAATTCAACATTTAAATATATATATATATATATATATCGGAAAAATTAAGAATTATAATTCGATAAATTTAGTATATATCCAATAGTGCTCAATATTAAAATTGTTAGTAGGGCAAATATATAATTATAAATGCAGTATATAATTGATATTCTTTTTTAAATACCAAATGCATACTGCATTCAATATATTTGGATGATTGTTTGGCATTTTTATCACTAAATGTACCGATTAAATGGGCCCAGATAAAGAATATCTGTTTTCTTGTTAAGATTATAATCTCTTGATGGATGTCTGTACTCACACTAGTTGATATTTACAATGCAAGGAAAACATAATGTAGACAATGGCAAGACAATATTTTTCATATTGATTATTTCTAGGTTTTCTTAGCTCAAGGAAATGACCAATATACAGAAAGTGTCTGCGATATGAACAAAATTAAATCTGCTGACGGTGTCGAATGTTGCAAGAGAAACACTTTAAGCGACACTTTCTGTCTGTGTTGGATACAGAATTCTTCCAATCAATGAGAGCGGAATAATAAACGAGTTATTCTAATCTGAGATAATCAGCAATTCACACAAGGATCTATTTTTGCTATTTTTATCATTGGGTTAGTTATTGAGCTGTAGTCGATTCTCACAAGTGTGTTTAGTTGGTTGCAGACTAGGGGTCTTATAATGCACAAACTAACAAGAGTATACAGAAAGTACAGACCTTCTCTCAAAGGTATTTTGCAGTGCTATGTCCGCACCCCTGCACCAACTGCTTTCCCCAAATACATGTGCTGTGGTTTTTCTTCTTCATCTTCTAGTAGTGTCGATTCTCCAATATCAACGGTCGTAGAGGGCACAAAGCAGAGCTCACAATTTACACACATAATAAGAAACAACAGACACAGATATAGACTTTGTATATAAGACTTGTTGAATACGGATGTGCGTGTGTGATACTATCATGACTAACACTATCTATTGGTCGTTGTTCGGTCGTGTCAGCCCCAGTGACAACCTTCTTTGTTCCAGGCTTAGATCCTTCTCTCATTGTTCTCCTTGTTGAGCTCCTTCTGGTCGTAGACCTGGCTGAACAGCCAGTGTCTCCCAAATATATCTAGTTTCAACCGGAAACTGGATACATCCAATTGTCTCTCAACTTACTACTGGAACTGATTGCATCCGTTTGTTCCTCATTTTACTTTCACCAGAAACTAGATACTTCCTTCCAAATGCTCTATCTTGATCCCCACCCCCACTAACTGTTAATGGTGTCACTTCGTCTGTATAACACAATGGATATGCTGCTTTTATATTGTAAGTTACTTCCTAGCTGATCTTCTCCAGTGGTCTCGGTTGTGGGGGTCAGGTGGACGCACTCTATGTGGTTAGACACATCCCCCTCACCAAAATCTATAATACTAAGAGACTAAACTATTCATTGCAGACAAATTAATGTGTTAAATCTTTTTAATTACCAATAATCAGAGAATTATCCAATTTTAACATTTTCAGCATTTATTCACAGACCTAGCTTACACAAATGATATTATTATTCTGTGTTCAACAGCTGACAAGATTCAATCTGCACTAGAGAGGATCTGTTCCACATGATTGGCGTGTGCATAAACGTAGCCAAATCCAAAGTTATGTCATAACTTTTTCCAACTGTGGATAGACCATCGATCACGCTGGGGGAAGGCGGGATCGATTTAGAGAATGTGGAGACCTTTGTCTGCTTTGAATCCACAGCGGTGCCATCTGGTCAAAGCACAGCTCAGATTGAACACTGCATCGATGCTGCAAGATATTTTGCACAGCTGTAATGCCTGTGGAACAGGAGAGAAATCTTGTTAGCCACTAAAGGGCATATCTACAAGTCCAGACAACTCTCCTCTATGGCTTTGAAATCTGTCTAACAGAAACTTAAAGTATTAAACAACGACTCTTCGTAGCATCCTGCACTGTCGTCGCATCGATCGAGTGTCGATAATCAGTCTGCATCAATGAATCTGCGACCCCTCTCCTAAGCATGTTGCAACAACGTCTCCGATGGGTTGGTCATGCTGCTCGTTTTCAAGCGGGATAATTGATCGGAGACATTCTCTTCTCGCCTTCACTACCTAATTGACGCAAACCATGGCAATACTTATATTACATTAAGGATCGCCTTGGCACAAACGCATTGGTGTGCAGTGGAAAACATGGGTAACTACCATCAAAGAGGACCTAGGCAAAATCTTTGGTCTGCAAGTTGTTGGTGTACATCGATGTAATAAAGACTGACTTGCTATCTAAGCAGAGCTCATGCAGGGCCGCCATGCGTGGGCTGCTACGGTCAGAGTGAATGTTGACCAAGTACAAGAAAAGGAAGCATTTTATAAGGAACTAACAGCGGAATAGTCGTTCATCTGTGTCTGAGTTGTTGATTATTGTTCATCGTCAACTTAATATCATTATCTACTGTGGACATCGATGTATTTTACGAAAGAGATTAGACATTTTTCTCTAAAAATCTTTAATTTTTCCAAAGTATATTTAACATATTATGTTTTAACGTGACAATAAAAAAAAATGTTTTTAAAACATAAAAAAAAAATATTAACTCCTTGAAATGTTATGTTTAAAAACAAAAGTAGAAAAGAAAAACTTGAGCAAATTCTTACATCAATTAAAGACAAGAGCGACATTAGACATAAATTTAAAACTTGAGCGACATCAAACGGAAAGTACTTAAAATCAATCTTTCTTTACGTCTGGGTGAGTTCATAATTATAAATAGGGAGTTACAGTCATACTAATGTAAATACAAGGTTATTATTATATAGATATAATATATATCTATTTTTTGAGAAAAGAAATATCAATAATAAACGAGGGATTTTTTTTATTTCCTGGTTACATTAATTATAAGAGAATGTCTAGCATGGGAAATGTGTAATTTAACCGATAAAAGAATACATTCAGTAATATCTGGTGTGATATTCATCCTGGACGGGCATCCGGCTTACACCAAAAGAGGAAGTTTCTAGGGAATATCAAATTCATACACAGTCCCCAGCTGCATGTATATCCTGATCAGGAGAGATAACCGATAAGCAGGTTGATTAATTTGTTTAAATTAACCCAGATTTGGATGGCAACCTATTTCAAAGAGGTTTTGCAATGTCTACGTGTCATGCATATCTATGTTATGGCAAATAATTTAAAAGGTACTCTTTTTTTTTCGAAGCTTGATACAAAAAAAAAAAGAAAAAAGGAATTGTCACAAATGCATCCCTCCCACCCATTTTCTGTCAACAAAGACACAAAAGAGCAAAATAAGAAAAGACTGAAGGAGAAAATGATGTTTCTTTGTAAAACTAAACAATTAGACTCAAATCAGTTTCTTGCTGCAACCCAACAACACCTGGTGCACTGCTAAATGCAGGAAAAAAAGAGTGGTAGGTTGAAGAATAAAAGAAAACAGTGAAAGGGGGTGGAGGGAATAGAAGATAGAGGGAGGGGTGGAAGGAATAGAAGACAGAGGGAGGGGGTGGAAGGACCAAAAGAACATTAAGAGTAACAACAATAATAATGATAATAATAATAATAATGACATCAACCACTGAAAAAGGAGACTTGTAAGAGGAAAAAAAGAGTAAAGGGAAAGAAGAAAAAAGGAAGAAAATGCACAAGAAGGAAAAGAGAAAAGAAGAATTGTAAGAAGAGTAAAGACAACAAGACCGAAATGAAAAATAAAAAATAGAGAAAGAAAAAAAGGAGAAAAAAGAAAAGAGGTATATATAAAAAAAGTGTGAGAAAGGAAAAAAGAGAAAATGAGTGAAAGCAAAGACAAATAGAGAAAGAAAAGAAAAATCAGAGAGAAAGAGAAGAGAAAGAAGAAAAAGAGAAGAGAAACAAGAAAGAGAAGAGAAAGAATAAAGAAAAAAAAAGGAAGAGAAAAAGAAAAGGAAAAGAATTGTAAGATGAAGCAGAAAATGGAAAAGAGAAAGAAAAAAGATAAAGCAAAAAAAAGTAAAATAAGAAAAAGAAAAGAAAGAATTGTAAGATGAAAAGAAAAAAGAAAAAAAAGGGTAAAATAAAAAATAAATGATGAAGAATACAAAAACAAAAAAATGAAAAATAAAAAAAATTACATTACTCTAATAATATTTCATATCAGTCAACCTGATGAAAACATGGCACATTAAAATTAAATGTCTAAAAATTGAGAATTTCTTTTTTGGAAAATAAAATAGCTGTTGATAGAATCCCCAAGATATTTTTTTCAAGATATTTTGTTACTTAATGTAAAATTCTAATCAAAGACATTTAATCGTTGGCATAGAAGATTCTGATAGAGTTGCTCAGTTAATGGGAATTACCAAAGATTCTATTCCTGCTTTCTGTTTCATAGAAAAAATAAAAATAAAAGATTTAAAAAATGTGAAGAACAAGAAAAATATAAAACGCTATTTTTGTTTGTTTTTATAATCCACCCTCCCCACACTAACCTCCACTCGCCCTTGTTTTTGTGATGGAAGAGGCAAAGGGTGTCGTCATGGAAATTTAAAATCTTTCCAGAACCCGGCTTTTTTATTTTGAAGATTAGGTAACACTGAACAAAGTGATTAATTCCACCATCTTTAGATAATTCTTCTTTCTTTTTAAAGCATTTTAACTTGTGTTTTTCAAGTAGTTTCATCGAATTATATCATGCATAAAACATCCATACTTACTAACCTGCTCATTGTTTCTTCTTTAATCTTTGTTTCACCGCCAAAAATGTATATTGCCACTGAGACGTAAGTGGTTACTGTAACTATGATTAGGGGCCACATTTCTGGTGGGCATCTTAAATGGGGAGTTGTGCAGCAAGATGGTCACATTACATTTAAATTTCTGCATGTTAGTACAGTCAGGGAAACGGGAAGCAGGGAGAAAATTCCAAAGGCAAACGGTCCAAGGAAAGAAGCTATTTGAATAGAAAAATTCGGCATCTTAGAACCTCTACAGTGAAGGGGTGGGATTTTGTGCTAGTCGGGTTTGCCAGGTATATTTACATTGTGGGGGTACAAGTGCAGTAAGCTCGTCAGAGCATATTCTGTGGAAGTACTTATAAAACAAGCACAAGCATGCAACATTGCATCGATGGGACAGGGGCTGGAGCTTGGTAGAGAACGCGAGGCCTATTAGGTAAGAGACTCTTTTTTGCACTGTCCAAAAGGGAGAGACCAGTGGTTTGTGCACCAGCACAGATGTTAAAATGCCCTTTCAAATTCATTCTTTTACCATTATTTCTGAATTCATCTAGTTTCTTAATATACTAGACATACCCATGATTCATTGGGTAGAACCATTACCATTATTTATTCTACTTTGATTTCATTCGAAAATTCATAAACTGACATATCTTTTAAGATATTCTTGCACAACTAAAAATAATAAGTCTCTTTACTTTTATATAATCATCATTATTTCATAGACATTTTATTATTCGTATATAGAAGCAAAGACACTTATTTTGCCATCTAATTTGGAAAGTGTTTGTAGTGTGTACAGGCACTATCTAAACTAGATGGCAAAGCTGAAAAAAGAGATTCATACTTTCTCTAAATGCTCACAGAGATATTAAGAAATATTAGAGCATGGTTGAATTATCACAGAGTGAGAGAGGGCGAGAGAAATACATAGATAGCTAAGATAGAGATGGGTGACTTGTTCAGTTAATTATAAATTACAGCTAATTAAAACAAAATTTATTTTTCAAACTAAATCCTAGAACTAAGGTATATTTTAATATGTATTTTGTGGCATTAAAGTGTATAGGAAAAAGCCTTATGAAAACAAACGTTGATTAACTCACATTTAGTATAATAATATATTCCAGACTAGTGCTATTTTGAAGTTGAATAGGTAATTTTTTCCAAAAATATATAAGTCTATTAGAAAGAAAATAAATTTTGTGGTGAATTTAATTTTTGAAATCTTCGTTATTAATACAGTTTCAGAGTGAGAAGAGATATTAAAAAAATGTGTTCCATATTTGGAAATTTTAAAAATTATATTGAAGTTTTAGTAAATCAGCTGTAGTAAAGTAGTTAAACCTAAGGATTCTAACATTTTTTTATAATTGAGATTGTTTATTACTTTGATTAGTTTAGTCAGTTTTCTTTATACACATCATTTTAATATAATTCAGTTCTCATGTCTAGTTACTGTGGCTCAAACCTGGCCATTAGTATCTCTATCTTGATACTATTAGGTATGTTTATATTTTCATATATTTGGATGTACAGGATTCATTCTTAAGCTAATTAACCGATCATTATGAGTTTTCGTGCACAGCTGCTAGGCGTAAAGGTGAGTAATGTGGGCTATATTTAGCTTAATTTAGGTTTAGTAGCATTATACTTTGATTTTAATCTTTGTAAGAGGACATAAAAGTGGTGCCAAACTTTTCTGTTCAGGGAATTCATTTTACCTTGCCATATTCATCTAGTTCTATATAAAGTTTTATTAGTCTTATATCATGGCCTCTGTTCAGCCTTGAGAGAGACAATGGATACCCCCCTGTAAGGATGGCTGTGCGTGTAATTGTGAAGCAAGAGTTGCACAATCTCCAACCAGACTTCTCCTGAACCAGCATTGCTTGATTCTAATGGCAAGGAGAACTCCAGCACGACTGGAAACAATGCCGAGATAAGCGGAGAGCACATACAGCACCTGGTATTCCCAAATGGTCACCCATTTAATACTGACCAGGCTCAATGTCGCTTAACTACGGTGATCTAACAGGAATCTGTGTATCAAAGTGATTATGTCATTTATAGTCTAATATATTCTTACAATAACAGATGCATCTCTTGTAATAAAATGCCTAATCATCAAACCAAGCATTTTATTTGTCTTTGAGATAATTATAAAATGTGATTATTAAATTTAAATTCATCATTAAAATTTAATCCAAAATCACATTCCTCAATTACAGTTTAATTTTATTTATCATATATATATATATATATATATATATATATATATGAATGAATAAATAAATATGAAAGTTTCTTTCTCCTATATTACCATCAAAATGGGTTACTGTTATTCAAATCAATAATACAACAATATTTTTTAAATACTCTCTATATATCGTACTGAGGAACAATCCAAAGACAATCATTTGAATGCTGAATTAGCATAACTATTTTTTAAATAGTTCATAATAAATTAATGTTTGGCGTTATATATTTGTAATCTTAGTGTGACATTTTGTCTCTCTCTCTATATGAAATAATTTCAGCGATATCAACAGTAATTAATTACAATGGTTCAAAAAAAAAAATGAATAACCTACTAAAAACCTTTCCTCCAACATAGCTCCCAATAATTCTTACCGATAGGCAAATGCGAGAAGAAAAAAAGGGATGGCAACGGGTGGGTGGCTGACTAAATGTCTTACTCACTTTCTCTTTCTCCGTTTGTCTCCCCTCCATTCCATGACGCTGTATTTTTCTCAAACGAATTAATTTCTTCTTTCTTTTGATTTCATTAGGGACTTATTTAAAAGATAAATAAATTTGTATCAACATTATGAAGATGTTAATGTTTATCTATTTATACGAACGAACGCTAAAATATCAGTCTTATAACTGAAATGTTTATTTAAAATTTTGGTTTCAAGTATTTTAAGTAGCAAACTTTGTGAAGCGATAGCGAGCTAGCAAAGACAGCTAGTAGAGAGAGAGAGAGAGAGAGAGAGAGAGAGAGAGAGAGAGAGAGAGAGAAGTCAATCGTTGTTTGTACATTATAGAAATCGATATGTTAATAGAACATAAGTTTCAATAAAGGTTAAATTTGTCAAGGAATCTAAAATAACCATTGGAATTTTTCTTCGATTCCATCTGGGGGCACTAGGGCCAATTATCGGTTAGGTCCATAAAATAATTGAAATATATTAGAACGTAAAGAAGCGAAATTCATTTTTTTTTAAATAGATTTTCATAAAACAAAAATAAAATTAAACAAAACTGTGAAACAAACGTATTTATAAAAAAGCTTTAAATAATTATTTTATTGGCATTTTCAAAAATTAAAAATAATTCACTATTTTTTTTAATAATTCTAATTTGTTCAGATTTGTTAAAATTTATTGTTTTAGAACTGTCTGTAAACAGTTTTTATTTTAGTAACACCACTGCGCTAACAGTTTTTTTTTTATTACTTGATCTCATATTACAAATGTCAAATTTTTCTTTCAAGGCAAAAATTGTAAACATGACTATATTTGAAATCACTTTTGACTAAAATACCTTCCGACCAGCAATATATCTGAACATTGGCAACGCCGGGTGAATACTGGTAGTATTTTATATTTTTTGTTCCAATATCTAAATCTTTACATTTTTCTATATTAAATTTCAACTTCCATGTATTTTCCTAATTTGATGACAACCCTCTAGAAGTAGTGGACTCCTTTTGTTGTCTTCGGAATACGTCGAGTGCTGGAGATGGTTGCAAATTTAGTTCTACCATTTGGATAAAATCGATATGGGGGAATTTCCGTGAACTGTTGCCAGTCCTGACATTGCGAGCTATCCCTCTCACTACCAGGGGAAGGGTATATAGCGGCTGTGTTAGGAGCGTGATGCTGTGTGAAAGTGAGTTCTCACTTGTCCGTCTTCAGTATAACAAGAGAGAATGATCAGATGGATATGCAATGCGGAGTCAGATCAAATGCGGGATATCACTGATAAACTGTTGGCAAGGCTGAATATACCAAAGCTTGATGAACTGCTAAAGATCAGTTGGCTACGCTGCTTTGGCCACATTGAAAAGATAAGCAAATGCAGAGACTTTGAGGTGGAATGCTGGGGAAAACTTGGATGCAAACCATCTACTAGGATCTTAGTTGAATTTGAACAGAATCCATCCTAAAGGCTGTCAAGCTTGGAGACTGAGATTGCAGGCTGTCAGAAAACGTCAGGCCGGTGACCAAGTGAAATAAGACGATGAAGTTGAGGATGAAGATTAGGATGATGATGAAGATTATGATGATGATGATGATGAACAACTATCAATATCAATCTTTACTCTTGTAATAATTGTCCAAGTAATAATTTTGTAATATAATGGTAGCAACGCAGCTTCTCGATAGTGCCACACACCGCTTTCCGGTAGTGACATTAAAAAGGAAGTACATGGAGAAAAGTGAACTGTAGTGAACTCTTTTGAGGTTTGGTCTGCGAAAGAAGCAGACATATTTTTCTGAGGTCTTTTTCCCTCGCCCTATGGGGGACAGAAGACTAATACTATGCATACTGTATAATAAAACTACACTAAAAATATTATTAAAATCATCATTATATTCAGTTTAATGACTGCTTTACATCCTGGCATGTGTTGGACCGCTTTAAGAAATTGACTTCCAAACTAACCTATCTTTGGCCAGGTCTTTAGCCCTTTTTCTCTCAAGTCCATCCTTATCACTTCCTCCTATGTTTTCCCTGCCCTTCCCCTAAGAACTGAACCTGCTCCCTCAACTGTTCTATATCTACTAACCCAAGAACTCTCATCCATTCTTTCGTGATAATATCATCAAAGTCTCCTGTTCAGTACACATCTTCCTATACTGTCCAGATATAATCTTCCATCTGAGCTCATCAGCTCTAAGATTGTTTTTAAGACTCACATTACACATCCATCGTATCATTTTTGTATCATTTCTCTCCATGCAGTGCATATTCTCAACTCTTACTTGCCAGGTTTCACTTCCATACATCAACACACTGCATACACATGTCTAATAGACTCTTCCCTTGGTCGACAGTGGTACTCCAAAGAAAATGTGTTGTTTTTAATCTGTCAATCTGTATATGACAACTATTTCAACTGTTGCTACAAAGAAAGAGAGAGAGAGATAGACAGACAACTCTACAGTCACAACTACTATTACTATAGAGAAGCGACATGACTGACAACTGACGGCACATATGCGGGCCAGGTGTTTATGTGGCGAAGATACATTGCAGCAAATAATTATACTATTGATCTTACACTATCAGGTAAATTATTTAAAAATTAATGTACATCCTCTAAAAAAATGACAAAAAAAAAATGTTTCGCCAGTGTTCACACTAATCTGAATTAATAAATGCGAAAGTTGGATCCATTTCTCGATAAAGTCAAAACGCTCTATTTTTAGTTAATTCAACTTTACACAATGGAAGCACCATCTTTTTTATATATTGCTTATCTATATCCACAACATTAACTAATTTGCATATTGATTTCGAAAAGGAACATTTTATTAATTAACTATTGTTATTGTTTTTGTTTTTTTAATTCAACGATTTTAATATAACAAATAGTTCTGTTTTGCAATATTGTTTTATTTTCTTGGATAAATATTTAGTATTTGTGTTCAAATGTTCCTTTCTTTAGAAGGACCGACTTGATTTCAACAAGTTGCGATCTATTTCTAAATTCTAGTTTCGGCAGCTTCGTAACTATTGCTTCTCTGATTTTGTCCTCACATTCCATGAGCCATGTTTCTGACAAAGGGAAAAGGATTGCTGTTTTCTGGGTCGGAATTTATCCATCTAACATTAATCTTTGACTAGTTTTTGAATGTGAAGTAGTATATTTTCTTTTTAGCTCTTTACATCAAGTGGCTTCATACCTTGTTTGAAGCGATTTCCATTAAAAAAAAAAAAAAAATTGCAAGCAAAAAGGCAAATTGATTTTTTATTTCTTTTCCTTTCCAGTTACATTTAAAAGATACATTTTTATTGAAATTACCAAAATGTTAATATTTATCTATCTATATGAATAAATGAGAAAGATTTTGTTTCGTGTTTACAAAGTTATGAATGAAATGTTTATTATTTTAAATTAATGTTTCAAGTATTTCAAGAAATGAATTTTGTAACACAATATCGATACAGGTAGTATTCATATAAATTAATGTCTCAATCGGTTGAGCTGAAATGAAGAAGAAAGAAAACGTCTCAAACTGGAAAGTTTAAGAAAAAAAAAATTATTTTATATGAATATTAGTGCGAACTAGGTGAACCATCATTTGTTTTCGTAACTTTTGACGGAAGCTATGCACTAGTAAATATATTGTAATCATCTTCTCAACTCAACTCTTCAAATGGATCACTGCACAGAACAGAAGTAACATTATAATATTACTTTACAGATCAATTTCTGTTGAATATTTAATCCGATGGTTCCCAAAATGCCTTCTTAATTTCTTTTTTTAACATTATTTCTGAATCCATCCAATTCAATCATGAAATTTTCCATGCTATAGCTGTTCTTAATCTGATCTTGCAGGTTGTTATAATTTGTTTTGTTTTTTTAATGGTGAAATTCTTAGCTTTGACTTTGAGTGATGTGTTCACGTATGAGGTGTGCATGTCGAGAAGAGAGATAATGGGGAGGGGGAAGATGCTGTTCAATCATTTATTTCAATTAAATAATCGCATTTTGATTCTTTTCCCACAATTGTTGTCTTAGCGGCTTCATAGGAAGATTTGAATGAAGACTACGAGAAACAGAGAGTGAATGAGTGAGAAAGAAAGAGGAGAAAGAGGAGGACAGAGGACAAGAGAGTGAGGCTCAAAATACATTCTGATGATGTCATAATACATCATCAGTATGTATTTTGACTTTGTAATATCTTTTGACTTTGTAATCCTTGCAAAAACATTATTCCCAACCAAATTCAAAGTTAAGAAATAATATTTAATAATGTATATAACAGAATACTGACCCAACGGGTAACAGGGGGTCTAGTTTTATTCTAAAATCAACGGCGCTTCTAATTAACAAATACTTAGATGGGAAGACCAAACTCATAAGTGATGATAAGAAAAACTTGAGAGTGGAAATGAATTGATTTAATTTTAAAATTATCGCCCGTCTTAATTCACAAGCAAAAATGAGGCGTCCGTTGTTTGGTTTTGTCTGTTCTATGGCATATCAACTCTTTTTTCAGTTATTTTAATAACAACACGCTTTACCTATAATAAGCAGTGCGGTGGAATTACTGGTAGGTTGAGAGAGAATAACCAGTTTTTGTGCAAGAAGTTGATAAAGTAAGTTCAGGGAACTTCTGCAATTACTAACCAGAAAAGCGTTACCACTGTCGACCAAGAGAAAAGTCTATCAGGCATGTCTACACAGTGTGATGATGTATGGAAGTAAAAACTAGCCAGTTTTGGGAGGAAGAGTTTTGAGAAGAACCGATTTTAGAGAGACATTTTTAAAGAAAATTTTAGGTAATACTCAAATATGAGAGAGCGAGAGAAATGTTATATGATAAACACAAACAAAATAATGAATTCAAAAGCATAAGTTCACAAAAGAGATATTTTATATATGTTTAAAATGGAAGTCTACATAGATAGGCAAACATAGAATAGTTGTTCATATTTTGAGAGCCCTTGCAGAACAAGGGGGTTAATTAGCTGAGATATCGAGGAAACCCGAGTCGATAATTTAAGGGCCATGAATTATCCAGGGGTCTGAAAAATCGTAATCAAAACTTACCCACTCAATTATAAAATATTCATTTGATTGAAGGTCATTAATAAGAGTCAATGTTCATTTGTTTTCATTGTAGAAAGTTCATTGAGAAATGTTAAAAGTATTAAAGTGGTTAAGTTTATATATTTGTTTTCAATCAGCAGACAATAAGGTGAAAGAGTTAATGCATTGTGTATGTGTGTGTGTCACAGTGGCTATGTGTGCTTCAATGGAGAAATGCATTTTTAGCTTACCCAAAACATGACAGAGGGGTGAGGGAAGCTGGCGATGGTCTGTGTTAGCTCTATCGTGGATTTGGGCTCAACATACATGCCGAAGGAAAATAATCTGGCTCTGGGTGGATCAAAGCAGCACATTTGATAAATTCAGAGAAATGCATCTGATTAGATTAAAATGGTTTTATTTGTTTTTTATTAATTCAGGAGAGTACATGCGTCGAGCCATATGCACAGAAACAAGTTTAAGCATTTTCATTTGTGGCACTGAAGGGTGAACTTCGCCGCTACAAACCTTAGAGGACAGTATAGAGAGATGTGTTCAGAACAGGAGACTTTGATGATATGGGCACATTGAAAGAATAGATAAGAGTTCTTGGGTTAATAGATGTGGAACAGTTCAGGTGGCAGGTTCAGTCCATGGAGAAAGGCAAAGGAAAACATGGAAGAAGAATGGACATAAGGGAAAGAAGGATAAATAAAGACCCGGCAGAGATAGGTTAGTTTGGAAGTCAATTTCTTAAAGCTGTCCTCTGCATGCCAGCATGTAAATGGACGTTACACCAATGATGATGGAGAGTGTGGGTTCAAACTTGTCACAATGATATGAGTATGTAATTGAACATTATAGATTCAATCGAATTTGAAATCTGAATGTAAAAGAGAAATTATGAGTATGTAATTGAACATTATAGATTCAATCGAATTTGAAATCTGAATGTAAAAGAGAAATTATGAGTATGTAATTGAACATTATAGATTCAATCGAATTTGAAATCTGAATGTAAAAGAGAAATTATGAGTATGTAATTGAACATTATAGATTCAATCGAATTTGAAATCTGAATGTAAAAGAGAAATTATGAGTATGTAATTGAACATTATAGATTCAATCGAATTTGAAATCTGAATGTAAAAGAGAAATTATGAGTATGTAATTGAACATTATAGATTCAATCGAATTTGAAATCTGAATGTAAAAGAGAAATTATGAGTATGTAATTGAACATTATAGATTCAATCGAATTTGAAATCTGAATGTAAAAGAGAAATTATGAGTATGTAATTGAACATTATAGATTCAATCGAATTTGAAATCTGAATGTAAAAGAGAAATTATGAGTATGTAATTGAACATTATAGATTCAATCGAATTTGAAATCTGAATGTAAAAGAGAAATTATGAGTATGTAATTGAACATTATAGATTCAATCGAATTTGAAATCTGAATGTAAAAGAGAAATTATGAGTATGTAATTGAACATTATAGATTCAATCGAATTTGAAATCTGAATGTAAAAGAGAAATTATGAGTATGTAATTGAACATTATAGATTCAATCGAATTTGAAATCTGAATGTAAAAGAGAAATTATGAGTATGTAATTGAACATTATAGATTCAATCGAATTTGAAATCTGAATGTAAAAGAGAAATTATGAGTATGTAATTGAACATTATAGATTCAATCGAATTTGAAATCTGAATGTAAAAGAGAAATTATGAGTATGTAATTGAACATTATAGATTCAATCGAATTTGAAATCTGAATGTAAAAGAGAAATTATGAGTATGTAATTGAACATTATAGATTCAATCGAATTTGAAATCTGAATGTAAAAGAGAAATTATGAGTATGTAATTGAACATTATAGATTCAATCGAATTTGAAATCTGAATGTAAAAGAGAAATTATGAGTATGTAATTGAACATTATAGATTCAATCGAATTTGAAATCTGAATGTAAAAGAGAAATTATGAGTATGTAATTGAACATTATAGATTCAATCGAATTTGAAATCTGAATGTAAAAGAGAAATTATGAGTATGTAATTGAACATTATAGATTCAATCGAATTTGAAATCTGAATGTAAAAGAGAAATTATGAGTATGTAATTGAACATTATAGATTCAATCGAATTTGAAATCTGAATGTAAAAGAGAAATTATGAGTATGTAATTGAACATTATAGATTCAATCGAATTTGAAATCTGAATGTAAAAGAGAAATTATGAGTATGTAATTGAACATTATAGATTCAATCGAATTTGAAATCTGAATGTAAAAGAGAAATTATGAGTATGTAATTGAACATTATAGATTCAATCGAATTTGAAATCTGAATGTAAAAGAGAAATTATGAGTATGTAATTGAACATTATAGATTCAATCGAATTTGAAATCTGAATGTAAAAGAGAAATTATGAGTATGTAATTGAACATTATAGATTCAATCGAATTTGAAATCTGAATGTAAAAGAGAAATTATGAGTATGTAATTGAACATTATAGATTCAATCGAATTTGAAATCTGAATGTAAAAGAGAAATTATGAGTATGTAATTGAACATTATAGATTCAATCGAATTTGAAATCTGAATGTAAAAGAGAAATTATGAGTATGTAATTGAACATTATAGATTCAATCGAATTTGAAATCTGAATGTAAAAGAGAAATTATGAGTATGTAATTGAACATTATAGATTCAATCGAATTTGAAATCTGAATGTAAAAGAGAAATTATGAGTATGTAATTGAACATTATAGATTCAATCGAATTTGAAATCTGAATGTAAAAGAGAAATTATGAGTATGTAATTGAACATTATAGATTCAATCGAATTTGAAATCTGAATGTAAAAGAGAAATTACCCTGAATCAACGTTTTTATATCAAATGGTGAGTCAAGGTAAACATCATAAGAAAATAGAGTTCCTCGAGCATGCGTGATCGACAGTGATTGATTTACTCACTAAGCCACAAACTCCTATTAGGTTTCTGTCAATTACTCTCATCCTCTCTCACTGTATGTTCTTTGACCTCCTCCCACTCTTATTTTATACTTTATTACTTTCCCTTTAGTCATTTTTTGTTTATTAACAGTCAAAGGTAAAAAAAATAACTATAAAATAGAAGATTGGAATAGTCTATTATAATCAATAGGAAATATAGCCACAGTATTAATACTACTTAACTATACTATTTAACCAAGGCGATGGATCGCCTTGTATTTAACCCATAGCTGAAGAGAGAGTGAGAGAGAGCGAACAGAAAGAGACTGGGACCACCCACAGCAAGACACAAAGTTTTTCTGTATTTTTTTTTACAGAGGACAAGAAACTTTTAGTTGAAACTGATAGTCTATGGAATATGCAAACCATTCAGCTGAAATTGCGCCAAAACTGCCATCATTATTGATGAGTTCGATCAGTTCAAAAGGTCTATCAGTGTAAAATATAGAAATTAATAAAGGTTGATCACTTTTTAAAATGAATATTTACTTGTAGCTGTTCTCTCTCTCATATATATATATATATATATATATATATATATGCACACACACACACAAAAGTTTCTTCTACCCATAGGCAGGGGAGGATGCCATTCCTTTCACAGGTGTAGACACATTTTAACTCCAATAATTTATTGACCATTTAAAGGATGGGCTTAATCCAGGCCTCAGTGATCAGGACCTGTTTACTTTAACCATTGGACCACCCTGTAGTATAGGCAAAATATAATTTATTTGTATCTTAATTTTTAATTTCACAAAAATGTTAATTATCAATAAATATTAGTTATTTAGTGATAAGAAGTAAATTATAATGTTTTCTATTCATTGGTTTGTTTACAAAGAGTAGCCTCCTAATAGTGCCTCCATGTTATCATAGATTAGTGTGTGTAGGGGGAGTGTGACATGATCCCCTAGTGTTGGCACAGTGTGTGTAATATATTTATTTTAAAAAGTCCTATTAATATTATTCATTTTCACTATGACCTAAGCTTGCATAGCTTTACAAGAAATTAGATGCCTATTTTTATTTATTTATTTTGTTCTTATTCAATTTCAACCATGTCGTAAATAGGTTTACAAAAAATACTGTTGCCAGATACAGATGCCTGTTTTACTTATTTATTTTGCTCTTATTATTCAATTATCGATTTCAACCATGCCGTAAATAGGTTTACAAAAAAAATACACTTATTCAAAATTAGATGCCTATTTTCATTTATTCATTTTGCTCCCATTATTCAATTTTCAGTTTGAACCATGCTGTAAATAAATCACTTTTTAAGATTGTTTGCCAACATCACCTGCTATTTTAAAATCAGCAATTTTGTTTTGAAGAAAAATACTTTGGCTCAACAAAATGTAATGGTTAAATGTTTCATTCTATCCATATGAGATATCGACTGGTATACCTGTCCAGGACAGGTTCATAATATTAAGTCACCTTTAAGCTTTTTAATAAGTGCTAAAATATTTCTGTGATGAACATTTAAGTCATCTACCAGGAGTAAAAAAGGCATGATTAGTCCACCATTTGCAATTTGAGAAATAATGCATGCGCGGGCTGTTATGCTCCATATAACTAGTAAGAAACAGCCACACAATTTCAGAGCGTATTAAAACGACAGAAATATTTGGGCGGAAGAGAGACTTGCAGCATTTGTAATGTCTCACCAAAAGAAGAAAAAGAAAAGAAAAAAAACAAGTGTTTTTTAGTAAAAAAAGACTAAATTTTTTTTATGTACTAACGAGTGACTGCTTATCAAGGCCCAAAGGCCACTTGAGGATAAGGGTTGATGAGTTTGTCAGGTGGATGGTGAGACAACACCATGAGGATGATAATGGTTGAAAATTGGTAACAATGGTTGAAACAGGGGCAACATTTGAGTATTTAACAAGACAGCTCAACAAAAATTTGTTAACATTGGACTTGAAGACGACTATGTTGTAATACTAAAACGAAACCAAACTTTCCAAGAACTACTCGTCTGTGGAACACAATACCATGGAGCTGCTTCCCAACTGACTACAACTTGGTCATGAAAATAATAATAGAGTAGAAAAAGACCAGCAACATCTTTTCTGTGAGAAAAAGGCTGTAAGGAAGAGAAGAGGGCATCCCCCCACTAGATTTCGAAGTCGGTTTTGTACTCTGTCAAGGCAGGAAAAGATGCTCTGAGCGACACCACTCCAGATGTGGCAACAGTACATCATCTAATAATATTTCATCTCTTGTAATTGCAAACTTATTCTTTACTTGTTCGTGCACAAAAACAAATAAATGTCAAATCAATGAAAAACATACAACCACAAACTATGAAAATAAAAATGACCTGAATGAATATATACATGGATGACCTCCAAAAGTCAGGCATAGACTGAAGTTTATTTCTACCAAATATGGTTGGATTGCAGAAGGGATTGTAAATTTTCTTAACGATTGCAGGGGTAGCATTTTGGGAGGTAGGAGATCACTCTGTATAACATAAGTGAATGTGATAAATCTGATTAGATTTCAATTCAGCTGAGCCAATTCCATAGTCCTTATCAGTATCCATTGTACCGCTTGTGCCCCTTCACCTCCCTGGCTCATTATAGTGAAATGTTAGACATTTTAAAAATCTTACTACACAGGACCACTAATGTTTCCAATTTTGATAACGACTTTCTATCTCTATCGCCTGTTTTTAAAAAAAATTTATTAAAGTAACTCACAGGGTGAACAAAATTATCTTGCAAGCTGAATTAGGCTCGTGGAACTTAATTTAGTGACCCCTGATATAGAAAGGATATATTTGAAGTTAATACTCTTATAGGGCCCTTAGATATTCGAGAACACTTCCATTGTCTTCCCCGGTAAATTTTACATAAGAATACACTTTTAGATGTTTTGTAGATTCTATAACCTTTCTTTCTATAGGGAACAGATAAACATCATACACACAGACATTGAGTATTATATATATATATATATATATATATATATATATATAGAGAGAGAGAGAGATAAGATTGAAAGGCTAGGCTTCTCATGACTTGTGGGAAGGAAAATATTTGGTTTATCTATGTTTGTAATGTTTTAATTATGTTGAAACATGTTATTTTTTAATCTTTTGCCCAAAAGTGACTCCCCATTCTGTGCTGACACTTGAGGTCTATGCCTTACCCGAAATTAGGACACAAATCTTTCTAAAAAAACAGTACACTAAATTTTTTTTAATTACTAAAATTCTGAGAATTATCAACTTTGATTAATGTCTTTAGCATTTATTCAATATTTTACTAGCAGGAAGACCCGACGTTGCTCGGGATTGAATGAGGATCACTAGCATGTACTTTTTCACAATGCTCATAACACTATATTACTTTCTTTGTTTCTACTCCCCCCCCCTCCTTCCGTTTCGCCCCCTAATATAGTCTGAAGAAACTGAAATGTTGGAAAACTCTCTGAATTAAAATCAAACATATGCATTTGAAGTTTAAGGCGGTTCTGTCCGTATAGGTCACTTAGAGGTGGGGGCATGTAAATATTCTTACGCGTAAAATTTAATTTCATTCAAATCGGATATATGTATTTAAAGTTTTAAAGGGTTCTACTTCTTAGAGGTATGGGCACATAGATATTCAGCACATAGAGGATAACGTAGAGAATTTTATACATATGATATAAATTTCATAAAACATAGGATATATTTGATGTTTATGCTCTGATAGCCCCCTTAGGGGTGTACTTAGATATTCGAGAACACTTCAATTGTCTTCCTCAGTAAATTTTACATAAGAAATTTTTTTAGATGTTATGTAGATTCTCTAACCTTTCTTTCTATAGGGAACACACAAACATCACACCCACATACATACACACAGACATTGAGTTTTATATAGAGAGAAGATAAAGAATACACACTTTCAAATTTTATATTATATCAATTTTCAAAAAAGTGAAAGTTTGACAGAAGTTTGCGCCAGATTAACGAACATGCACAGTAACGTTTTCTTACAGTCACTTTTAACAGTAACAACTACTGTTAAAAGTGGCTCAATATCTTTTTTTTTGGGGGGGGGGGTTGGGGGAATAGTTAAAATAATGGCACAAAAAGGAAACTAAAGAGTGATGCCTTCCCAGCAACTACCATCCCAAACCATCGGTAGGTCCGGAGATAAGTAGTGTGGGCCCTACCCCAATTAATACCGATTTTATAAGTCTCCAGATTATACATCATTTATAGAAGAAAAAAAATGAGGCTGGTGAAATTTAAGTAACCAATGAAAAGAAAGCATGGGATATTCAACCAATGAGAATAAAGTTATCAAATACAAAAAGTTATTTTTGACCAATTAAATGAAGATAAGACAAAAAAAAGACTATTTCAATTCAATGGTCCTTTCAAGAGACCTTTACAATAACAAAGAAAGGTGTTCTGACAAAGCATAAAAAAAAAAATCAATAAAGTTGAATAAGACTGAAATTGCTTTACTGTTCCGTTTATTTATTTACTTTTTTGTTTCTATTAAGAAAATAGAAAAAGAAAGAAGTGTAACAATTTGCTTTAAACAAAGGATTATATTTAGAAGCAGTGAGTTGAACAAAGCAATGGCAACGCAACTGCATTTAGATATAATAGAGCATTTTATATATATATATATATATATATATATATATAGTCATCCACATACAAACGGTTTCGCTGTATCACAGCTCTTCAGTGCAGCTAGACCAGTTAGTGCCACAAGCCAGGATTGAAACTCAACCGTCGAACTGACAGTCAGCACGCCTACCCCTGTGCTATCATACTACACTGACTGAATGTAAGTAATATCTCAATCTAAACATTGTCAAGTGCCGGGAGCTCGAATTAGTTTTACCCAATGAGCTATGACTTAAAGCTAATGGCAGTTGGCGATATCCTTACAAATAAGCTCTACCCAGGAAGAGAGCTTCATATAGTCATCCACATACAGACTGTTTCGCTGTATCACAGCTCTTCAGTGCTGCTAGACTAGTTAGTGCCTCAAGCCGGGATATATATATATATATATATATATATATATATACATAACGAATAGTGATAAATAAATAATTTTACATCATTTATTATTACATAATATATATATATATATATATATATATATATATATATATATATATATATATATATTGTGTGTATTTAGGCAGCATATTTTCATTTAGGCAAACATTATTAAATAACACGGAGTGGTTTTGTTTGATGCGACTTTTTTTTATTTTTTCAATTTTCCGAATTGTCCATCTAATTTTTCGATCAAATTGATATAAATATGATCCATGGCTTACTTGTTCCATTCTTTTTTCTTTTTTGCAAGTACTTTCGATTTGAATCGTCAAATCATCTTCAGGCGGTATTAGTTTTAGTGTCTTTACTGTTGTGATCATATTTGAATTATAACGGCAAGTAGTTTATATTTGAAAACGCGTCTGTAAAGTTGAAATGTACATGAGAGCGTGGTGGCGTTCTACACATACGAGAGATTTAAAGTTTGACTGTTTAAACCGTTAAGAAATTGATGACGTTAAATAAAGTGCATACAATTCAAACGCATAACTATCTAATGGCTAAGAATTTGGTAATGTTAATTATTATGCTAGACACTTTAAAATGTTGCGACTAGTTTCATAATTGACATTATTAATTGTGGGATGTTTAGTTTTTATATAGAGGGCTTCGAGTATTTTTAATTTTTTGATATTGGTATCATGGTGTATTATTTTGGTATTGTTAACAAGGATGTTTCTATATTGGGAGGGGGTGCAATTATGTTTTTTTAGGTGTTGGCATATAGAGCTAGTGTCGGAGAGATGTAGGGTGAGTCTTCGGGATAGTGTTGTGGAAGTGAAACCTATGTAAGAATTAGTTTTTTTTATTGTTGTCGGAGATACATTCTCCCATAGGGCATTGGAACTGATATATTACATTGGTTCATCCTAATGTATTTTGGGTTTGGGAAGTGTTATTTTTAACAACATAGTTTGATGTTTTCATTTTTTTATAATAAATGATAAATCGTATTTTATCATCAGAATTGGTGAGGGATATATAGCGATGTATTATATTTTTAAGAGCTTTTTCATCCAATTTAAAGTTTGGATGCATTTGGTTACAATAGAATAGATTTATGTAGTGGGAATTATTTAGCTTATTAGTAGGATTATCTAAATTTCTAATCATTAATTTTATTTGTTCATCAACCATATAATTGAGAAAATGATTATTAATTAGGACTTGTTTTATGTTTTTTAATTCATTAAAAAATATTTTTTTGGATGAGGAGATTAATTTTGCACGGTTTAATAGATTTTTGACCATAGCAATTTTATATCTATATGGGCATTCACTTTTAAAACTTAAAATACAGGTGTTAATAGATGTAGATTTTTTATAGGGAGAGGTGATGAATGCATCATTGTTGGAGTCAATGAGAACATCTAAAAACGGAATTTTATTGTTAACATTAAGCTCATGAGTGAATTTTAGAACTGAATTATTTTAAAAAGTATCTTGTAGTTTTTTTTATTTCATCTATACTATTTACTAAAATAAGAATATCATCAACGTAGCGGGCATAAATGGAAGGTTTAGTGATTATATTAAATATTTTATTTTCGAGGTCGGCCATGTAGAAATTACTAAACATAATTAAAAAACATAAAGAAGTCCTAATTAATAAACATTTTCCCAATTATATGGTTGATGAACAAATAAAATTAATGATTAGAAATTTAGATAATCCTACTAATAAGCTAAATAATTCTCACTACATAAATCTATTCTATTGTAACCAAATGCATCCAAACTTTAAATTGGATGAAAAAGCTCTTAAAAATATAATACATCGCTATATATCCCCCACCAATTCTGATGATAAAATACGATTTATCATTTATTATAAAAAAATGAAAACATCAAACTATGTTGTTAAAAATAACACTTCCCAAACCCAAAATACATTAGGAAGAACCAATGTAATATATCAGTTCCAATGCCCTATGGGAGAATGTATCTCCGACAACAATAAAAAAACTAATTCTTACTTAGGTTTCACTTCCACAACACTATCCCGAAGACTCACCCTACATCTCTCCGACACTAGCTCTATATGCCAACACCTAAAAAAACATAATTGCACCCCCTCCCAATATAGAAACATCCTTGTTAACAATACCAAAATAATACACCATGATACCAATATCAAAAAATTAAAAATACTCGAAGCCCTCTATATTAAAACTAAACATCCCACAATTAATAATGTCAATTATGAAACTAGTCGCAACATTTTAAAGTGTCTAGCATAATAATTAACATTACCAAATTCTTAGCCATTAGATAGTTATGCGTTTGAATTGTATGCACTTTATTTAACGTCATCAATTTCTTAACGGTTTAAACAGTCAAACTTTAAATCTCTCGTATGTGTAGAACGCCACCACGCTCTCATGTACATTTCAACTTTACAGACGCGTTTTCAAATATAAACTACTTGCCGTTATAATTCAAAAATGAGCACAACAGTAAAGACACTAAAACTAATACCGCCTGAAGATGATTTGACGATTAAAATCGAAAGTACTTTCAAAAAAGAAAAAAGAATGGAACAAGAAAGCCATGGATCATATTTATATCAATTTGACCGAAACATTAGATGGACAATTCGGAAAATTGAAAAAATAAAAAAAAGTCGCATCAAACAAAACCACTCCGTGTTATTTAATAATGTTTGCCTAAATATATATATATATATATATATATATATATATACATACATAAAGTTAGGTGTGTATATGCTTATGTGTGGTAAACTACAAAATAAATGAATTATTAATTTCCGAACAAAAATGCTAGTCGTAAGGGCGCATAATGTGGGTTATATTTAGTTTTATTTAGTTTTATGCAAAGGACAGAAAGGGAGGAAGGAATCCCTTTGTGAAAAAAACAGATACCTCAGATTCTAATAAAATTTTAACCATGGGTTATGTTTGAGAAAACTTCCATTTTAATAGTTTTAATTAGCTGTAATTTCCAATTAACGCATCAAGTGACCCATCTCTTATTAACTTTCTATGTATCATTTTCACCTTCTCTTACTGTATGTTGTTTGAGTGCCTTGCTCTTACTCTATATGTTTTTACTTCTCTCTCTCTCTCTCTCTCTCTGTTTATTAACAGTTGAAGGTAATAAAAGACAGAATAAAAAGATCTGAATAGGCTATTAATAAACAAAAGGCAGTAATAGCATTTGACTCTTACTTGGAGAGAGAGTAAGCAGAATGAGGTTAATTTTGTATTTTGTCTTTTTATTTTTCACATTTAAAAACTCACTATTTCCTGATTCAAACAATTTAACCCAAGCTCAATGGGTGACCCAACGAGTCACATACACATACATCATATATATATATATATATATATATATATATATATATATATATATATATATAAAATGCATATTCCTTGTTCACACTTTATTGAAGGCTTAAAGAAGGGAATGGTTCCCAAAAATTTCCTGTAGAATATCCTAACAAAAAAGAAAAACAAAAGAAAAATTCGGATTTTCCTTGCTTCTAAAATCGTCCAGTACACTGAGCACGAAATAGTAAGTTACACGTTTATTTGTTTATCCATTATTATTTTTTCACCTACTTGTGTACTTATGATTTTCCATCGACTGATTACACCCATATACATACATATATATATATATATATATATATATAAATAAACACACTTACATACACATCTTAAAAAGCGACTATCCTCTTGTTCCAAAAGACAGTGCCTGTGCAAGTAGTTTATCGTGAAGCCGACACGCTGACCACAAAAATTCTCCGGAATATTTTAATCAGATAGACCCCAAACATGTCCTTGTAAATTCATTCTTTTATCATTATTTCTGAATCCATCAAGTTTATTGTTAAATCTGTCTAGGCTAGAGATATTTTAAACTTGATTAGTGTTATGTTGATCTATCCATTTCCGACACTGTATACAGGGTCGGGCAGATAAATTGGAACTAATTTAAAATGCTAATATCTTTTTTATTTTTGATCATATGATTACGGTTTTTTTTACTAAGGATCCTTAAACACTTTATTGCAAGATAGCATAATTATATTTACTCAAATTTGTTTTAATATGGCGGAATTAGCACGAAGAATAACTATATGCGAAATGAGACGCGCCGGGAGTTCTCCTTCGGACATTGTTAAGAGCACTGGCTATGCAAAAACGACTGTCTATCGGGTTGTGGCTAATTTCGATGTCGAGTGTAAGGTTGAGAGAAGTCGGCACATTACTCGTAGTGATCGAAAGCGCACAAAAACTTTCCTGGTGGGACTAAAAAGGTCGATAAAGGCAGACCCAAGTCAGTCGATGTCGAAACTGGCAAAAAAGCGCAATGTGAGTCGCAGAACTATCAGCAGAGCAATCAACGAAGACCTTGGGATGAAGTTCTACGTTAGGAGACGCCATAATCTCCTCACTGCCCGTTCAAAAGCCATCAGAGTTGAAAGATGCCCCAAGCTTATCAACCATCTGAAACACAAAGGAGGACATGTGCGCATTTTTATTGATGAGAAAAAGTTCATCGTGGATGAGGTTTCAAATCGCGAGAACACTCGAATTATTGCCTGTGACCCTTCGGAAGTTCATCCTGTGATGCAGAGCAAAAATTCTGCTTCTGTGATGGTTTTGCGGCCGTGGCAAGTGATGGAAAGGTGATGCCTCCTGATTCCATCGAAGCAGGTCTTAAAATCAACACAGCGGAGTATTTAAACATTCTTAATAATGTTTTATTGCCTTGGATCCGTAGAAACTACAACCCTACGAAAGTCATGCTCATCCAAGACTCGGCACCAGTGCATGGATACAGGAAAGTCCAAGATTTCATGAAGGAGAATCTACCCTTGTTTGTTCCGAAGGATATTTGGCCCAGCAGCTCTCCAGATCTAAATGTTTGCGACTATTATCTATTCGTCGTCGTCGAGGGACAGACTAATGTCAATCCACACCCAAATATAAACTCATTGAAGACAGCCATTCAACGAGCATTTCGCAATCTCGATCCCAATAAAATAAAGAGGAGCTGTTCACGCGTTCGTCAAAGAATCTCCAAAATAAGTGATGCAAAGGCTGCTCATATTGAATAATTTTGTTCAATAGACTGTAATAATTAAATAAATAAATGTTAAAATGATATCTTTCCATATTTAATCCTTTAAATTATGAATTTTGTAAAAAAAAAAAAAAGTACCAATTTAGCTGCCCGACCCTGTAGACTCTTCCTGACTATGAATAGAGTCGGCTTAAGTAATCAGTAGCAGCGTAAAGTGAGGAAGTCACTTCTGTCAACCCATTTCTTCTGTACTTTCTGTCAACCCATTTCGCCGGTACTTTCTGTCAACCCATTTCTCCTGTACTTTCTGTCAACCCATTTCTCCTGTACTTTCTGTCAACGCATTTCTTCTGTAATTTATGTCAACGCATTTCTTCTGTAATTTATGTCAACCCATTTCTTCTGTAATTTCTGTCAACCCATTTCTTCTGTAATTTCTGTCAACCCATTTCTCCTGTACTTTCTGTCAACCCATTTCTCCTGTACTTTCTGTCAACCCATTTCTCCTGTACTTTCTGTCAACGCATTTCTTCTGTAATTTATGTTAACGCATTTCTTCTGTAATTTATGTTAACGCATTTCTTCTGTAATTTATGTCAACCCATTTCTTCTGTAATTTCTGTCAACCCATTTCTTCTGTAATTTATGTCAACCCATTTCTTCTGTAATTTCTGTCAACCCATTTCTTCTGTAATTTCTGTCAACCCATTTCTTCTGTACTTTCTGTCAACCCATTTCTCCTGTACTTTCTGTCAACCCATTTCTCCTGTACTTTCTGTCAACCCATTTCTCCTGTACTTTCTGTCAACGCATTTCTTCTGTAATTTATGTCAACCCATTTCTTCTGTAATTTCTGTCAACCCATTTCTTCTGTACTTTCTGTCAACCCATTTCTCCTGTACTTTCTGTCAACCCATTTCTCCTGTACTTTCTGTCAACGCATTTCTTCTGTAATTTATGTCAACGCATTTCTCCTGTAATTTATGTCAACCCATTTCTCCTGTACTGTTTGTTAATACAATTTCTTGTTAATTACCTTCGGTTTGTCTTCTTTCTTTTGCCTCTTTAAGACCACAGCAATTAGATAATTTGTTCAAAAATCCAAAAACAAAAATTAGTTTTTTATCAATAAATCTCCATAATCAATTGGATAAAGGAATAGCGTCTGGCTTAAAGTGAGAAATAAACAAGATACATTTACATCATTGGATTCAGCGTGACTGACTCGAGTATAGCAAAATATCTAATACTCATTCTCTTGAGACAATTAATGTAGGGGAGGGATTTTACTTCCTTCATTCTTACTTGTAGTGGTTTCAAAAACATTTAAAGTAGGTTAAACAGTCAGCCTTCTTTTTTTTTTCTCGCTATTATATTGAATCAGTTACTAGAGAGAGAAAGAGAGAGAGAAAGAGAGAGAGAGAAAGAGAGAGTTGTAAAAGTAAGATGTTACACTTTTTTTTGTAACGTTGGATAACCTTGCTAGTAACAAATAAGAGTGAACATTTTTCTCGCTAAACAATTTTAAAATTGAAGATGAAAATGTGTGCGATAAGCAAGGTGATTTGTTATGTATTTTTACATAATTCATATTTTACTTAATCGGGTTTATAAATAATTCAATATTATAAGCTGCACAACACGTGAAAAAGTTCACAGCATTAAGATATAATATGACTACATCATGTTGAAACAGGTTCTTGTTATCTTGGAAAGACACCACCCATTCTCCAAACTCCATCCCCCATTTTCTATTTTCTTCCACTTAGATCCCACTCCCATTTAGAGGATGACCAGCTTGTTTTCGGTTCTGAACAAACCGGAAAACAGTGGGTGGTCTATTATTCAGAAAGGGATGGTGGTGGTGGTGGTGGTGGGGGGGGGGTCTTTTGATGGGCTTGTGCCTAATTTGTTTTGAATGTATATTTTAAAAAATACTTCCTGCAAATAAATAATTCAAAGTTGAGTCTGGTAAGTACTTAGATGGGTGACCATTTGGGAATATCAAGTGCTGCAAGTTTGGAAGCGGAAATGGCTGCAAAATCACTTTCTCTAATACTCTTTGGAAAGGTATGAACCCACTTCTCCACCTAATTTTAGGTTAAAATTGTAAGACATATCAAACTCATGTGCCTTCGTCATGCAATTATTTTAGAAAGAAAATTCGGAAATAAAAACAGCAGTTCTTCTCTTTTTATCCTAGCACCGATTCTGGTCGTGTTTGATTTATCCTTGCCACTGGACTTTAGCAATGCTGGATCAGCAGAAATGCTTTTGATGATTATGCAACACTTGCTTCAATATAAACTCATTCACAGGGTATCGCTTGTTTCTCGATAAGGAAGGAAACCAGTCATAGATATACATACATATATAACAATATTTATACATAAATATTAAATTATTTATTACCTACAGATACTAGCGTCTCAAGCTTATTGCTTTCATCAGTGTAGGAAGTAACAATTTCAGATGGTCGGAAGGCACAAACCCAGTTCACAGAGTCAGCCAAGACTCCATAAGTAGTCACTCTATCCTCAAGGCAACCGGAAACTATCACATGATTAAGGAAAATTAAGATCTATATGTACCTAGAAGCGGGCAGCAGACAGAAGACTTATCGAGAGGATTCAACGAACGTATTTGGAACTTTGCTTTAAATATATATATTATAGATAAGAGGTAAATAAAGTTATGACATTCATTTACATACGTTCCAAGAATTCAACATAAACAACAGTTTTGTGTACGATCGTTTCTGAGACTATATGGATTTTTATTGATATCATTTCTCTTCATCAGAACAGGGTATAGACACTGAGTTCAAAGTTAAAACATAGCATCAAGACTAGAGTGCAGATACCTCTCAATTATACAGCAATTTGGGAGGCTGGGGAAGAGTTAGGATTTAATTACAATCCACTTTAAATAGCATACAAAGCAATTAAATCGAACATGCAAAGGGACACAATACGGGAAATGAAGACTTGGCCTTTTGGCTAAAATCAAAGTGTAGTATCTGTTCCAATGGGTACTGAACCCCATAGACTGGTATTGTCTTGGCCTTCGGGGCTTGATTTACGCCGGTCTATGGGTCTGTACTGTGCAGTTCAAAGAGGTCCACCCTCCCAGGCTTCGCCTCCCCTCTTTGGGAAGGAGTAAGTTTATTGCTTACTGCCTGATGCGCCCCTACCGGCGGGGCTTCCCAAGCAATTTTTAAACCCCACTTTCCCGACCCGACCTTGGGTCACATCTTATTTGTGGGAGTAAGATAAAAACTGGCCTTGTGCCTAACTCCTGGAGAGGAGTAAATCAATACAGTACAGGTACAGGAAAAGCATACAATATAAAAGGTATTTTTTTTACAATTACAAAATGTTTTTCCAAGAGAAAAATACAAAAATATGAGAACCTATAGTTAAAAAATTAATTAATAGATAAATTCGCTATTAATTTAATTGAAGAGATATTCTTTTAATAGAACTATTCCAAGAAACATTATCTTAAAACATATCTTAATAAAAAAAGTTTTAAAAAACATTAATATAATTTGAAGTTTAACAATTGCACTAAGTATAAATTTAAAGATAATTATAAAAAATAATAAAAACTAAATAAAATAGTGAACTTGAATAAAAATATATATATTATTTAATAAATATTTTTATATCCACAGACATGCACGTTTTGTTTTCGTTAAGACTCATCAGTGTGGCTATACACAGCAGAAGTTTGAATGGCTACATAAAGGCAATAGTGTTTTTTTATCTCAGATTTCTTCAGGCTAATAATTATAAAAGCTCTATATTCACCTCGTAAAAGATATTAATATAAGTGAACTAGTAGGGTAGACTAGACTTTCAAGCCTCAGTAGAGAAACTAGTCCGAGAGAAAGAACCTCTGAAATAACAGCAATACTTCTCCGGTTATAGATAAACAGATATCCTTTTTATAACATACTAGCAGGACCCATGTCCCGGCGTTGCCTGGGAAAGTATATTTAATCAAGAAATTCTGAGCCCCAACATTGAACTATAAGAGTGATTCTATAACGTGTTAAAGGAAACAAAAAAAAAATACCGAAAATATTGTTATCATCAAGCAAATGTGTGTATCGCATAACTTAAAAAACAAAATAACCAAAAAACTTACCAAAACAGACGCCTGGTAAACATGCCCGTAATCGAAGTAGAATAATAAAAAAAATAACTAAATAAATAAAGTAAAGTAAGAAATGTGTTTAGAAAAACTCTCAGTGGACATTTTTTTGTTATTCAGGCAGGAAAATGTTAACTATCTGCAAATAGAATCTGAAGTGTAATCTGCTATTCTCGAATAAAATTTAAGTTCTAAAGAAGTAATTTTTTTTGTTCTTACATAAAACGTATGATATTAAATGCGAAATGAACAAATAGAAGTTAATATGTATAAGTATTAATAATGAAGTGATTATGTTAGTATAACAAACCTGCTATTCTTATATTCCATGAAACTGGAATGTGGAAGAAAACATTCTGAATAGAAATCAGAACGCCTGGATGCAGTCATTATTTCGGTTGAAAATGTATTGTAGATTACAGAGAAAAAGAGTAGCGTGAAAAATGAAACACAAACGGTGTTAATAGCGAAAAATAATCCCTTAAACGGTGATACTGGGGGCAGTAGGAGTAGATATGATGAAAAGTGAAAATAGCTGCGACCTTCTCTGTTAAAGACTTAGTTGAGAGAGGCTGCTTAGGCAGAAAAGAATGTCAGAGACTTTGAAAGAAAACAAAACAAACGTATATTTTCTGAGAACGTGCATCAGAAATTAGCCATAGTGGTTGGCGGAACAGATTAGCATATAAAGCTTTTTGGTTCTAAAGCTATAATAGCCAATGAAATAGGGGAAAATCGACTTTACTTTATTATATAGATGATGTTATCTTGACAATTTTAAAGTAAGACCCAGATAGCAACCCATTTGATATATTCATACTTGATTCAAACTCGCCTATTTTTTTCGTTTTTTCCTTCTACTATGTTATTATCCAGAATATTTTATTTCACTTCAGTTTGTTTTCTGAAAATACTTATACCGGTTGTTTAAGTGAAGATATTTTTCTCTTACTCCCAAAAACAGATTAAAGGAAAGTTATTGTGTGCAATTATACCGAGTTCTCTCTAGAGTTCTTAATAAAAATAAATGTATATTAAATTATGCAACTTCAAGCAGATCTGCTTAAATTAAATGATGCAACGTCAAGCGGATCTGCTTATGTGTGTGTTTCTCACCTCTAAATTAATTACGCATAAATTTTATTACAAAATTGAAGTCACCAAAATTAATTTCCGTTTCTTCGTAAAAAAATAATTTTTTCTCCCAGGCAATGCAGAGTAGGTACAGTTAGTTTAAATATAATTGAATTTATTAATAACGAGCTTGTACCAGGATAGGTCCATAATATTAAAACACCCTTGGAGGTGGGGGTCTCTTTAATAAATGGTAGTACTACTCAAATAAATTAATGCAATCAAAAGCGACTTAAAAAAAACTATGTGAAAACTAGAAGTTATATCACTGAAGTTATGGGTTTAGAGAAAGGTTCATTTAGAAAACGTTAAGCTTCTATTAGATGAGGGAATACTTAATGATGCTTACTGGAGACAAAATAGATAAACCAAACTATGTCTCACTTACAACCCCTCTCCATCTCTCTCTCACTCATTTGGTTCACTTAAAAAAATAACACGAACAGATCCATTCTTAAGATATGTGCTTTGAATTCGAACTATTTCAAATTTAAGCATGATAGATTGATAAAAATTATATTTCCAATTTAAGAATGATACACCAATGAAAATTTGATTCAAAATTTAATCGTGGCAGACCAACGAAAATGCTATTTCAAATTTAAACATGACAGACTGACAGAAAATGTTATTTCAAACTTAAGCATGATAAACAAACTGACGGACAGATCCTCTTATAAAGATGCTTGGACGCATGTCAAATACGATGCGTCCATTCAATCTGTGAGTTCAAAAAAGAAAACGCTTTTTCAAACTGAAACGTTACCGACAAACCCACCAACCAAGTTATGATATACATGTGAAGACACATTTAAAACCAAGCGTCTTAGTTTTCTTCACAAATTCTTTGATTGAAACCTGCAAAAGAATATTGTCAGAGAAGGTGCCACTCATTTCCACAAAGATGGAATAAGATTTACCCGCCAAAGAAGTGCAGCAAATGATGCAGCATAGGATTCTTCGATTGATTCTGCTCAAGATTCTAAATATTGATTTTTCTTTAGAATGGTTGGCAGTGGATGCAGAAAACTGTTTTCATTGAAATATCCAATCAGAAATTTAGGTTAGATTCACATTTATTCGCTAATTTTAATAGAGCTACGATAACAGACATCTTTTATATACGGACTTGCTGGAATCGTGTAAATTACATAGTATTATTACGTATTCAATTTTTCCAAGTGATATTTAGCACTAGAAGAATACCCGCCCCAGGACAGGCAAAATTAATTTCATGAATGGAACAATTTTGCACCACTTTTATGTCACCTTATGAAGATAAATATCAAGGTATAAAGCTACCAAATCTTATGTCTAGAATATTTATTCCAATTTTGATCAAAATCCATTACATGATTTTGTTTCTAGAAAATTAAGCAAAATTCCCTGAAATTCAATTTCAATTTTATTGAAATTGAATTTCAGGGAATCTTGCTTAATTGCTATCTAATGACTATAGATCAAATGCAATGCAAATCTGAAATATTTTAATTTTTAAAATGGAAGATTGTGCTCATATTATGCCCCTTAAAGTCCTTTAAAATGCTCCAAAGAAAATGAAATTTGGGGAATATCCATTAATTGATGTCTAACATGTATTTTTTAAATTTCACAAAAATCAGAGGTACCTGAAATTTCACTAAGGACTTCCACCCCCTCTTTTCCCTCTTTGCATGAAACGAAATTAAACTAAATATAGTCCACATTAACCACCATTATATCTCACAGCTGTGTTCCAAAATTCACAATTATCTGTTAATTAGTTTAGAAGTGAATCCTATATATAGAAATATATAAACAATTACACATACCTAAATGAAGATATTTTATGTTGTAACAAAGTGATCATATTCGGTTTAATGTCTATTTTAGATGATGGCATGTCATGGACGGTACACGTAACAATTAATAAAGACGTTTGTTAAACATAAACAAATAGTAACTCGATCTGAAATATTAGATTTGAAATTGAAACTAAAAAAAAAGTTTAGCAACATCAGATAAATATTAAATGAAGTTTTAGTGCTTACTTCTATTGAGACTCAAGTCAAATATGGCAGTTCAAAATAAAATAACAGGAAATGAATATACTTATCAATGAAAAGTATTAGTGTGCACCAAAAATTATGGAAAATAAGCAAGTAGAATTTAAAAAAATAAAATTAATTTACTATTCGTAGTCTACAAACTCCAAACAACATTCACGTCAAGCTAGCTTGGCATAGAATATTATCTTTCTCTTTATAATATGAAGATGCCGCTGATCTTGTCGTTTGGAGTTCGTAGACTCTTAACAGTAAATTAATTTAATTCTTTATTAAAATTCTACTCACTTATTTTCCGTAAATACTGAGGGCATGAGCACTGGATTACAAGTTGAGAAAAACAAAACAGCACAGACTCACAAGAAAGAATACAAACTCCAATACCTTATGTATATAACTCAGTTATACTCTGTGTGTGACACAGTCATAGACTGTCGAGACCCCCATTGTTGTTACTCAAAGCCGTCAGCTCATCTAATTATCTGCTAAGGCTCTGCTCCGATCTGATTGTCTCCTCTCCGAGCTGTCAACTGTCACACTAACTAAAACTCTTCAATTGCCGTAAACTAAACTTCTTTCATTCCTAACTCAATCCCACACACGGTCTTTTGTCTTAGTCACCAACAAACGAAAATGACTCGATCACTCCTAAAATGCCTGGTGTTTGTCCCAGAATGACTGATAATCAGAAATTGACCATTAACTGTGAGGCATCCTACTGTTTCTGATTGCCTTTGTGTACGTTGGTGAGTCATTTCCTATCATTGTCATTTTACCTATCCTACTTCTGACAGCTCTTCCCCTTTTTGTGAATCATTTCGTCAGCGTTGGAGCTGAGGAGAGGACCTCCATAGTATCACATCAATAAACAAATTTTCTTTCGTGCTGACTCCAAATTGTAGCAACAGAACAGATACTACACTTCATCTTTTCTGTCCTCGGTCAGTGAAGAAGAAATCACTAGTTAAGAGGTAAGGTGTATTGGAAATTGTGTCATGGCAGAAAAACAAGATAATTTCTCTCTCTTGGATGTTCAGTGTCAAACCAAATGACCATCAGTTTTTGAGGCTCTCCCCTACGCATACAGTTTGCCAGAGATATGCAGTTTATCTAGATGGACTTACTGTAAAAAACTGAACTATATCCCAGAGCAAATAATGTAGTTATTTGTTGTTCCTTTTTGTTGTTACATTATTACACCTGCTACATCACCACTATGGCCACCTTTACAACTAGACCGACTACCAAGTGAGAAACTACTTACAACATGTCAACGAGAGACTCAGCTGTTTTCTGACAACAAGAAGATCACAGGTCATGAGGTGAGGATCGAAAACTC
This sequence comes from Sepiola atlantica, assembly GCA_963556195.1. Classification (NCBI taxonomy): domain Eukaryota; kingdom Metazoa; phylum Mollusca; class Cephalopoda; order Sepiida; family Sepiolidae; genus Sepiola; species Sepiola atlantica. The sequence goes on along the minus strand of OY744524.1, from coordinate 164,726,910 downwards.
TTCACACAATGTTACCACATGACAAGCTCTCCTTTCTCGTCGACCGATCACTAAACAGAAAACCTCTCCCATCATCTACAAAACACATCGGATTACCCCCAGCCCAACAAGCATCTTTTCATTTTTCAAGGTTTTTGTTTAGAATTGTGTTTGCAATTTCTCAAATTTGATACCTTATGGCTTTTTAATCTTGATTGGATTTATAGAATTATTCTGCCATGAAATTGTTTTCTCTCAAGTTGAAAAGCTGATTGTCGTAAAGAGAAATGATGATGAAGCAAAGAAGAAAGAAATGTAGCGATAAGACAGGAAAATAATGGCGGCTGGAAAGAAAGAAAAAAAAAAAGAAAAACAATTCACAATGGAATTCCGGCAAATGAAACATTGAAAATAATCAATAAGAGATGCATATATTGAAACACAAGATGAGAATGAGAACATTTTAATTTGCATTTTCAAACATTTTGCAATATTTTTCTATTAATATTTTATATTAAAATTCGAAAACCAAAACATGATGCAATATAAAAATCATTTTTATTAATTTTGATTTTTTAAGCAAGACTTCCAATAAATAATATATCATTTTCAAGCAAGACTTTTCCCTTTTTTTTTCTTTTTTTTTTTTATTCATTTTGTTGGTATTAACGATAGAAGGGCGAATTTTTCTATTAAATTTTATCAAATACACAATTGTGAAAACATACATTCTATTAAAATATATTGGAAACATATGGGTATATTTTCCTACATTTATTTGAAAACTATCAACATATTACTAACACTGTGAGTGTTGTTTGTTATTTTGTAATCGTGCACACTTCTTCTGTACATGAATGTTTTAGATGGTGGAAGGAAGGGCGAATAACAAATAAAAGGCGAATGATAAGTGAACTGGTGGTGAGAGAAGTAGAATGATGTAAATAATTAAAAGAGACAGAGGAAGGAGTGAAAAAGGGGAAGAGAGAAAAAAGGGGATGGAGTAGAGAGAGGGAAGAAGGAAGAAAGATGGAGGGAAGAGAGATGGAGGGAAATAAGGGAGAATGTGTATGACATCACAATGTATTCTGAAATCCTTTGACTTTGGTATGTTGTGTTAAGCAGAGCTAAACAGAAAGAGAATGTTAAAATATTTATAAACCAAAATAGATGTACAAAAATATTATAAATAAAAATGTTTTCAATAAATAATAGTTTCTCATCCTTGTAAGTACATGATTATCAACAAAGAAATATATTTAATAATATATATAACAAATACTGACCTATCAGATCATGCACGGTTTAGTATCTTATTATTTTCAAGTTTATTTTCTATAATCTTGTTATTTTCTCAATGTTTACTTTCTTTGACTTATCTTTTGCCCACCATTAAATTATCATCTAAAATATTCCCTTTAACTTTCTACATTTTTTACATCATTTTTAATCAATTCTATTTTGTTTGTTTATTTGCCTCCCTCATCCTTTTTTGCCATTGTTCCTATTTTTTTTACTCTTACTATCCATTTTTCCCCAGAAAAACCATTCCGACAGACATTTTCAATAAACGCATGCATCTATTCTTGATTTACGTTTGTAGAAACAGCATAAACATGATTACTTTGTCAAGCCTAAACACTCTTCTTCAACCTCCATTAATAATATAGACGCTACTCCCTCCCACCGCACCGCTGTCACCAAATTTATTCTTCCCAAGACCATTTCCAAACATATCAACAAGAAAAAAAAAAAATGGTGCAGTTTTTCCAGATTGCAACGAACGCAATTAAAGACGACTTGAAAATTTGCTCAGTTTTTGTTAGTTTTGTCTGGTTGAGCAGCAAAACAATAAATTGGCTCTAAAATGTATATATTTATATGTGCAATCATTATCATCTATATATTGATACCTATTGGCTTCAGTCTTTGTACGTCAACAAAAATTGTCACACCAAGTCAGTTGAGTAGTAATCAACAGCAGACATCCAAGCAGTGAGACAGAGGGGGGGGGGGGTGACTAAGTCACATTTGTTAATGTAAGAAATAAGGTGTTATGTCGGTTGAGAGAGAGACTCTAGTTGACAGAAGAGAGATAATAAAAAATTAATGTCATCTAATATTCATATATGCTGTAGTAACACTCATATTATTAAATATTCATATGTTTGGAAAGAGTATTTTTTATTTATCTACCCATTAAATTATATTTAGATTCCATCTGTTTTATTCTCTCAATCATCATCATATTCGGTTTAATGTGTTTTACATGCTGGCATACGTTGAACAGCTTTTAGAAATTGACTGCCAAACTAACCTGTCTTTGGATAGGTTTTTATTTATCCCTCTTTCTCTCAAGCCTATTCTTATAACTTTCTCACATGTTTCTCTTGGCCTTCCTCTGTGAACTGAATTTGCTATCTCAACTGTTCTATATCTACTAACCCAAGAACTCTTATCCATTACGTGGCCATACCATCAAAGTCCCCTGTTCTGCACACATCTCCTTATACTGTCTAGATTGAATCTTCCTCTGAGGTCATCTGATTTAAGTCTGTTTTTAAGACTCACATTACACATCAATCGTATCATTTTTATCCATACAATGGAGGTCTTGAATTCTCACTGGCCAGGTTTCAAGTCCATACATAATCACACTGCATACACACTTTCCCTTGTTTGACAGCGGTAACACTCTACTGGTTAATAATGGCAGAAGTTCTCTGAACTTACTCCATCCACTAGTAACTCTTGCAATCACACTAGCACTTGCTCCTCTCTGTGCTCCAATGGTATCATCAAGATAACAAAACATCTGAACAATCTAAACAGCTTTGCCATCCAGATAGACTTATTTCACATCTGAGTTCTCTTCTATCTCCATTGTCTTACACTTCCCGCTAAAACTGATTATTCTCTTTTAACCTACAAATAATTCCACTGCACTTGTTGTTGTGTACCCAATGTTTAAAAGTACCACCTGATCACCTTTCCACAAACTGAGCAAGGGAACTTTCCTCTTTCTGGGGTCTTTTCAACACTACAACCACTGATCATCATTTTGGTGTTGGTAACATTCACTCTCAGACCTTTACTTTCCATAGCATTTCTTCAAGTCTTTAAGTGTTTTTGTATAGAGTTTAATTACAAGATATAAAAATATATGATCGTATATATAAAGTAAAAACAGATTTGCCCCTATTTCATTGACGTTAATAACTTTCTTAACGAACGATACATACTTGAATCGGTCTCGTCAGTCATATAAAGTAAATATTGGTCTATGTTCTGAAAATAATTAAAATTGTATTTCCGACTGAGTTTAATATTTAATCCTGATCGCTATTTTATTTTTGATTAGTCATATATAAAGAAAGGTGGATGAACTTTTCCCCCTCACACTCAGAAGTCCTCTTATTGTCACCCATAACACCGGGAATACATTTAATAACAGGCAATATTTTGAGATTCACTGGCTACCCCACATTTAACTGTAAAAAGAGAGAGACAGAGAAAGAAAGAAACAGAGTAGGAGGAAAGAAAGATCTCTAGCCAAAACAGCTGCAGCCGCCTGTTCTGGTCTATGTAGTTAATTGTGTCCCTATTTTCTAAATGCCCTGCTTACTCCATCGGTCAGCACACCATACCTACAGGCAGAGGTTGTGAGTTTGAACCTCACCGAGTCATAAGTATTTTTACTCTGATTTTGTTCTAAAATAAACATTTTATATTACAATATTAAGCCGATTGTTTTTTTTTTATTTTATTGTTTTTTTTTTTTAACAAATGGTATACATTTTATTATTAACTCAACTTGACAACAATCTCTGGCAAGTTAGTGAGAGAAAGAGAAGCAAAGAGACAGATACAGACATAGGTAGATAGAGAGGGGGAGAGAAAGAAAGAGAAGCAAAGAGACAGATACAGACATAAGTAGATAAAGAGGGGGAGAGAAAGAAAGAGCAGATTGTTTAATTTTACTTTCTCTTTTTTTTCTTCTGTAATGAAGGTAGTTTACAGAAATTAGGACCCTGGGCAATATTGGGTAGCCTTACTAGTAAGTAACATATGATAACATCAAAACTTATTTTCGTGAATTAACCATGATTTCTGCTAGTAAATTGTTATTGAAGTTAATCAAATATCTATTATCAGAACTGATAATATGTTGTAAAACAGATAAAACAATTCAGCCTTGATTCAGGGATACAGAGTCGAAGTCAGAGTCGAAGATTCAGAGTCAGAGCAAATTCATTACTTTAGGAATCAGACGTTTTAAAATTTCAGAAGTCGAAATTGGACTCAGAATCAAGAGTTTGGGCGACCAAATACACAGCCTAGTTTTCATGATGTATAAAGTTTTAATTAAATTCTTTTGATTTTATTTAAAATCAAACAAAGAACATTCAATTCAATAAATTTGGCAAAAAATACAAGCATTTTTCAGTTGCCATGTATGGAAACGGGAGCAGAAATTTACACAGAAGAGTATACAGTGGCCCAGCACCTGTTCAACTTTGGATTGCTGCGTCATTGGTGCATTTACTACATCTTGGAAATATATTCCAAGATCCAGAGATCTTGATCCAGAAAACAACCCCTTTTTCGATTCACTCGAAATTGGCAGTGAAACAGTTTTTTGTAATATCCGTGCAGAAGCGAATAGTATGAGATCATAAAAACCATTGAATACACACAGACTTGAATAACATGCATTTTCTCTTTAAAATCAAAATGCTATAAACAATATGGCATATATATATATAATTTATTACTCGTGGAAGATAGATATTTCTTAAGTTGGAGTTGCATCGTTGAAATTTTCAGGAGTGGGAATTATAATCGTAAAACAGATCCATCTTTATCATTATTACCATGGAAAGTCCTCGATTTAGCTTCTATCTTTGGTTCTTTCATGTAACACTTTCACAGAAAAAACACGTCTTCCTACAACAACTGCAAAGAAATTTCTTTTCTTCCTCTACCTGTCTAATATCAAACAGAATTTCCATAACCAGAGTTTATTTGAAAGAACTTGCCATCCGTGGAACACGTCACAAGATTATTTCCCTGAAGGTTACAACATGGTCATCTTCAAATATATCAATAAACACTTGTCATAAACCGTCCTCATACGTCATCAAATTTTATTTATTCCATTCATTATTTTCAATCATATAATATTCATCAACATTCAACTGAACTTCATTAACCCTTATTCTCAAGTGGCTTTTAGACTTGATAAGTGGTGACTCATTAGTAAGAAATAAATAAATAGGACAAATCAGAGATCTATTAGCATTGAAATGTCTTTAGCTAAATCTACTTGACTTTTAAATAAAACGGTACTTTTAGCTACTTCTAGGCACTGCTAATTTTTAAGCAGTAATTGATTTACTACGTACTTATTCTCCACTCTATAATAAAGACCAATGTGCATTTATCTGTATAACTATATAAATATTCATCCAGTCACGCAAAAGTTAGCAAGTGAACCAAAAACTGCCGGACGAAACCATTTCAAATGTTTAGTGGAAGAAAGAACAACCATCTCTCTGTCATGATCGATAGCACCCGTCCCAAGAGTCTAATGTTCAAACTCTTCTGCCTGACATTCTCAGCCAACATAAAATTGAATAAGTACATAGATGTTGCCAAGTATGCTGCAAAGAAAGTAGGCTTCCTCTACCGAGCCAGAAAACTTCTTGCACCTGCCAATAACCTATATCTCTACAAAGCCAGCATTCACATGCCTATGTGTACTGTTGCCATATTTGGGCTGGAGCACAAACCACTAACCTCTCTCTCTCTTGGACAGGGTTCAAAAAGAGTTCTAACCTAATAAGGCCCGCACTGTTTGCCAAGTTCCAGCCTCTGTCGCATCACATCAGAGTTGCATCCCTGTGCTTCCTTGGAATACACTCCGATGAACTTGCTGCATTTGTACTCCTTAAACTTAAAATACCCACGACTAGCTGCTAAATCTCACCTCATTCACTGCGGAAGTCCCTAGATGGCAGAAGATTTTCTACTCTGATAGCTTATTTCCTCGGACCACTTGCCTTTGGAATTCTCTTCCTGCTCCCTGTTTCCCATACAGTATGCAGAAATTTAAATGTAATGTAAACAAACATGTTGCTGCTCAACTTCCTATCCTGGTTGTACCCCTATAAACCTGTCTCCTACCACAGTAGTCCCTTATGCTGCAGTGGCAATATGCCTTATTTGGGATGAATAAAAGTTTGTTTTAATTATTTTCTTTTACTTTTAATTGTTAAACAATTCTCTTTAGGGTTAGGGTTGAGATTTTAGTAATAATGAATTTACTATCTTTCAATCCTCAATAAAGGGGGGTAGTGTAGTATCTGTTCTGTTATCATGAGACCATTCTCTCAGGCACTACCTTTCCTTTGGGGAATGGATAGTGTAGTATTTGTTCGTTCATCATGATACCATCCTCCCAGGCATTACCTCCTCCTTTTTGGTGTGGGGGGGGGGAATAGTGCAGTATCTATTCTGTTGTCATGATACCATCCTCCCAAGAATTACCTTCCCCCCCTTTTTTTTGGGGGGGGGGGGGGAGGGGCGGTAGTGTAGTATCTGTTCTGTTGTCATAATACCATCCGCTCAGGGTTTCCCTCTTCCTTTTTTGGTGGAGGGAAGGAGCGGCGTAGCATAATATCTGTTCTGTTGTCATAATACTATTCGCCCAGGCATTACCTCCTCATCCTTTGTAGTATATGTTCATCATATACACTAGCAAAGATTATTTTTTACTAATGTTATTAATACAGAGTGCATAGTGAAAACGTGGTCTCTTTGAATGGAGTGGTTTATTGGCTCTCGTAAAGTACAGTTTCACTTTTATTGTACATCAAGCATCTGCCATGTGAAGAGATTCAAAAGCAACGAACAGATTCCATATTTACCGATGCAAAGAATACAAGAGAAGTTGACCTAAAGCGAGTGCAGATGTTTATATTGCTATTGATTTGGATGTGATGGGGAAGATACGCTAAGTGATAAGTGCCGAACAATAGAAATCACAGAGTATTGTTGGGAAGAAGATGAAGTAAAGTTGAATGAAATCCGTATGTGCAAATGGCTGCCTTCTGCTCGCAAAAAAAAAAAGAATGAAAAACAAACCAAAATAAAAGTTTTTTTTTTTTTAAATGGAATATCCGACAATAACCACATCTGAAAGCAAAAAAATATAAACTACGAGCACTTCATGTATACTATGTAATGGTTGTGTGAAATCGTTTATTCTTACATTTTTACTTATTCCAATTACTACGCATATATTTATATACTACAACAACTTTGATAATCTGGCTTGCTTGTTTGTTTGCACATTGATTTCTTCTTTTAGATCAGTGGTTCTCAACTTGAGGTGTATGCCCATGGGAGGCAATTAGACTTTTAAGGGGGGCAATTAAGTGCGGTTAAGGAGATCTTGGTTCAAATTTTCAATATTTTCCAATATTTGTTATTGTTTTATCGATCAACATTTTGGAAGGGTTTAGTGTATAAAAGAGTTAATGGTGTTAATACATTTTATTCTTTGTAATCAGGGATTTCTTTTTCAAAAAAAAATCAGTAAAAATAAAGAATTCTGGAATCCAGTAAGTGTAAAAACTCTGCCTACATTAAGAAATGTTGAGTTTGGTCAGTACAGATGACTATTTAGGAATAATTAATACTGTAAGCAACCACTCCACCCAGGTTTATAAATGGGTACAAATCTTGCTGGGAAGTATAGTCGGTGACAGACTGGAGTCCTGTTGCAGGTATAACTTGGTCCATCTGTTCCACTTAACACTATAAAACAGGAGATAAACACCGGACCTCAGAGCTTTCCAGACTAAGAAAGGGAATTCCCTATTACATTAATAGATCAATTTTATATGTCGGCCCCCTCCCTCTCCTGGGTTTACTTTCGTCTCCCAATCCGCCCCTTACATAAGTGTGACGATGATAGAAATTTAGGTGCAATCCAAATATGGCCAGCAAAATAAAAGTGCGGATTAACTTAGTTCTATTCGCATCGCTGTAAGTGGATAGACTTGAGTAGACTAAGGTGATCTATTTTAAGGTATGGTACCAGTCTCAAGTTGAAGCTTTGTCTTCTAAAACTAATTAACTCATTCTTGCTAGTTCAATATCGACTTATTGTTGTCTAACATGAAAATTATTTACAAAAATGAGTGGAGTTTTAACTCTACCGAGCTTTTGTGGTTTCAACAAGCTTGATTTTGTTAGATATATTCATAGAGTATAAAAAAATAGGTGATTATTTGTACATGAAAAATATGAATAACGTTTGGTAAGCATTTTTTGTCTGTGTCTGTTGGTTACTTATAGGCTCTAAAAGCACTTGACAGAATTGTACCAAATTTGATAGGAAGCATCCTTGAGAGGCTAGGTGTGCAATGGAGTGGTGGGTAAAAGGCTAATATTATTATTATTAAAAACAATAAACACTTGTAGGTTCAAATACTATTGGGCAAAATAGCAACAAATTTGTCATGAAGAACCCTTGGAATGGTGAGCTCGTCATAGAGGGACAAAATGATACTACTAATAAATATAAACACTTAAAGCCTCCAAAAGTATTGGACAGAATTGTACTAAATGTAGCATAGAGAACTCTTGAGATGGTGGGAGTATCATAGATCAAGATTAACTACTACTACTACTAATAATAATAATAATAAATAAGACTAGAAGAAATTGGAATCTAAGGGAGGATCGACACCATACAATGCACATCAACTCTTATCTTTTAGTGATTTTTGGGCCTTGATAAGTGTGCACTTATTAGTACAAAAAAGGTACTGATGAAAACAAACAGAAATATTACAGAAAATCAAGTGCAGAAACCAACCTACATAACCAGTGAATGCCAACTGACGACAGGTAAGATGAAATAAAAATAAAACAAAAGATATAGAAAGAACATTACACGAAATCAAGGGAACTGAAACTGCCAGAAATGTCAAGAAAAGAGAGGAGACAAAGAGAGAGAAAGAGGGGATAAAGAGGGAGAAAAATTAAAGATGATCAAGTAGTGACAACAGGTCACATATTTATAGATGAGGCCCCCAAATAATCGACCAATCAATGCACACAATTTATTCACTTCAGGATAACTAGAATTTTCAAGCAAGTCAGAGGAGAACACTAAACAAAATAAAAAGAAGAAAAAAATGGAAAAATATTTTCAGCAGAGAAAGTGTGGAGTCAATTTGACAGGTTGCCAGAAAATGAAAAATGAAATCATGACACATTCTATGGTCATTATTCAACGTTGAGTTTTGGGGGGGATTCTGTTTTTAGACGCATCACGCTTCAGTTTAAAAAAATCATTTTCGTCGTTCTGTTCCACTTATGTTCGAAATAGAATTTTAGTTGCTAAACAGGATGTCCCTAATGATGCTGGCTTAAACAGAGCTGAGAGGGAGAAGATAAGGAAATACCAAGGTCTTATGTACGACATGAAAAGAAACTGGAATTCTAGGAAGATCTCCACCATTTCAGTAATCGTAGGAGCAACCGGGGCAATGAAAAAGAATTTCAAATACTCCATGTCGAATACACCCAATGAACCAAGTGCAAGAGATATATAAACAATTGTGGTTAGAATTCTAAAAAGATCTCTCGGTTGGAGTCTCTGAAATAGAGAGTGAATGTTTGGCATTTGATAGTATTTCCCATCCTCAGCAAAAACAAAAAGATAAGAAAATTAAAAAAAAAAAAAGGATACCCGTTATTGTTTATTTTCTAAACGTAAGCATACTTGATAAGTAACATCAAAAATATCTCTATAAGTTTTACCGACTATATCAAATTCAAAAAATGATATTCCATCAATCTTCTATAATATAATACTCAATGTCTGTGTATGTAAGATTTGTGTGTTCCGTATAGAAAGAAAGGTTTGAGAATCTACATAAAATCTAAGTGTATTATGTAAAATTTATCGGGGAAGACAATAGAAGTGTTCCCTAATCTCTAAGTGCACCCCTAATAGAGCTATGACAGCATAACCCCTTTAAAACTTAAAATATACCCTATCTTGATGAAATTTATATCATATAAAATTATCCAGAGAAGACAATGAAAGTGGTCCCGAATCTCTATGTTACTCTCTATGTGCCGAATATTTACATGCCTCCCACCTCTAAGTGACCCATAGAGACAGAACCGCCCTAAACTTCAAATACATATGTCTGATTTTAATAAAATTTAAATCATATGTTTCAGACCCTAAGTCAGAGAGTTTTATAACATTTCAGCTTCTTCTGACTATATTAGGGGGTGAAGTAGAAGGAGGGGGGTGGGGGCAGTAAAAACAAAGAAAGTAATATGGTGTTATGAGCATAGTGAAAATGTAGATAGTATTGATCCTCATTCAATCCCAAGCAACATCGGATCTTTCTGTTAGTTTATTATAATAAAGATAACAAATCTAATTTTGAAGTCAGACTCTTTAAATTTTGTTGTCTATTTTTGAAGCCGACTTTGTTCTTTGATTTGATCAAAGTTACGAGACGTTCAATAATGGCTGCTTTGTTGGACTTAGTCTCGCCAGTTGAATGTAAAATATTTTTGTCTGCACACAAGTACACTAGTGAATCCAAGACGGAATTACACCCAGGGTATTAGAGTCGTAGTTAGAAGCAATTGAGGGGTTACTGTAATTGGTAAAACTATACAGACTCCAACACCAGTTAAATTTACACTTTATAATGCCATAGCTAATTTATTCTTTGATATAAATCAGTTATAATGATATAGGCATAAGTTAGGGGTGTGTGCATAGGCTTTATGAGATGTGGAGACCATAATCACTTAATTATATAAAGAGGAGTTGGAGTCAGGTGTCAAAGATAGAGTCAAAGTCGGTGGTGTCAAACATAAAGAACTAAGAGTCAGAGGTGCTAAAATAAAGGAGTCAGAGTCGAAGGTGCCGGCATCATAGATGCCAAAAATAGGGGAGCCAGAGTTGTAGGTGCCAAAAATAAGGGAGTAAGAGTCGTAGGTGCTTAAAATAGAGGAGTAAGAGTCGGAGATGCAAAAAATAGAGGAGTAAGAAGCAGGAGTGCCAAAAATAAACAAGTGGAAAGTGCCAAAAATAAACGAATCAGAGTCGGAGGTGCTATAAAAATAAAGGAGTAAGAGTCGGAGATGCCAAAAATAGAGGAGTAAGAACTGAAAGTGCCAAAAATAAAGGTCTAGCAGTCGGAGGTACCAAAAAAGGGATAGGAGTTGGAGGGGCCAAAAATAGTGGAGCCAGAGTCGGAGATGCCAAAAATAAAGGATTAAGAATCAGAGGTTTTGTTCACTTGTTTTGAATTAATATAATTGTGTGCTTTTAGTTTTCTGATTTAAATCTTGTTAAAATCAAAACAAACATTTTCAGGTTGGTTTCCTCATCTTAATTGTTTTTATCAAAAGTATCAACTTACCCACTAACCTTTTTGTAAGATGCTGAGAAGTGCTTTTAATAAACCAATGTGCAGGTTTATGTTAAATAACATATCTCGTACTGCTGCCCTGGTTCAACTAACATGATCAAATTACTCACTTGTTCTCTCTTTATCATCACTCATCTGAAATCAGCTGTTCATTTCCCAAGTCATTTTTTTTTTACTTTTCTTAAAACAGTCAATATTCAGATAAGCTTGATCTTGCTCAAGACCTCATTTTGGTTGTATGTTCCCATTTCGGCTGTTGTACTCTACAGCCTTCTTCATGTCCACTGATTGAACTCACAACCCCTTTCTTCCCTCAGAATGCCTTTTCAATTAACTAAGTTTTAATAAGTAATGCTAAACTGGAAACGACTTTATGGGCATAATTCAGACACAAGTTTTTGTTAAAATTTGGATGTAAACAAAATTCAACCTTTTTCTCTTTATAAATGTACAATTCTTTCTCTTGTGTCATGAATTTTTTTCCAAGCTACTTCAAAGTTATTATTTTCGGTGACAGGTGATTTATTTTTCATGTAAAAAAAAAATGTTTTTCAAATTTGGTGTGTGTGATATTGTGTGTCTTTACGCATATAAAGATAGTCTCATCTTAAAGAAAAAGGGGCACTCATTGATATGGTTGTTTTAATATAGGACTTGAAGTTGTCTTTCATTAATAATCTAAGTTGCAAATTTTACTGAATGATATACTAAAATTTTGTTTGCCCTATAATCAAATTGTTTTTTCTGTCTATTCTTACATTGTCCAAATCTGAGTTCGTTTTATTGATTTACTATTGAAAAAAAACCCAGCTTGATCTCTAATGTTTGTATGAATCATATTAAGAAAATTCAATGTGTTAGCTATTGAAATGAATCTGATACGAATAGTCAAAGTTGCACTTCTGTGTCATTTTTTGCAAGTTTTCTCATGGGGTAATGAAATTTTGTCCAATTTATAGTCTGGTTTGATCTAATAATGATTGCTTCAATTATGATTAATTTTCATTTATCACAAGATGACATTACATTTGTAAGTACTTTTCACTTGTTTGAAGCCTCTATTTTTAGTTATACACTGTAAAATTGCCTTCTGGACAAATAACACACAAGATGGCAAATTTTCTAATTTCAACTGAACTTTGCGCGGTCATATATCGGTGGTAGCTTAATTAAAGCTACCAAAATAAATTTGGTATCATTGTTTATGTTTTGCAACGATCTACGTGCTCACATTAAAAGTTTTTAGATATGATGAAAAATAAATTTTCGTTTGGGAAACCTAAGGTCTCTCTAATGATAGGATTGTTTATATTTTTTATACTTATTCTTATTAATGGTTCCTGTGTAGTATTTATCTTGATTCTTGGTAGAAATGCAGATGTGTTTAATGTATGCTGGCAAAGATTCAGTGCAAGGAAGATCACATGCTAAGCTTGAGTGGAGAGAATTTCTATGGATGTTTTTGTCAGACCAGAGTTATGCCCCTTGGTAAAAAATCTAAGACCCCCTTGATGAAACAGGTAGAATCCAAATCTTGTGTTGAACACAAGACCTTATGAAAACTCTCATACCAACATGTGATCGAGAATAAAGACCAGATTTCTTCCTTATTACAGGTAACATCGGTTTTGAAGCACTTTTAACAGAAAAATGTAAATCTTCACATTAGCTTTTTTTACATGAATAACTTGTGCATTTTTGTTGTATGGTAACAATGTGTTTCTGGCTGTAATTTTATGCCTAACTTGTCTCGTTTTACTTCAGTAAACAATAATAAATTAAATTTATTTGTCCACCACAGGCCTTTTAAACGTGTACGTCGCTAACATAACACACTGAAGTTTGGGAACTCCCCACATGCTCAGAGGATTAATTTAAACCTACGTGTTGCTAATCTTGATAAAATAGAATGTCAAATATTCTATTTTTACATTTACATTTCTTTCTTTAAACTTAACACAGAATTAAGAAAATCTAACCAACAGAAAATGAATTTTTATTGCACAGATTCGATTTCTGATGCTGTGTAATTCACTATTTAAAAAAGAAAATAGTTTGATTCTATAAGATTTACAAGCAAAATAGAAATTTTCTGGCATTCAGTAAGTTTTTTTTAATGTCAACAACCTTGTGCCATATAGAGTTAGTCTTATTAAATAAAGAGTATGAAGTCCTTAGTCCTTTCAGTAATAATAATTTATATATCGTATATAAAAAATATTTTGATTTTAAAAGAGGAGAGCGTGTGTTTTTAGGAGTTCAACATTGTTCTTTTTTTAATGAACAGAATATAAATGATTCAATACACGATGAAAAATACACGACACAAAATATATTTCCATCATCGTAATTTCTTTAGAGGGGGCCATACGCCAAGAAGTCGTCTGGAACAAAGCGGGCAAATTCTCGTCACATAAAAAATATGCGCAATGCGTGTCAGGTACTGTTATTTGCAGTAGCAGTTGTAGCAATGTGCGATAACAACAGCAAATTTTTCTTTTGGAATTTAATATTTTTTCTTTAAATTCCTCTTAAAAATGTTACACATTATGAAGTCTTCCCCCAACACACTCTCCCACATGGGGGGGGGGGGGGCAAGAAGGTCTTTGAAACACATCTGCCACATCTTGCTGACAGAACTAAAGAGAGAGAGAGAGAGAAAGAAGGAAAGAGAGAGAGAAGGAAAGAAAGAGAGAGAAGGAAAGAAAGAGAGAGAAGGAAAGAAAGAAAGAGCAGGAAAGAAAGAAAGAGCAGGAAAGAGAGAGAGAGAGAAGGAAAGAGAGAGAGAGAGAAGGAAAGAGAGAGAGAGAGAGAAGGAAAGAGAGAGAGAAGGAAAGAGAGAGAGAGAGAGAAGGAAAGAGAGAGAGAGAGAGAGAAAAGGAAAGAAAGAGAGAAGGAAGAAAGAGAGAGAGAGAATGAAAGAGAGAGAGAGAATGAAAGAGAGAGAGAGAATGAAAGAGAGAGAGAGAATGAAAGAGAGAGAGAGAATGAAAGAGAGAGAGAGAATGAAAGAGAGAGAGAGAGAATGAAAGAGAGAGAGAGAATGAAAGAGAGAGAGAGAGAATGAAAGAGAGAGAGAGAGAATGAAAGAGAGAGAGAGAGAGAGAGAGAGAGAGAGAGTCAAAGTTTTTTTTTTGCCATGTCTTACTATACTACATCACTTCCGGAAAGCGACTTCTTGTTCATGACATCATATCCAATTGCTAACCTATATTTTGTATAATCTACTTATCTCACATTAAATATTGTTACATCATTATTAAGTGGTAGTCGTTCTTTTTACAAAGACACTGATATTTTCTTTTTTGGAGGGGGGGGGGCATTTTTCATCATATATCACTTTTTTTCTTTTTTCATTAAAAGTATTCACAGACTCGAACTCCTAAAGCAATACATTTGCTCCGACTCCACAGACGTGTATTAAATATCAGTCAGGTATATAGAAAGCAATAAAAAAAACATTTCCGTAAAAAAAATATTTAGAATGTTTTCTTTTTTATAACAAAATTATTTTTTATCAATTTTTGTTCCCTTCTAAACAGAAAACCAGAAGAATCAAGAAGAGCAGTTTAAAGTATTGATTATAAATCGATAGGTGAAAAGTGACAGCCATAGATATAGGATATAGGAAAAATAAAACAGAAACAGCCATATAAGATATAGGAAAAATAAAACAGAAACAGCCATATAAGATATAGGAAAAATAAAACAGAAACAGCCATATAAGATATAGGAAAAATAAAACAGAAACAGCCATATAAGATATAGGAAAAATAAAACAGAAACAGCCATATAAGATATAGGAAAAATAAAATAGAAACAGCCATATAAGATATAGGAAAAATAAAACAGAAACCTGACAGATTTTCTAACAGAAGAAAACATTTCAGACTATGTTCTTGCACATAGATTTTGAATATTATGGACCACCATTATTTACGTGTTTCGGCCTGTTTCTAGATATCTACAGAAAAGTAGGACACATAACTTTTTTATGTACTAACGAGAGTCACCACTTATGAAAGCCCAAAGGCCACTCGAAGATAAGGGTTAATGAGTCTGTCAGGAGTACAGTATACCAACACTGTTCGGATTGGTAACTATGGTTGACACTGGTCCGAATTAGATTATTTAAAACGACAGCTAAACAAAAAGTGGTTTACATTGAACTTGAAAATGACCAGCTGGGAAGCAGCTTTGTGGTATGGTGTTCCACAGACGGATAGTTTTTGGAAAGAAACTTTGCTCGTGGAAGTTCCGTTTAGTTTAAGGTACACAGAGGGAGAAAGGAAGATTATTTACAGTTGTTGTAGCTATAAGAGTTCTTATTGTAAATGTTTTGAGGGGGGCATAGATTGGAGCTCAGTCGAGCAACTACCATGAAAATAACGATAGAGTAGAGAAAGACTAGTAACCTCTCTTCTGTGAGAAAGAGGCTGTAGGGAAGAAAAGAAGACATCCCCCACTAGGTTTTGAAGTTGTTTTTTTACTCAGTCAAGACAACTAAGGAATAGAAAATATACTGTCGCATGTCTTTTTTGACTGCTGCTATGTTGTTACAATAAGTAGAGCATAGCCAAAACAATGGCAAACATGTCTAGAGGTTTACGACAAAGTAACACGGATTTTTTCTCGACGAAGGAATAGAAGAAAGTATACTGTCAGGTGTCTTTTTGGGAGGTGACGGTAGTTAAGTGGATAACGACACGGACTGAAGACCTGGGTGTTCCAAGTTCGAATCCAGTCGGTTCCACAGTACCACTTTCACTTAGGGATATTGGCAACCTTCTCGTGGTCCTTCCCGTAAGTACTCGATGTCTTTCCAGAAAGATTTCTAACTAGAAAAACATCGGGGAAACTAATGCCAACACCAGAATCATCTGATTCACACGAAAGAAGAAGAAGGTGTCTTTTTCAACTTGCCCTGGACTGATCTGTTGTATATTGCTACTCTGTTTAAAAGAATGAGAACGAACACTTATGCATAAAAATATAATGGTTAGTGTTTGGTTGCAGCAAATGCGTAGAATCAATGAGAGACGTGCAGAGTGCAAGAGTGCTTGAATTTGCTTGTCAGCCGCTTTCTGTCGATCTCAATTCGAGCTGGTTGATATATTTTTGCATACCACGTATCCTCCACTGCAACACCCATTCTGGGATTTCACTTATGCACTCAATGTAGTCCCTCTCCAATGGGACGCGGCTTCCAGCTACGTATTGTTTATTTAGCAACCGGATGTATTTCGTCCGGTGTGTGCATGTGCCCTTACAGGTGTCTTTGCGTTAATCAACCGGATGTTAATCTTCTGACCAGGTGTTATCTCCAGTACTCCAGAGACGGATATTCAACACTTCTATGTTGTTACTATGCATTTAGATGTGTCACAATTTGAAAATGCTGAGTGCTTTATGTAAAATGGAGTTCTAGTGGTCTTGAAAGTCAAGGAAATGTACCAATATCTGCAAATATACAAACATAGCAGATGTCGAGGGCGATTCGTTGTGATGACAGATCGAATTCAGATTGAGACTCTTATCCATATTGTAAACTCAAAACTTCTAAATAAATGATTGGTGGAAACTTTCTAAGCTCTTCTTATGGGGACGAAAATAGATCAATTTTATCCACCTCCATTTTCCATACTGTATCTCCTATGTAACAAAGTGATAAATGTATTGAAAAATTAATAAGACCTTCATAGATGTGTCAGTGTGGTTGTGGTTCCTTGTCCCTTTAAGGGTCGCATGGATTGGTCAAAAAGTAAACATGTCACTGCTCCTTTAATTGTCACGTGAGCCAACCTGTATACACTCAAACGCTTAGGGCTCCCATCTATTTTTTTCTAATTACAGTCGATGTTAGTAGACTTCCTTACGACAAACCCCAAACAGCTGTTGCATAGCCTTCCTCTTACAATAGAAAGAGCCAACAAGTGTTGACACCCCGAAGTGTGCGAATCCGTTAACAGAAAACTTCTTCACATGAATAAGTTCCGCGAAGACACGAGTTTGCAATCCTTTTTATTCTGCATATCCATCTTTTACTGTTTTGTATATCACTCTTTATCACTTGCCTAAGTAAGATTGTTAAATTAATATACACGGTTTTTGTTACTTTTCTCTGAAGGCTGTCGCTGAATTCAAATTTCAATGCTTATATCTAAGTACATAGCCATTTTTCTCTTGTGCAAGAACTGAACTTTCTTTCAGGGATAAAAATCCCCACAAATGATACAGACCATGTGTAGATTTGGCACCTCACTTATCCAGGCATCTGAAAGGAATCGATTTAGCATGAAACAGGACATTGTATCTAATCTCATTCAAACCACACACTTTCCCAAACAAAATAAACATAGAACATATTTTCAAATTGAATCAGTCTCAGAATAAAACTTTGTTTTCAATGAAATATCTAGAATTTTTTTTTTTACTCCTTGCAAAATGTAAAAGCTTGAAAAATTAAAAGCAAACATTTCCCCTTTTATCCAGTGTCATGAAAATTAATGTACCAACTATATATTGCCTTTTTGGGATTGAATGTACAAAAAATTCTTACTTCTAGTCAAAAATGTACTATTTATTTAGTGTAAGTAAATATTGGAATGCATGAAAAGAAAAATTGAATTTTGATTAGATTGACCGACCCATTTGGCATAATGGTTTGAGTGTTTGCTAATAATGGGCTGAGAGACTGGAGTTCAATCCTTGGTAAAGACTAAGAAAATTGTACTTGATGTCTGCTTGCTAAACACTCAGCATTATAAGGTGTTGATCAAAGGTAAGTGAAGCAATTGAGTGAATGGAGTGGCACCTTCCCCTACGTCTTAGTGTAATGACCAACAGTCAATCCATTTATTATTTCTACCTTTGTCAAATTGAAATTGTGTTTATTTTTTATAAAAGATAAATATAACTTGTTTTAAATTCTTTAATGAAGAAAATGTTATTCAAAGACTAAGTCAATCTGAAAATTTGTGTTTTGTTTAAGTTTACTGAATGATATCAGATATGCTAAACTCGTTCTTTTCAGCTGCGGAAATATGTGGGGTGTTGAATCTAAACATTGTCCAATAATACTAACAACAGAAATATATACCCTAGATGTTTCTATTAGGTCGATTCATAAATATTTTCCGATTTTGTTGATACAATTTAGAAGCGTATTTTGGTCATTTTAAAACACTTCAAATTTTGGTTTACTCGTCTAAATTTTAATAAATAGTTTCTTTCTATTTTTCAGAGTTGTTTTATCACTTGTATTGCAGTAAAATTATAAATTTATAACCCTTAATCTGGAAGGACTGAAGCTGCATATTTGACATGTCATATTGTGGAAGTTTAAACAAGGAAATGGTGCTATAGAGACAGCAAAGAAAATATGCAGCATCTATGGCTAAGATGTCATACCAGATCAAAGAAGTGAGAAATTGGTTTACAAAGTTTCCTTCACACAGATTTGAGCTTGGAAGATAAACCTAGGCCTGGGTGGCTATCGGACGGACATCGATAAAGATGTTTTCAATATGTTAGTGGAGAATGATTCTTGTCTAAGCAGACTTGGCAGAAGAACTCAATACATCACAGCCCATCATACGCCACCACTTAGAAAAGATGAGTACGGTTAACAGACAAGGTGTCTGGGTTCCTCATTCCTTAAGTGAGAAAATAGGGCAGATTGTTTTTCCATCGCAACAAGTAATCTTTCCAGGCAGCGGAATGAGCCCTTTCTTGATCATGTCATAACAGGTGATAAAAAACGGGTTTTCTATGACAATATTCAATACAAAAGGCAGTGGGTCAGTAAAGTGAAATCTCAACACCCCACCCAAAACCTGAGATCTATAGAAGAAAGATTTTTCTGTGCGTTTGGTGGGATATTTGTGGAATTGTCCATCATGAGTGTTTAGGCGGCAACCGAACATTAAATGCAAACTTGTCTGTTGAGTAATTGCAGTGTGTGGACGAAATTCTGACAAAAAATGCCATGCACTTGTCAATAAGAAAAAGAGTGTCCTCCTCCATGACAACGCAAGATTACATGCTGCAAAAGTGAAGCAGGAAAAAATTTTGCAACTTATCTGGTCTGTTTTACCCCCCCCAACATATTCCTCTGACCTTGGCCCGACTGATTTTCACCTCTTTAGGTATTTACAGAATGCACTTCAAGGCAGTAAATTCACTAAAGACAAACATCCAAAGCTTTTTTTTTTAAATCAAAATCGTCTTCATTTTATTCGGATGGCATTAAAAAGTTAATTGGTAAATAGGAAAAGGTCATTGAAAATAATGGCGATTCTACAACTGATTAAAATTTGTTAATTCGGTTTGTATTATAAATTGAATTAAAAATCATAAAACGGAAATTATTAGAGAATCGACCTAATATTTTACAAATATATCTATTTATAATAGGGGTGGGACGTAATGGGTGAACATTTCAGATTCATGCGAGTAGTATTTTTTTGTATTCATTTATACATAAATAACACTAAACAATCAAACATTTTGAAAATTTTGCAAAATTCAGAAGGTGCAGGCCAAAAATAGCCGTTAGGGCTCCATGGGACTCAAAATCCATCATTTTTCAGTGAAAAAGTGGTCTCATGCGACATTGCAGGTCCTAAAACATCCTCAAAAGCTATGAATGGATATAGATGGTTAAATCTGATATAGTACTTTAATTTAGGACCATTTTCAAGCTGTGAAAGGATTTTCATGAATGTAAAATAGCCAAAAACTAGTGGAAAATAGCCAAAATTGCCCCAAATCCTCTGTTAAGCGACCTAATTTGTTCCCAAGCCTCTACAATGGTTATTCATGGCTGTAGATAGTTGAAACTGACAAGACACTAAGGATTAACACCAGTTTTGGGGTTTTAGGAACCCCCCAAGGTAGAAAGGTTGCAATCCAGTTTGACAACAAAAAAACCCTCCCAACATAACACACACCACAGCAAAACAAATGTGTTAGTGAATACCTAATCTCCAACATTAATTTCTTTACGATATTAAATACCACCATAATGCATTCATACACCAGTCAGCCATTTCATTCTTTTGTTATATTTTAAATTAAAACCAAATCCCCTCCAACCCCCCCCCCCCACACACACACACACCTTGTGGTAAAGCAAATAAATAAGTGAGCATATCCCCTTGTCCATACCCCCACCCTCCGCCCCTAAAGACTTTTCTTTGTTTCATCATGGATAAAGGCTTAGCACTTCAGGTGACAGAAGTATTTCCGGTTAAAATATTTTGGAGAGTTGCAATTTTTTGTTTTGTTTTTATTTTCCATTTTCCCCCGGCAAACACCAAGACACGGGTTCCACTAGTATATCATATAGAAATACACATGACCTATTACTGTAATGGATTCAATTCTGTAAAAGAATTTGTAAATTTAAATAAGTGTTGTCGTGACAGCAGTTCTGAATTAGTATAGTGTTGAATGTTGTAGTCTCTTCAAGCCTTGCACCTTAAAGAGGTCTCGAGTTTACGAAAAAGAAAATCTTGTTTCATTATGTTCTGAAGATTTAAAAGAGTGTCTTCGTCAAGATTTGGTTTACTTTTCAGCATAACTCAAACGTGATGTTGCAATTTCTATAGATTCCACAAGTAACGCCTTGGAATTGCAATTATATTGTCTGTTAACAAATAAAACTCATAGTTAGGAGTCAATGTTTTTCAAATGAAGAAATCGCTCTACGTATCTATCACTCACTTATGGTAACCAATTTCTAGTAGAAAAAGATGTTTCTTAAAGTTGAAGACAATTAAGAATGTGTAAGATAAATGAGAAATGTGTAATTTAGCATAAATTATTGACAAAGACTCAAAGCCATGAAATAAAATGAAAAGTCAGAGAATTATTAAACTGCAGTTAGAAATTTTGGAAACGCAACTTTGTATTAGGACTTATTATGACGTAAGTCAACAGACAATGGACAATTAAAATAAGTTAGATTTTTAAAGTAGGTTGGATGTTATTAGAAATTTGATCAAGAAATAATATTCACAAAAAAATTGGAATTAAAATGCGTATGACATAATTTGTGATGCAAAGCGATATAGTTAAATATACAACAGTAGAGAGTAGATAGAGATAATGTAGAACACCAGAGGAGAGAGATGGAAAATTAACAAGTCTACATTAAGTCAGGTAAACACAGACACAGCAAGTATAGCAGTCTCCCAAAAAGGCAGGAATGAAGTGTTAACATAATCTTTGTGTTGTTTGCATCAATAAAACAAAAAGGAAAATTTATTTTACAACCAAAAATAAAATTGTACACATTTTCTTTTGGGTCTTGTACGAACTACCAACTGTTAGCAAAGTTGTTTAACTAGGAGCCACATCAACAAAAAAAAATAGCAGCAGCAGGTTGTAGCAACGTAAGCAAAATAACTGATAAACTACAGACAGCCTTTCAGATTCTGATCATCAATCTTATTTATTAATAAGGGGCTACGCTATATAATCCTTATATTGGTACTGTGACGCTATAAACGAACAGAGCAACACTCTGAGGACAAGAGAATAAATAATTTAACATTATTGAGAATTGATCATGAACTTTTGTGTAAGATTGACATAAGTCGAAACATCAACTAAATTGGACATTTCACATTAAACTCATAAAAAACGGAAATCCTCACTAGAGATTGAACAACTTTTTATAAATATTTTTTGTGTTGTACTCTGACAAATTTCTTGCTTAATTTTAATCCTTCTGAGAATATTTTTTAAAACAGTTCAATAACATCGTAAACTAGCTGTTCCTACCCGGCATTGCCCGATCGTGTGTTTTTTACATGCG
The DNA here is from genome assembly GCA_963556195.1 of Sepiola atlantica. NCBI lineage: Eukaryota > Metazoa > Mollusca > Cephalopoda > Sepiida > Sepiolidae > Sepiola > Sepiola atlantica. The sequence goes on along the minus strand of OY744524.1, from coordinate 164,704,629 downwards.
ATTTGTTTTGCAGAGTTGTTTTTTCAAAAATATTATTAGGAAAAGAAAGGAGAGTAACTCTGATTAGCCATGATATCAAGACACGTAGAACAAACATGCAACTGTTAATGTGAAAGCTTCCAACAACAATAAAACTAACTAAACGATACAAAAGACATCTTTTAAATAGCATAATTGTGACTATGTGAATGAATGATGGATTTCCCTTGCTGCCTTAGTGTACCACATACAGGTTTAAGTTCATGTCTAATTTTATATGCATTGAGATCATTTCAATCAGATCTGAAGATTGCTCTGCTTTGATCAGCGATTATCAATTTGAAAAATTTAAGAAATAAATGTTGAAATTTGAATTACAGTTTTTGACTTCTCAACTGCAAATAAAATGCACGAAAAGATAGCAACGTTTTCTTGACTGGTGAATTAAAACAGAAAAATAATGAATTCAGATTTGAACAAATCCATCTTTCTGTTAATTTCTTCGCTGAATTATTTTCTGGCTGTGCTGCCTTTCTCACGTTTGTACGTCATTACCACCATCCACTACCGTCTTCTTTGCTTCCACAAGATATCCAAAATAACTTTTTCAACTGTCATCCTAACCACAACACTTTTTATGCCTCATAGATGTATGTTATAATGCAGATATATTTCTTGTTTTGCACCAATATGGCAGCAAATTCTTTTTTTTCAGCCAAGCTCCTCATGAATCAAGAATCAGCTTAAATTATCAGAGATAGATTAGTATGCATATACGGCATGATCACGTTGATCCACCAGTTCCCACGAGATCATCAAAGTTAAACTACATAGAGCCTGGTCAGCACTAGAGGGGTGACCATTTTGGAATACTAGGCACTGTATGTGAACACCTAGCTATGGGCAAATAGTGTCGCCAACCCGCAGTGCCTAGCATGGCGACTATGGCAGAAAAATCCTGAAGGACAGTCACCAATAAGGTTCCTCCTCCAGGAGTGATCAAAAACCCTTATGGTAATGAGATTAGTTTAGAAATTAATTCCTAAAAGCTGTCCAACACATGCCAGCATGTAAAACGGACACTAAACCGATGATGATGATGATGATGGCCAATTCAGCAAAAGATACATGAACATCAGAGACTCTAATGTCAGGCAGTAGATGGTTAGTATTTGTCATTCATGGTTAGAGCTAATAGGTAGATAAAATCTGACGTCGGTCCTTAATATCTTAAAGAGTTATGTTTTGCTAAAACAGTAAGATCACTTCTTATGGAATATGAAACAAGGATATAGGCTATATTCATCATTTTTTTGTATTAGTAGAACTGAATTACAGCTCCCTCGACACTGAGTCCTTATATTTCATTTTGAGTGCCAAGCTATGTCGTTCTTGGTCGAAGCAAAATATGGCATTAACTGAAGCTACAAAAGCCTGCTGTGGAGGCGGCACCATTAGGATTCACACAGAGACTGATAATACTGCTACGATCGATGTGCTGGTGATATGAAAAAACCCCTTGATTTCGATTTGCTGCTTGGCATTGACACCATTAAGGCACTCATTGGCGTTTGCGTCATACAGTCTGGAAGTGTGAAGTTTTACGAGACATAACCTATTTGTGCATTGATTCGCATCCACAAAACCGATTTTGGTGCAAAGTTTGACAAGCAGCAGGAAGTGGGTCGTGCACCAGAGAAACTTGAGATCTCAGATTTCTGAATATCCAGTATCTAACGAGTTGCGGGAGAAGTATGAATGCAAGTTGCAAACCTGGATGGACAATGGTTGGTTGCTGCCGTATATTGAGGAGAAGTTTGGTCCATCCAAGTGGCGCAATACCACTGATGGCTGTACTACACACTAATAAACATAAGGTGCATTCAGTAATAGACTATCGTGAACTAATCACATATGTTGATACGTTCACATATTTTGCTACGAATGTCTGTGCAGAGAAACCATGAAAATGGAGACAGCAGCTGCGAATGTAAATGGAGAGCGCAGCTGCAGATGTATTCATTTTGTACGTCAGGAAGGCGTACTTGGAGATTCACCTTGTGAAATCTCTGTGGTTGTACGAAACAGTGATGTTCAAAGGACAAAGATATTGTCTGACCAGGTTAGGATTTACTTGAATGTGGTGCCTCTGGTAATTCAGACGGTTCATGAATGTAGCATCTGATTCCGACCACACTGCATGTACATGCCATCTGGAAATGGTATAGTTAAAAGGTGTCATCAGGCAGTATGCTGCATGAAAGAGTGGCCCTGTTATGGAGGATGTTGTGTAATTAATGCACCATCACCCACAGAAATGACGTATGTGATTCATCTGTACCTGCAAATTTGCTGCATTCATGCAAGTGAAAGGGATTGATGTTGTGCCCCCACCAGACCACCAAGAGATCTCAACACAGTACAAAGAGAGGGACACAGTTTGGGAAGAAATCCACATGAAAGGTGCACGTTGAAATTTAGAACATGTCGCATTACTGGGGTAACTAGCCAACAGTCAGTGGTTTAGCAAGGGAGAGGTGAGATCGACCTATATTGAGCCTCGTTCCATGATGTTTTATTCAGACCTCAGTACGTTTGACGTTTCGGCCAGAGAGGAGGATGTGACTGTCCTACTGCGGATGAGTGCTAAGGTAAAACGATCGCCCCCCCCCCCACTGTCACCTGTGTGATCATACGATCAGGAGGGAGTGTGATAAAGATAGTATTTACCTCCCACCCACCACAGGAAGATATGAACACTTACAAAATTCAAACTGCCCATTTTGCTTTTTGAGCAGTCATTTGCAAGAGGGAAAAAGCGCATGATCAGAGTTGTGGATTTGAGTAAGTCCTAGTAATTTGCATGCATAGACACTGACCTGTTTTAAAAGGCAGACAGAAAAACAGTGGGCAGGAGAAGGCATTTGGGAGAGCGTCTTTGGTAGTACTGTTGTCATATTTGGGCTGGTGAATCTCTGTCCAATTTGAGGGTTCTTGATAAGGTGCAGAAACGTATCTGTAATTTGATTGATGCTAGTCTCACCCTTTTCTATAAATACTATTTTTTTTAATAATATTTCACCCATAACAAGACAGGACGCCATTGTAAACGTAATGGGCTACTAAGAATTAGGGAATAGGTTCAGGTGTCATTCTAAGTTGGGAGCTGTGCAGCGAGATGTATGTTTACATTAGTTTTAAACCTCTGCATGTCGGTACTGTCGTGGAAACAGGGAGCAGGGAGGGAGTTCCAGAGGCCAGCAGCATGAGGAAAGAAGCTATTTGAGTAGAAAGCTCTCTGGCATCTTGGGACCTCCACAGTGAATGGATGGGATTTAGATGATTGTCGAGTTGGTCTAGTGAATTTACGCCGAGAGGGCACCAGAGTAGCCAGTTCATCGAAGCATAATCCATTGAAGTATTTGTAAAACAAGCACAATGATGCTACATTGCGGCGATGGGACAGGGGCTGGAGTTTGCTTGACAGTGAGGGACCTATTAAGTTGGCGACTCTTTTTTAGACCTTGTCAAGGAGGGAGAGACTAGTAGATGATGCACCAGCCCAGATGTGGCAATAATATTCCATGCATGGGCGGATGGTGGCTTTGTAGAGATACAGGATAATGTCAGGTGTGAGGAGTTTACTAGCATGGTAGAGGGAGCCCACCTTCTTTGCTGCAGCCTTGGCAATGTCTTCAATGTATTTGTTCCAATTCATGTTACCTGTGAAGGTTAGGCTGAGGAGTTTGAATGTTGAACTCTCAGGTAGGGTGTTATTTGCCATGACAATCGGTGGTTGGAGAGGTTTTTTGTAGTTATTGAAGGAAAAGAAGCTTTGTCTTTGCGGCGTTAAATGTTACCAATCATTTATGATCCCAATCCACTACAGTCTGGAGGTCATTTTCTAAGGATTCAGCCATTGCCTCAGATATTATTGTGTCCGCTTTGCCAACATGACGAGAGTAAAGCGTGGTGTCGTCACCAAATAAACCAATCTTAGACTCAATGTCATCAGGGATATCGTTTATGAAGATCAGAAACAATAAAGGTCCAAAGATAGATCCCTGGGGTACACAAGCATTTATGTCATGTTGCTTAGATGAACGGCCATCAAAGACAACCTGGATCTTTCATTTGGTTAGGAAGGATCTAATTATATTAAGTTCTCCAGTAATACCGTATGAGCATATTTTCAGGAGAAGCCCTTTATGCCATACCTTGTCAAAGGACTTGGATATATCAAGCGCTACTTCCATAGCTTCACCTGCCTTGTCGAGTGTATGATACATGCGTTCAGAGAAGACCGTTAGGATGTCTGCAGTAGATTGTACTTGTCTAAACCATACTGGCAGTCAGAAAGAAGTTTAGCATTAAGCGCCGGACTATTGCAAGAATGATTAAGGATTTTAAGATTTTAGCAAAGATCGGGAGTAGACTTATTGGGTGGTAGTTCTGAGGATCGATTCTATTCCAAGAATTCTTGTAGACTGGTACCACAGAGGCAATTTTCCAGCTATCGGGGAAGCAAGATTCAGCTAGGCATTTATTGTAGAGTTTGGAGAGGACAGGGGCCAGTTCAGCAGAGCATTTCTTTATTACTATTACAGGTATAAGATCCGGCCCACAAGCTTTGGAGGTGTCAAGGTTTTTTATGATGTCTCTAACCTGGGATGGGGTGATGATCAGGTTATCAAGTGTGGCTTCGGTCCGCAATGGGAATTTAGGGAGGGGGTGGTTTTCTGAGTCCAAAGTGCAGTTAGATGCGAAACGCTGGGCAAGTAGTTCAGCCTTATCAGTTGCCATGCAAACGAAATCATTGTGGTTTGATAGTGGGGGAATCGTTGATTGACCATTGTTCACCACACTATTGTAGATTTTCTAGAAATCGCGAGTACCTAGTTTCTGTGACTAAATGCGTTTTTTTGTTAACTCAGTATACCTTCTCTTTGCTTTACCTATCACGACATTACAATTATATCTTGACTATAAATTTATGTCTATTAGTAGCTGACTTATGGCGGCCGAATTTACGGAATGCTTGCTGCCTCTGAGCAATGGCAGCTGCACATTCCGAGTGGGGCTTGCTAAAGAATTTTCGCATGGGGACATAAGCTTCAATGCCTGCTTTGCCCCATTCAGTTAATTAATTTGCACACTGGTCAGCAGGGAGTGAGAAGGTTTCCCTCCATGGGGCGTCACTGATGTGATCTCTGATTGACTCAAAATAAGCCTGCTCGTAGTTTCTCGTTATTTTGAGCAACAGCTCATCAGCTTTTGGACGACTTTTTAGGGTGATATGAATCATTAGCACAATGTGATCAGCATTCCTGAGTGAGCTATGAGCTTTTGTCACACAAGCCACGGGCATTGAGGTCAAGAAAAGGTCTAGAAGTGAGGCTTGTTGGTCTACTCAGTCAGGGATACGGGTCGGGAAATCGACAGTCTGAGAGAGGGAGTGAGCTTAGGAGAAATTATACGTAGAGTTTCCAGCTGCGTCAGTAAGGCTGGAGAATCCCAACCAGTCACTGTGGTGTGCATCAAAATCCCCAAATACATATATCTGGTCAAGTGAGAGTGCTTTATCTATGCTTTCAGAGACAGAGTTTAGCAGGGTAGTCCTGGGTCGAAGGGGAACGGTATAAGAAATTTAAGTAACTAACGCTGTGATGTAAAGTCAATCTAAAGCACATGTAGTCTTGGTCATCCGATTCTAACCTATGTTCTCTAGTCAGGGGGAAGGGTGTTCCGAACATAAACTCCTAGCCCGTACATATGTTTGTAAGAGTCTTTACGGTAGAGTAGGAGGTAGTCAGTCATGTCAAAGTGATAAGAGGAGATTGAGGATTGAAGGTTTGTTTCACTTAGTGCTAGGATATCCAGGGAGTTTGTCAGGAGAAAGGTTAGTTCTAAGTCTTCGGATATTTGTAAATGCAGGCCTCAAGGGCGAAGGCAAAGGTGTTTTTTGTTGGGTGTCTGGTTTAGGTTTGATTTGATTTTTTTGTAATGAAATGTTTGTTTTGTTATAGAGTGGGTTGGGCAAGGTGGGTGCTTGTTAGGTGCCAATAAGCTCACACAACCAGTCCATTAGTTACAACCTGGTCCATGGGGAGTTGTGGCCTCAAGAAAGCCCACTGGAGACAGTGGCGTAGCTAGACCTTTTGCCGCCCGGGGCGGTAGTAAAATTTGTACCCTCAACCTGTCGGAACAAGAGCAACCCAGACTGGTCATGTAAGACTTAGTGACAAAAAAACTTTCCCCAAGTTGCTCAAATAGAGAGAAAGAGAAACGACGTTAATTGTCCTAGTAAGGAAACAAGGCTAGGCACTGAGTGTTTTTGAGATGTCCCAGTGCTGGTACCTCTGTCTGGCTAATAGACAAAGAAGGGGTGCAAGGGCCGGTGATAGGCAGAACCTATCTACTCCTTAAGCAATTATGGCATGTGTTCTTCACAATTGTTTGATCTATTCCCTGCTTCCTTTGTTCCAGCTCGTTTTACTAGTTGGTCTATTGATCTTCATCAATTCGCTGTTTTAATACCTCATTGTAATACAGTTTCCTATTCCAGTAGCTTATTTCCAAGAACTGCTAGCTTGTGGAACTCTCTTCCTGTTGACTGTTTTCCTCCTATCTATAACCTTAGTCTTTTTAAGACTGAGGTCAATAGGTATCTCCTGTCTTTGTGATAATCATCTTTCGTGCTTATTAGCTCCTTACATCAAGTGGCTTCATGCCTTGTCTGGAGCGATTTCCATAAAACAAAAAGTGTTGTTAGTGTTGTTCCGGTGTTATTTGAACAAGTTTTACTCCAGAATTTTAAACCGTCGTTTAGACCTACAAAGGATTTTTCAATTTCTTACAAAAAAAAATAAATTTCCAGCAAGGAGGGGCACATCAAAATTTTCGAGAGTGGCCATCGAGATCTTATCATCGGACCTTGTGAGTACGTCGGTCCCACCTCACCTTGCCCTTTGAATGTGTTTAACCTTGACCTTGAAAGTCGATCATCAGTTAAGCTGCCGCTGCTTATTTATGTTTCGTACTGGTACAGTTTTTGAACCGGGCAAACATCGAAATTCTTCTTTTTTTTTAACCCTAACCTAACCGTTTTTGTCTGGTTCAAAAGCTGTACCAGTACACTGGTTTCAGTCACGTAAATTATTTAGAGTAAAATAGGTTTCGGAATTATTCTCAAACAACTTAGTTTTACTTAAATGATGTTTTAATGAAAAGAACGTTAAAAGCACTAGTTTATGGTAAGTTTCACCGTACACGTAAAACACTGAAAAGAAAAGCCAGAAAAATATAGTCACCATCTTTATAAACAAGTCGAGAAATAGGTTAGCTAAGGAAGAATGATAACAAGCTCATAACCCTGTCATCTAACTCGATGATTATGAAATTGAGATATTGTTCTTAATGTTTTTCCTTAGCTATTCGGTAAAACTGCATAACACAGACCCCCTGGCTGTGCGCATGCGCCAACAAACGGAAGCGCTAATAGAATTCCTCATCAATGGGAGTATATTATTTGCTTAGAAAAGAGCACAAAGATGTTTTTACCAGTGAATAAAATCAACAATTTGTATCCAGTTTAAATTTAGGTGTGTTTTTTTTTTTTTAAATTTTTATCGATAAACTTTCCATTTCTGCGCTTAGTTTTGTTGGCGCACAGTCAGATGGTCTGTGTTATGCAGTTTTACCAGCTATTCTCTTTCTCGATTTGTTTATAAAGATAGCGACTATATTTTCCGATCTAGTTTTCATTTCGTTGTTTCACGTGTACGGTGAAACTTACTATAACTTAGTGTTTTAAATGTTATTTTTATTTTTTACTAAAACGTGTTATAAGTAAAACGAATTGTTTCATTTCACTCGAAATAATTTACGTGACTGAAATATGTATTACCTCGCTAAGTGTATGGTAAGTCGAGCACCCACATACAACCGGCCAACACTTAACAACGTGGTCTTCAACCAGAATAAAAATTGAACACCAGTTGTAAAATGGGTGATCAACATTTACATAGCGAACTGAACTCCCACTGAAAAATTTAAATACTTTTTTATTTTTTTTTATATAGTTAACAATAATTTTTTTAATGTATTTTTCATGCAATAACACATTTTGGGTGGGGGCGGCATACAATTTCGACGAAAATGTTCTTTGTTTTTGTTTTTAAATATTTATTAATTATGACGACCCTCCCTCCCTTGTGTAAACGTACGCTCACACGATGTAGAGTGTTACCGTCGGTATTAAATAAATGAACACACATAATTCAAATACAATATTATTTTACATTAAGCACTAAATTACAACATTTAGAAACCAAAACAAAAAAACATTTTTTTTTCTTTGCAATTTTGTCATTAACATCAAGCGGTGTCAACCGAATATGTCTCCGTGTTTTACTGCTGTATATCGTAGCCGAATTAGGTTGTGTACGTTTTCGGCGTGTCAAATTCTCTTTTCAAAAGACGGCCATTCTATATTTACGATTATTCGATTTGTAGTTTTTAAATTACATTCTTTTCAAATGTCGTAACAAAGTGAAATATTTATGAAAATTTAATTTAATATCCATTGTGTTTTTTTTTTAAGAAAAAAAATTTTTTTCATATATTTTTATACCAAGTTTTAAATGAGCATGTATCGCCATTCTCTGTATCTGTGACTTAAGAGTTCTTTTTAATCTTATATTAAATTCAGCAAAAAATGCTATGTTCGTTAAAAAAAAATCGATATCAAATTACATCTTTATGAATACGTTTTACTAATTGTAATGTAATTTTAAAACTACAAATCGAATAATCGTATGACCATCTTTCGCAGAGAGAATTTGGAACGCTAGAATTGTATACAACAGCCGAATTAATTTCACCAGAAAGCCGTGGGTGTACACGCCTGAAACATCGTGGTCTTCGACGAATGATATATCGAACAAGAGAAACACAACTCATGGATTTAAAATAAAAATGTATATTATCAATAATAAAAGCAATGGCGAAGAAGAAGAATACGTTAACATTTTTTAACTTACTTTCCAGACAGTTCTTTTAATGTCTTTTTTGCGTCTTCTTCGTCCTTTGGTTTTCCGTAAATCTTATCTCCGAGGGTAATGATCGTATCCGCCGCGATAACAATGTCTGGTGGTGGCTTCACACAGTCGCCGCTCAGCTTTTCGGCCATACCCAAGCGACGTGCCACCTCGACGCCCTTTCGCCGGGCCGTCTCCTTCGCGTACTCAATCGGCGTAGCGAACGCAGTAGAGTCGAGGTTTTCCTTAAAAGTTGACGGTACCACCTCGATATTCATGCCGATATTTTCCAGCATCTGCTTCCGGCGAGGGGAACCGCTCGCAAGAATGATCCGAAGAGAATTGATTTCGGTAATGATGGGCTGTAACATGGTCCTTGTGCGCCGTGTTGCTCGTCGTTGAGGATGTGCACGTGCCGCCGCCGCCCGATGCAACTATACCGCTGACACCGCCGGAACCCCAGTCGCACAGGAAGGATCCGGATGTGTAGCTCAGGGGTGGTCTCTCTTTCGGTTTCGCGCAGAATCCTTTCAGATCATAGTAGAAAAACAACAGCAGGAAAAGACAACAAAATACAAAAAGACAGAAGAAACATATCCACATAATATCCATGACGGTTCTGTTTTTATTAGTTCAACTACAGCGCGATTGGCCGTTGTTCTATTACAGTAGAGATCTCTTTATTTATTCAAATTTCTCTCATTGATAAGTTTAGTAGTCACTCATCATTCCATAGCAAGTGTTATGCTTTTTTCTTCTTTGATTAGATTATTCTTCGCATCTCTGGGCCTTTTTTTTCCGTCATCGGTAGGTTGGTCTGTCACGTTTAAGTTTCAAATAGCATTTCCGTCGCTAAACGCGATGATTGAATGGACGCATATCCCTTCTTTAAAATTTCATTCGACAGTGCAAGTTATTTTTTTAATTATTTAATCATTTTCTTTAGCATTTTGCACCATCGCATTGAATCACCATTAATAGCAATAGTAGTTGTTGTTGTGGTTGGTATCGTGTTGTTTTTTGAAGTGCCTATTAACTTGCTTCCCTACGAGGGCAAACTTGGACACAATGGTGTTTATTAATGTGAGAGCCCCCAAATCCAGCTCCGCAAAAAGAGGCACACAGAATTGGGACAAAAATTTTAAAATTGCCACGGTCGAGAAGAATTTCTCCTCCTTTGACTGAGTACAGAACAGATACTACACCTTTGTTCTAGCTCGAAGGCCGGGAACTAATCCGTATTTATCGCCTTCCCAAATTCGTTTTAATTTTCCCTTTTTTATTCTTGATTTACAATAAATACTGGATAATAGTAAATAATTAAAAAAATCAGTTAATGTGTATCTATAAAAGTTACGTATAGGCGAGAAAAAAAGCACACAGAAGCACGAGATCTTGTCTTGTCCCTATTTACTTGCCTCCTCACGAGGGCAAAGTAAGACACAAGGTCGGTTGTTAATGTGGGGAAAAATACAGTTCCCCAAAAAGGGGCACTCTGGATTGGGACAAAAATTTTAATTGCCTCAGTCTAGAAGGAGTTCTCCTTCACTGACCAAGGACAGAAAATATGAAGTGCACTTAGTTCTTACGAAATTTTGTCTGATAGTTTTATTAATACAGAAATTATAAATCGAACTGATACTCGATGTGGGCGAATGATTTTCTAGTTTATCATAGACTTTGATTGCACAGGCGTTTTTTTTTGTTTTGTTAATCAGATAACTATCACGTTCAGTCGAATAACTGATTTTTTTTTAATTCGTTGTTTTAAATCGATTGAAATCTTAGCAAATCAGCTGATCTAGTTCATTTCAAAAGTGAAAAATTAAAATTCACATCTGATGAATATACGAATTTTATTAAGTGAACAAATATTAATCATTTATTTACAAAACAAATCAGTAAAATTGTTTAAATTTCGGAGTTTTTAAAAGAAAAATAATCAAATTGATATCAATGTCTAGAAATTATCCGCATTAAATGCGTAAAATTGTACAAAAAATATTTTTTTATTTTTAAATATTGATAATTTCCGAAATACAAATGAATGAAAAATTGTTCACAACTAGAACTTGAAAATATATAAATGATTACAAATTCAAATTTAATTAATAACTTCCCGATGTTCCGAATATAGGCTTTTAAAAATTTGGTGGTCGAAAAAGATTTTTATGAACTATTAAATTTATACCATGTTTTTCACATGTTAAATTATGTATTTGTTGAATAAATGATGTACTTATTAATTCACCTACAAGATTAATAACTTATTTTCCCTTGGATGCCTTTATTAGTCTCGATAAAATCTAATGGATAAATATTTTAAATTGAACAGCATTTTATTTTATTTTTACCATGTGCTTGAAATATGGATATAAAACAATCTTTTAACATGTGTCGCTGATCAGCAATTACATTTTAACGCTATTTAAATGTTTCTTTTAGCAATTAATTATATAGTCTGTCAGGACTTCACGCATTTGCTATTAACATGTATATTCCAATATTGAAAGATCAAGTTACTGATAGGTTTCACGTTTCCGAAAACGAAAACACGGGTTTATAAAATTATTCAAAATAAAAAAAATATATATATATAATATCGATTCTTTTCATTGGCTATAGACATTAACATTTAATGGAATGTTATTTATACTAGCAGCCGAATAGATTTTTGATGAAATTAAAACGAATAAATTAAATGCATGAAACATTACTTCTTTAAGCGTTTATTTCTCTTTGCGTTTAAGAGCCTCTTCTAGTAGCAGTAAGCGTTTTCCTGTGTTTAGTAGTATATCCGCATGGAATAGTGAAATAGAATGTGTAAGCGAAGCGCAAGAAAACATTGGCACAGACGGAGCGCCAAGCGCCTGAACCAAGCGTATTGCTTCTCTTGACAAGAATTTACGGTTAAATGTAAAGCTGTTTGTTAAAACTAGATACCTGTGTTTTTACGACTGAATATGAACTAGTTAAGTATAAGGCTTGATTTGAACACATACACACACAAGTGAAGTAGTAATCAAATCTTAAGCTGTTTTCTTTCTCAAGTTTATAGAAAGAAAATGAAAAACGATTTGGAATTCCGCAGGAAGAAAAGTCCTTATTTACTTAGCCTCCCCACGAAGATAGAGTTAGACGTAAGGTCGGTTTTTAATATGGGGAACATTCAGCTCCCCAAAAAGGGGCACTTTGAATTGGGACAAAATTTAAGAAAAGATTGCCTCAGTCTAGAAGAATTTCTCCTTTAGTGACCGAAGACAGAAAAAATGAACTGTAGTATCAGAATATATACAACACTTTGCTCTTAACCAAAAGCCCGGGAAAAGAAAAAAAAACCGCTGCTTTAGCATTTAAATATTAAAATTAATTTATTGACTGCGAAATTGAAAGAGAAAGGGAACGACATTATAAGAACAAACAAAACACTGTTGGGCACAAACCATATAAATAAATAAAAAATAGATGTTTCGATGATATTTTTCTTTAAATATTAATTCTTACTTTTAGAATATTGTTTTCTTTTGCATGTCTGAGTTTTAATAATAAAAAAAAATTCTGTTAGTTTTTTTTTTCTCCCTTTTTTCGTCAAAATGGATATTTTTTCTTAAAGAATTAAGATCCGTTCAAAATAATATCCGCGTTAATTTCCAAATAAATCCTGGAAGAAAGAAGACAGCGCCCAGGGTTACACATTGAAATTGGTTATCCTTTAATCATTTCCGTCTCTCTGTTTGGATAGAGTTATTGTTTTGGCCGAGGAGGACAGTCGCTTTTACCGACGATAGAGGTTCGCTCCCCACGAGAGAAAGCGGGAAAATCCATACAGTCACAGTTGCATCTCTTATCGTTCCGTCTGTTTTCCTTATCAGAAGGAGGCGTGACGAGTTTTTGCGTCGTCGTTCTGTTGTCGACGTCCGACCAATGAGAAATCGCGTCGGAAACGCCGCTCACCTGCCAGCATCAACAGTGCTTTCTACCGTTCGCATACGGAAGTGCGTGCGTCTGCTAGAGTTTTAACTTTATCGGATACTAGAACCGCACATCGTGACCCATTTGGATCACATATTATCCACGGTTGATTGTTGGCTTTTACGGCATGCCAACCTTCATAGTGTCATTTTATGCCGAAACCATAAATATGATTTGTATACGATCAGTTTATTAATTCATTTGTGGTGCTATTGGATTTTCTTGACTGGAGCAATTTCGTTTCGATTAATCTCCGTTTTGTATTGTCCCCTCTTGTACCAAATATTTTTAACTCTTTTAACTGCACTCATTTGTACGACATATTTTTAATTCTTTCATAGACGGTATTATTTTTTTTCTATTTATTTATTGTTATAATGCTCCCCAATAAATTATTTTTTTTAAACCTTTAGCTTTCAATAAATTATTTTTCGCGGATAAATTATTCTTTATAACATTCAATAAATTACTTTTACAAAACATTCTTTCGCCAATAAATTATTTTTCAAAACATTTGTTACGGGCTTCTAACCTAATACTAAGCCTAACCTAACCCTAACTCGTAGCCACTAGAACTTAGGGTTAGTAGTAAAAGAAATTGTTAACTGCCCTAAACGCTAGAATGGCCCGGAAATGGCCGATCATTTTACATTAAACTTAAATACGAAACTGACCCCCTCTCTAAATTCTAAAATAATTGTTGTTTTTCTTTCTTTTTTTGTCAGGGTGTTCACACTTAAACACTTTAGAAAAGTTAGAATCTCAATTTTGTTTATGTGTGGGGGGGGGGTAGGGAAAGGTGTTAATCTATAAATTACAAATAAAAAACGAAAAGACAATAACTTTCTTGTTACGGTTTTGTAAACCCCACCCCGTGCCGATCGTCGTAGTGGCAATATATATATATATATATATATATATATATATATATATATATATATATATATATATATCCAAATTCCTCTAGGCCGGGATGGCGACGATGATGATGATGATGACGTCGCCGATCTAGTCGTCTCGTCCAGCTACAAACACACTCCCACGTTGAAACTGTTTATATCAGCGAGCGATCACTGAACGAACAGCAACCGGTTGGCTCTGTGGGGGCGAAAGATCATTCAAGAACAAAAGGAAAAGAACAATGTTCAACAACTCGGTCGGTTTCTTTTGTATAGAAGAGTAATTATTAATAAACTAAAAGAAATTATTCTACATTGGTCAATGTCTCTTGTGCTCGTAAATGTCTTTAGCAAAGGTTGTTTTTTCTCTAAGTCATTTCGCTAGTTCTCTGTGTGTGCTAATTCTTTACACAAGTAGTTGTTTAGTCACAAATTAACGGGCAAAGGCGATGGCGAGAATTTTCAACTCTGTCTCAATCCAACGCTCACTGGCTCGTGCGTGAAAAAATACATTCTTTTATTGAAGATGTCTATCGTCGTACACACCCCTTCTCCACCATCTTACTTCCTGCGTGTCTTCTTCTCTCAGGGAGGGTGGAGACGGGCGCCTCACTCTTTTTTTCTAAATGGGATGTTCTTTTTAGTTCTGGTTATCGCCCAAAACAAACGCTTTCTCATTCTGTCACACAGCTGGAGGCGCTTTGCCCCCGGTTTGTAATTAACGATGACAGGCCCAAATAACTTTCTGTCAAGTGGACTCTCCCACGTCGTGGCGTCTTTTAAAACAACCGTCACAATAATATCGCTTTATCGATATTTCAGAATTAAATTTGCGATATGGAATTATTTAATCTCTACCTCCCATCTGGTAATTGATTCTGACTATCTTACACGATTCCGCGAGACTAGCTGACATCTCGTTCTGTCGTTTGAATAAGTTCGTTTCTACGTCAAATATATACTAGTTTTATATCTCCACTTCGTCTCGACACAGAGCAATCAGTCAGCATAGCATCACCACCAAGATGCATACTAGCGCGTCACCAGGGTACCCGACCCCCATGGGGCCATGACACTTTGTCACAGTTTTATTTTATTTTTAAATGAACAGAAACTAACGTAACATCGTAGTCATTGGTAATTCAAAAACCCAAATTAACCGAAACGAAATTCCCCCATTCAAAAAAGTTCAAAAGTACCTAATTGGTTTCGTAGACGTATATTTTGTAAACAAATAGTCTGTACGGGATAATTTCTATTTAACCCATAGATGTGTCCCTGACAGGTACTACCATTTCGGTTGAGAATGAACCTGGGAGTAGTGGTAAGTAAGATGTGAATCCACATTCCTCAAAGCTTTCAAATTGAAGCTATATCACCGGATGCAGTTTTGTGCCATACCTTGGACGGTTGAGGAATGAAGAGAGTTTGAGTAGCTAATAGAGTTGTGAAATAGAGTAGGCAGAAAAATAGGGTTTAGGAAATAGGGAAGGCCGACAAAAAAAGATAGATGGGCTGAGAAAGAGAGATTTCGGAGTGGTGGGTGGTGCAGAAGCGAACACCTTACCCAAGGATGTCCAAGGCAGGTGAATGTCGTGCTGTGGATTAATTCTATTTAACCCATAAGAAGGACACTTAACTGGGAGCAATGGTAACCAACATCAAACTCTCCAAATATCCAAATTGGGTCGTCATCACCGAATGCAAATGCAGGTGAAACCCTGGACCTGACATAATATAAAAGAAAAGGGTAAAAGATATTATATCATAAAAACCATAATGTTGACTGATAGAAAATCCGAAAGAATTAGCATAAGATGGATAAAATACGATTTAACGATATTTCCGAGATGAAATCTTGTTGTATCCGACCGAATGCATTCCGACTGGTTGCTCTATCAATCGTTCTATGGCGACAATGTGTTTGAACGATCTGCAAAACTTTTGCTGGTGATGATGCAACTTAGTCGGAAACTTAGATTAGCGATCGGTTCTGCCAGCAGCAACCTCAAAACAAGAAAAATAATGTTTTTACTCTTATTCACCCTAAACAAGACATATTGCTACTGAGACGTAAGGGCTACTGTGAATTAAGGACTATGCCTACACGGACACTTTAAGTAGAGGGTGAAGCAGCGAGATGTCTGTTCGCATTACATTTACATTTCTGCATCGTAGTACTGTCAGGGAATCAGGGGACCTCTATAGTTAAGGGATAGGATTTTGCTGCTTGTCTGATAAGTTGGAGGTATTTAAATCGAAGGGTCACCAGTGCTACGAGTTCATCAGAGCACATGTCATTCAAATACTTGTAAAACATGCACAAGGATGTAACATTGCGGCAATGGGAAAGAGGTTGGAGTTTGGTTGACAGTACGGGACCTATTAGATTGGAGACTCTTTTTGGGGCCATGTCTAATAGGGAGAGACTAGTGGTAGATGCATCAGCACAGATGTGGCAACAATACTCCATGCATGGGCGAATGGTGGCTTTTTACAAATATAGGATACTGGCAGGTGTGAGTAGTTTTCTAGCACGGTAGAGGGAGCTCACCTTATTTGCAGCAGCCTTGGCAATGTCTTCTATGTATTTGCTCCGATTCATGTTGCCTGTCAATGTTCGACCGAAGAGTTAGAATGATGAACTCTCAGCTAGAGTGCTATTATCCATGGCAATCGGTTGTTGAAAGGGGTTCTTGTAATTGTTAAAGGAAGCAAGCTCTGTCTTGGTAGCATTAAATGTTACCATCCATTTATGTCCCCATTCCACTACAGACTCGCCGTGAACAATCAAAATATTTATTGGAACACAGGTATGCAATAATAATAAAAACGGAAGGTTATATTGTTCTTGTTGGGAGACAAGTTGAGTAATTTGACTAGTGTTAAGACGTGGTTAGGATATTTTGAAATTTACTTCGTACATTTATCCCTTTGGGGATGTTGAATTTATAAAGAATTCTTCTTAGTCTTTTGAATTTCTGTTTTTGATCAGTCGTCGACTTCAGTCCCTCTCTCAGTCTGTCTCTCGTATTGATTGCCTGTCTTTTGGTGATCCCTAACAGTTTCAGTTCTTTTATTGAGAACGTTTTACTTGGGGCGTGTTTAGTGATTCACTAACTAATTACAAGCCATGTCGTATTTTCTGCTCTGATTCGTCTAGGAACGAGAGCTTTTATTTAACACAAACCGATAAACGTTAAACCAAACAATAATGTGTAGGCCTGGATTTTATTTTTAAAATAAGCATGCCATAGTATGTATTGATAGGTAAGTATATTTATCAGGTATGGTAGATGTACCATCGCGACCCTCTTTTATTTGCTAATATAAATTGTTCAGTTATTAATCAAGCTGGCCTGAAAATTATTCTTTGATAATTCGATTAAAATTGAAACAACTAATATTCTCTAGTTATCAATTCAGCTTGAAACATGTAACCTTTCAAAATTGTGATTTGAAATAGCACAAAATATTATTTTATTATTTCCCCTTCAGCTGTTTTCTACGCGTTAAAATTCTGATTTAAACATGATCTTTTCAACTTCGTTTTTCATAATGAAAAAAACGATACGTCTCTAGTTGTCACTCAAACACAAATGATATAACCTTCTGAATTTATCGTTCGTCGAAATATAATTGTTGCTGACATTTTTCACAATGTTTTGACCGTACAACTATTTGCCTTTATTTCGGTGTCTTTTATCATAGTCGATAACTTTCTAGGAATTTAGAACAAGGCCCTTTATTTAATCCACTGGAGTAAATTTATTTGCTTCCATGCTTTTAAATTTTGCTTTTTTAATAGTTTCTTTTGTGTTTTAAGTATTCTAATTTCTCCTTGGTAAATATTAAAATCACCAATGTATTATATATATATATATATATATATATATATATATATATATATATATATATATATATAATTATTTATGACAATATATGTATTATCATATTAGTTTCGCATTAAATAGAAACCTACTACTTAAGTGAAAAAATCTGGGCAAATAATTTTATATTAGTGTTAATTTAAACGGTTTATACATAAATGCTAAACATCTTCCACCAAAACACCGAAGTATAACAATCTTGATAATTGCTTGAATGGATGCCTGAATATATATAGCTAGCTCCTAACTGATGAAGTTTAAAAAAATCAGCTTTGCACTTAGCTTCGTATCTAAATGACCTAAATAGACATTTCAAGGCTAATTGATGTAACTTTAGGAAAGTAAAAAATTACCCTCAAGTGAATTCGAATTTTTATAAATAAATGTTAGAATTTATTAACTATTTTAAGAAATATTACTAAATTAAAATTTATAAATGTTCACAAAACTCCGATAGAAAAATTCAAAATAGCGTGCTAGTGAGTTTCCCCACATGTGAGTTTGCTCTTTTCTTAGTTTTAATTTGTTTTCGCACAAAAATGAACCACTGTATAGTGTATTTTTAGTTTCAAGACATTTTAATCCAATAACTTTTTATTCTTTTTGGATTTTTTTTATGATTTTGTAGTGTTGCAGAGAAGATATTTATATGAAATGTTGTTTGGCTCACGGAAAATGAAACGGACCGTAAAAGAATACATCTCACCGAAATGTTATGTTTTTTGGAAATGTGAAAAAATAAAATAAATAAAAATAAAAACATGATGGCTATTGGAATATAAAATGAACCTGACTTATATATGCTCTGTTGTTATTGATTGACAATCATCGAGCTGAATCTTTTAAAGAGACTGCAAAATAAAAAGGTGTTTGCATATCTTTCTTTTGATCCGCCCTAAGTTTCTTATTAGTTTTCGGGTTTCGAACTTGAACTGTGTTTCGATGTATTTGCCGTACTCGTTTTGGGCCTTAGTACTTTCAGATCTATCTGGATTCTTCTTCAGAGCTGGTTATCATGTAAAGACGTGTATTTTTAAATATTTATTAATAGTTTTGACGGGAACCGTGTGATAGTTGTAGTATTAATAACGTATTAGTATTGGTATTATAAGCATTTTAGAATGTTTTCACTATTATTGAAATGAATTTTGTTAATGGATGCCTATTTTGTTTTGATGTGTAAGACTTCTAATATATGTAGTTTTTGTTTGTTAGTTGTCTGTTCGAATCAAGGGAGGCGCGAGAGCGCTCTATCCCTTAATAGACCTCAAGAATGGCCTATGCTGGAAATCTCATTTCTTTGATCAATGATAACTCAAAAACAAATAAACCAAATTAGTTAAAACTTTGCACAAAATTTTTATTTGATAGGTTCTATAAGTGTGTAGAATTTCAGCATCATTAGTCAAGGCAACCCAGAGATCCAGAAAGTTCAATCATGAACTCATGTTATCTGTGTGTACGTACGTACGTACGTATGTGTCACCCTGTATCGCAACAACTATTTAATGGATTCAACTGATGTTTGGCAGAGATAGAGGTTCTAGGGTCTAGTTGATGGCATTTTAATTTTAGTTTACCATATACCTTAGTTTTCCAGAAAATTCCCCAAAACCTTAAAAATTACCATTGTATTGAGGCATAGCCTTTACAAAAGTAGTGACATTCCATGATAAATGCCAGTATACTGAAATCATATGCCCTTAATAGGGTTAAGATAAAAATTCATATACACTAAATGTACAAAAGCAAGGAAATTCCCAAATTTTTACACTTTTATTGTCATTAAGGCTATGCGAGCACAACAGGGCTATGTATTTTACTGGTAGGAATTTTTCTTCAGCGCACCTCACACACTTCATCCACTCAAGCATAGAGATTTATACTGTAGTGATGTGATAATGAAATGGTTTGGTTGATATGTAGTCATACCCTTAATTAATGACAATGAAAGTGTACAAATTTGAGAATTTCCTTGCTTTTGTACATTTAGTGTATATGAATTTTCATCTTAACCCTATTAAGGGCATATGATTTCAGTATACTGGCATTTATCATGGAATATGATTGTGTTTTCTACAATGAGATTTCGAAATTGAGAGCGGCGTCAATAATGTTGGTGTCGGATAAGTGTATAGTTAAACGTCTCGACAAAGTTGTGCTGGTAAAAATTACGTATATGTTTTTTACTGTCAGAGACACAATCTCCCAAATAACATTTAAACTCATTAACTAGGTTTGTCCAATCCAAAATCATGGTCGGGGGGGGGGGGGGGGTTGTTGGCAATGACGAGGTTTGAGGTTTTGAATTTGCTATAGTAAATAATCAGTTTTATTTTTTTTATTCGGATCAATGGGAGATACGATTTTATTAATCATATTTTTTAATTCGTGTTGGTCTATTTTATAATCATTGTGGAGCTGATTTCAGTAAAATAATGTTATATATTTATTGAGTGAAGGATCAAATGTTTTAATGTTTTGGTAGGGATTATTTTTAAATTATCGAATTTGTACGTCTATGATGTAGTTATTATTGGTCAGAGTCTGTTTAATATTTTTTAAGTTCGTATTGAAAATGGTTGGAGAGGACGGGGATTAGTTTAGCTCGAGATAATAGATTGTTGATAATAACTATTTTGTATCAGGAGGAGCATTCGCTATTGTAGTTAAGAGCGCAGGGGTTTTATTAGTAGGTTTTAACATACGATGATGTGGAAAATTCGTTATTGTTAGTATATATTTAAACATCTAAAATGCGGATTTGATTGTTTACTAGCGGAACCCGTCGCCCGGCATTGCACGTGAGAAAGTACTACCTGTTGCATGACGTCGAATGAAAACAAACGCCTATAGTCACCGTGTTGGCGAATGTTTTGAATTAAAAAACAAAGTGGCCACGTAGAATGGGATCGAACGCTGAAACTATCGTTCATGAAACCTGCCTTCTTACCCACTGCGCCACAGTTTCGACTTAAAAATACATCTGAAAATAGGCCAACTCATAGGTAGAATGAGAAAGAACGTAATCTGATATTCGCGGAAAATCATCGGAGTGAAAGGGAGCGATCATTAAGTCTTTGCGTATTGCTTTATATTACGTAGTAAATTAATACTAAGCAAATAATAAATAAGGACGGACTGTTTTGTGAAAAGTAAACTGTGCTTATTAGTTCCCGGTGTCGATGAGTGTAGTGACAGTACATAATTGTTAGGGAGAAAAGTTTTTGCTCCCACCTATATGGAGTTGTTTTTTTGGAGAGTCGTGGATGGCGGGCCAAATGTAATATTTAGTGTTAGCTGGGAAAAAAGAATAGCAAATTTACTAAAACACGCTCGAGTGAATAAGTGTAATATAATGATGAGTCTAATAGCCTGTGATGCATGTGCTTATTTTCCTATTCTCCGAGAAGGTACAGGGGGAAAATCGTCTCTACTTTATATATTAGATAGATGTAAAATTAATGTAAGTGGTGAGTTTTTTTGGAAAGCGTTTTCAAATGTATTAATTTCATTTTTAATTTTGGTAAGAATTAAAATATTATCAACATATCGTAAATAAATTGGTGGTTTGTTTATAAGATTAAATATTTTCTGTTCTAGGTTAGACATGTAGTAATGACTAAACGTTGGACCTAACAGAGAACCCATGGCGACTACATCTTTTTGTATAAAGATGTTACCATTGTGGCCATAGAAGGGGACTTTGGTAGTGCAAAATTTTACGCAGGGTGTTAGAGTTTATTTTGAGGGGCAGTTATTAAAGTTTTGTAGAGGATATTTATGATTATATATATAAGAGTTATCTTGAAATTTCTATTGTATTTTGAATAGACGAGTTTTTGTACATAAATATTTACGTTTACTATTCTGCCTGGAAAAATTGAAAGTCTAGTTTTTAAAATTAAAAATGTGAAATTAGTTTTTAAAAATTAGCAGAGACTTTGAATTAAAAAAAAACAATTTGACGGCATATAGCCTATTTCACTCCATCATTTTTCCTCGGTGTTGGTGAAAACGGGCGAGTGTTTCAAATTGAGAATTTATTTTTCGAATTATATGACAGCTAAAGTGCTCTATTCTTTTATGACGATCTTTGATTATTTTCATAGTTTGTGCTCGACTATTTTTATGTTAATAGATTTTGTAAATAATCCCTCTTTATATATATGTGAATAAATGCGATATTCTCCGAAAATTGACACGTCTATATTTCCATCAAAATGATCAGTATCGTTTTAAATCTCAATTACACCATATTTAGATGAACTATTATTCGTCAAACGCTTAATCGAACCTGATTGTACTTTTTATTTACATATAATATTTTAAAGATCTAGTTTAATAAATAACTGTGCTGTTTTTCGTTTTTCATTTTATTGCATTTAAAAATAAGAATATTTTATATTCGTATTTTTACTTTTTTGTAGCGCCCACATGTTTGTGTGCTGTGTTTTCTTGGGAGAACACGAGGTCGTATTAAAAATGAAAAAAGTTTAATAAAAAAGAAATGGTTAAATTTACATATTGTCAAAGAGACCCCTAAGAGGAAAATAAGAAACATAAGACATAAAAGGAGGTGAAAATCACAGACGTAGTTACCAATGGAAAGACTACGTTAATTTTGCTAACCATCGAAAAAAACATTTATTGCCAGGGTAAACAAATAGAGAGAGAAATGATAACAAATAGTGGTCAAAGACAAACGGAAGATGGACATAAGAAACATAAAACATAAAAGGAGGTGAAAATCACAGATGTGGTTACTAATGGAAAGACTACGTTAATTGTCCTAACTTAATCGAGAAAAAACATTTATTAACAGGGTAAACAAATAGAGAGATAAATGATAACACATAGTTGTTATAGACAAACGTAAGAGATGCATGAGAAACATAAGACATAACAAGAGGTGAAAATGACAGACATAGTTACTAATAGAAAAACTAAGTTAATTGTCCCATACATGAACAAAATAACATGTATTGCCAGGGTAAACAAATAAAGATAGATATGCGTGGACGATATATTAAATACAATTTAATTTGATGATACCTTGCAACGCATATCTGCGGCCAATAAAGGGAATCTCAAAACGACTACGGTCATAATTTTAAATAACTTGAGTTGTGAATAGCATGCTAAGATGGAAAGCCCCATCCGACTGGCTTGAAGCCCATGTCCGAAATAAAAACAATATATGGCTCCAAATTCGCACATGGATAAATTTAGATATATTTTTGTTTTTCAAAAGTAGAGAAAGCATACTCTCTCTCTCTTTTTCTCTCCCTTTCTCTCCCTCTCTCTCACACTCTCTCACACTCCCTAGTATTTCTTTCTCTTGTAGATCTAGATCTGGCTCGCCCTAAGCTGTTACCATGGTTGTCTTTAAGTATTCTTTAGTCCTCTTGATAAATACATTATCGGATGCTTTTATTGTGATAATATTTCTAGATATCGAATGTTTGCCTGCATCTATGGTTAACGTAATGTTCTGCTTGAGATCAAAAATCTTCACTACTGTTTTCTTTGTCATAATTAATTTTAATCTATCAAAAGCTTTTGTTATTCTTCTGACCAGATGAATTCAACATTGCTGTTTTCTTTAATTTACAAACAGTTCAGTCGGGTTCTCATATTTTTGCAAATATCGCCTAGGGTAATTTACCAATCCCCCTAAAAGATTCTTTTTTATGCTAAATATAAATGTTTTTAGTATTTTCTCTATCTTGATATTACTTTTTTTTTAAATGGAATAAGCTAAAAATGATACTTTACTAATATTGTTTACACATTTTTATTTTCATTTACTTTCCTTCCAGCGTTTTATTATTTATTTGATTTAGATATATAGATTTAGATTTTATATCAGATATATTAGATTTATTATATTAGTAATTTATTATTAGTAATTTATTATTTATTTATTATTTATTTATTAATATATATATATATATAATAGATGTATTATAATATTAATATATTAATATTAATTATTATGTTTTAATAATTTTTATATAATATATAATAATAATTATGATATAATAATAATTATGAAATAGAAATGAAAATCTATGAATGAAATATGAAATAAAAACATAATAATTATATAATAATTATTATTATGTTTTAATAATAATAATATATTAATATTAATTATAATATTAATATATATAATAGATAATATTTATATATAATTATTTATTATTAGTAGTAATTTATTATAATATTATAAGATATATTAGATTTATATTTTATATACGATATGTTAGATTTAGATATACAGGGTGGGCAAAAATAAGGGTCCTATTTTTTTAAATTCATAACTTTTTTATTTATTGATTTTTTTAAATTTTTTTTTTAGAATAAGTAAAGGACCCCTTCCGAAGCAAGCATGAGCCGTATTAGCCCTAAGGAACGTACCCTCATTTAGAAAACATTATTTTTGCTTAAAAAACTCAAAACAGTGTAAAAAACAATACTTTAGTTTTTGTAAGTTTTAAAAAGTGTTTTTCGGCTAAAATTTGTTTTGTTTATTTCAAAAAATCTCGGAAGGGTCAGTCTACACACACATAAAGTTTGGTGAGTTTAACTTTTATTTTGTGGAAGTTATTCAAATTCAAGTTATTCAAATTTAAAGATAGGACCCTTATTTTGGCCCACCCTATATATAGATAGAATCAATTTAGATGATGCTCGTTTGCTTTTTTCATTTATTTCCATTAGCAGCTCCTATGCATATATCGTCTTCGTAACAGACCCTATTTTTCATGTTTTCTCTTGAAACTTGTTCGCGAGACCTTTATAGTATGGCGCTTTCTGTTTTGATTCCAAATGGCATCCTCTTCTATTCGCATATTAATCATCGTTACTTGTTTGAAGTTATTGACTTTAATTATTTGGTAGTATGCCGTTTTCAAATCTACTTTTTGTAAAAACGTTAATTCCTGTCAGTGCATTTAATAGAACTTCAACATTAGATATAAGATATACGCCTATTTTATAACCTTCACAAATACATAGGTATCTTACTTCTACCCCCACCAAAACCATTCTTGTCACATGAGGTACTGCCACCTCTTCCAAAAATCTATCTTCTTTTTCAGCTTCTTTTCCACTGTCGAACCTGACATGATGAACTTACGCCTTGAATAAGGTTGTAACTGAAGCATGTATGAACATATGTAGCTATAATGTTTGTATAAATGAATATTCATACTAATATATATATATATATAGTAGAGAATGGTAGTTTGCTTGAAGCATTGCTGGGTATAGTAGTAGTAAGTTTTTGAAAGGCTGTGGGCAATGCAATTCCGGGTAAGATGCAAGTTGAAAGGAAAGGAACAAAAACAATAAAAATAAATCGAATACGATAAAAGACTTACTATTTATTTTCCCTTTTTTTTCCTTTTTTTTTTTTTTTCTTACATAACAGCAAGAGTGTTTTAGCTGTTCGTGTGATGTCCGGGTGATTAAAAATCACTATTTGATATTTCGGGAAAAGACATCCCTTTTTCAAAAATAATTAGACCAGAAGAAGAATAATATTTTATTCTTCTCCGACTGTGTAGAGAATAATACAAAACAAAATGGCTGCCAGATATAAACCGCAGCAAAAAAGCAGTTTCACAGGGAATATAAATTAAGTTAAGTTTTATTTTAATATTATGTTAAATATATGATTGGTGTTTAGAATATTAGTGTAATGTTGGTTAGGTGTATGGTGTTCGATAAATTGTTAGTTTTGATAATATATATATATCATTTTTTATTTTATTTTTTTTTTATATTTGAATATTTACTTTGTTTTATCTTCGTATTTTTATTTTGTTTATCTTTCTATCGTAATTTAAGAATTTTAATATAAATTAAAGTAATTAGTCTCATATTTTAAATATTCTAGATCTATCTACTTATCGATTTCGATTATCATCTATTAAAGAAGTGTTATTAATTACTAATTGTGAGTTTCGTCAAATTAGATTAACGAATTAACTTATTAACTTGATATATTTATTATAAGATAAAGGGGAGTAACTCTGGATTTTTTAAAATATTTTTTTTTATAATTAATTTTTTAATTTTTTTTTTTTTTAAATTTTTTTTGGTGGAGATCTGTATAACAATATTAGTATATATATACAACATATATACACATAATGCATATATACATATATATATACATATCTATGTATTATTGTTTGTTTAATTGTTTATCTATATATATTCATCAATTTCTTTACATATTTGTTTGTTTTTTGTTTTTTTGTTTTTTGTTTTGTTTTTTTTATTTATTTATTTATTTATTTTTTATTATTATTATTTACTTGTTTAATTTATTTTATGAATTATTTATTTAATATTTGCATGTTATTTGTATACATTCTATATGTGTTTGGATTTATTAAATAATAATGCTAGGTTATGGAGTGACTTATTTTGGTGGGTTAGAAGAGTATGCTGAATATGGTTTTTGGTTTGTGGTTGAAAGTGTGTAAGGATGGAAGTTCATATGGGGAGGGGCCTGTTTGATTGTTTGGGTGTATGGTGAGTTTATTATGGGAGGTGAGTAATGAGTGAAGTGGTGGAAACGGACTCTGTTAAGTGTTAGATATGGGGGTTGGTTGGTGGATGGGGGGTAGATATTATAGAATGAAAGGTGAGTAGAGCTCGTGACGTTGATTGAGTGAGGGGTTTAATCTGGAGATGAGGATTGATTCTGTGATTCTAAGGTCACCAATGTTTCTGACAGACGCTAAGATGGAGACGTGAATATCGCGCTGAGTGTTTGAGCAAATCTCTATGTGTTTGTGGAAAGAGGATATACGGGTATTCAAGTGCTCCTTTATCCAATACCTCCATTGTAAACTTCATCAACTCATCAACACCATCACAGAGATCAACTCCTCACTATCCACACCCACAGAACAATCAACACACAACATATCTACGGCTGTCAATGATGCCTATCACCATTGCTTCAACCTCGAGAAAAACCGACTTAAACGGAAATTCACTTGGCTTTCCCAGAAATATTCTCAACCTCACATCACCAAGAACACTAGTACCACCAGAACCTACAACTCCAACAACCACCTCACTAGCCCCCCCCACTGACCTCACCGGCTCCCTTACTACTGCCGAGACTGAGCTTCTCAGCCTTGGCCCCAAATTCATCACCACCCAAAAGCTAAACGACCACACAAAACTTAAGATCGAGACTCAATTCTGTAGAACAGCTTATCACCTCAAATGGCTCACAGCATTTAATCAACCTACTCTAGACATCCCTAATAATACAACCAACACTACTAATTCCTTCCCTGTCTACCAGCTTGACCACCCACTACACCCACCACCTAGTAACCACCTACTTGATCAAAAACTTTCTAGATTAAAACAGAGGATCCTTGATATACTCCAACAAGAACAACCCCACATCACCCCTAACATCACCAGATCCCAACGCCTTACCCTAGAAAACCTGAAAAATAAAAACCTAGTTTACTTACCCTCTGATAAAGGTAAGGAATTCTGTATCATCTCTCAAGACTCATACAACATACTCGCTCTCGAACATCTTAACAACAACAACCTATACACCCCCGCCCCCAACATTTCAGCCACATTAGTCCAAAACTCCATTAACAACACCTGGTCCCAAATCTGTCTCACACGTAACCTCCCCAAAAAATACAAAATCAACTTCACCACCAAAAATAGCAGACTTCCCACCTTCTACCACCTCATTAAAACACACAAGACCAACACACACACACAAATTAGACCTATAGTCTCTAGTATTGAAGGACCACTCTATAAAATCTCTTGGCTTCTCTCTCAACTACTCAAACCACTACTCTCCACCTTCCCCGCACATGTCAGCAGCTCCGACCAAGTAATTAGCAGACTACACTCACTCCAACACCAACAACTACAAACTAACAACTATATATTTAGCCTAGACGTAATCTCCCTCTACACCTCAATACCCGCACACCCAGCCATAGACCTCATCACCGACCACATATCTTCCTCTGACAACCTAGAGCTCTTCGGACTAACACCTACTGACATTCACAATCTCTTATACATCATCATCGACAACACATACTTTACCTTTCAGCAGCACACTTTCAAACAAATCTCCGGCCTCCCCATGGGTTCTAGCCTTTCCGGTCTCTTAGCCATCACCTACATGAACCGGTTAGAACAACGAGCACTTAACTCCTGCCTCTCCTATATATTCTTCTCCAGATATATAGATGACATTCTAATCCTTACATCCTCTCAAGACGAAGCCACACAAATATTCAACACATTCAACAACACCGACCCCCACATACAATTCACCATAGAACACCCAAATGAGTCCGGCTCACTCTCTCTCCTTGATTTCAACCTTAACATCACCGAAGATGGCTCTATACACACTAACTTCTATAGGAAACCTGCCTGCAAAAACCTTTTCATACACTATAAGTCTGCCCTGCCCACAAAAGCCAAATTAAGTTATGCCCATAATGAAATTACCCGAATACAAAATAAATGCTCTTCTGCTGCTGACAAAATATCACACACTAAAAACTTCCACCAAACCCTCCAAAATAATGGCTACCCCGCCCCCACCATAGCCCACCTAAATAAGCCCAAAACACGTAGACACCGCACCCTCGCTAACACATGCTTCTTAAAACTCCCTTTCTTCAGCGATAAGATCACCACCTCCATCCGCAAGGCAATACATAAGGAAAACCTTAACATACAACTAACACATACTGGCACCTCCTTACGCCAACATCTATCTAATAAACACACTAACCACACACCCGAACCCTGCTCACTGGCCAATTGCCCTATCTCCAACACAGGTCTGTGCCTTCGCACTAACTGTGTTTACAAACTACAGTGTAATAAATGCAAAAATTTTTACATCGGCAACACTACAAGACCGCTACACTTGCGCATAAAGGAGCACTTGAATACCCGTATATCCTCTTTCCACAAACACATAGAGATTTGCTCAAACACTCAGCGCGATATTCACGTCTCCATCTTAGCGTCTGTCAGAAACATTGGTGACCTTAGAATCACAGAATCAATCCTCATCTCCAGATTAAACCCCTCACTCAATCAACGTCACGAGCTCTACTCACCTTTCATTCTATAATATCTACCCCCCATCCACCAACCAACCCCCATATCTAACACTTAACAGAGTCCGTTTCCACCACTTCACTCATTACTCACCTCCCATAATAAACTCACCATACACCCAAACAATCAAACAGGCCCCTCCCCATATGAACTTCCATCCTTACACACTTTCAACCACAAACCAAAAACCATATTCAGCATACTCTTCTAACCCACCAAAATAAGTCACTCCATAACCTAGCATTATTATTTAATAAATCCAAACACATATAGAATGTATACAAATAACATGCAAATATTAAATAAATAATTCATAAAATAAATTAAACAAGTAAATAATAATAATAAAAAAAAAATAAATAAATAAATAAAAAAAAACAAAACAAAAAAACAAAAAAAAACAAACAAATATGTAAAGAAATTGATGAATATATATAGATAAACAATTAAACAAACAATAATACATAGATATGTATATATATATGTATATATGCATTATGTGTATATATGTTGTATATATATACTAATATTGTTATACAGATCTCCACCAAAAAAAATTTAAAAAAAAAAAAAAAATTAAAAAATTAATTATAAAAAAAAATATTTAAAAAAATCCAGAGTTACTCCCCTTTATCTTATAATAAATATATCAAGTTAATAAGTTAATTCGTTAATCTAATTTGACGAAACTCACAATTAGTAATTAATAACACTTCTTTAATAGATGATAATCGAAATCGATAAGTAGATAGATCTAGAATATTTAAAATATGAGACTAATTACTTTAATTTATATTAAAATTCTTAAATTACGATAGAAAGATAAACAAAATAAAAATACGAAGATAAAACAAAGTAAATATTCAAATATAAAAAAAAAAATAAAATAAAAAATGATATATATATATTATCAAAACTAACAGTTTATCGAACACCATACACCTAACCAACATTACACTAATATTCTAAACACCAATCATATATTTAACATAATATTAAAATAAAACTTAACTTAATTTATATTCCCTGTGAAACTGCTTTTTTGCTGCGGTCTATATCTGGCAACCATTTTGTTTTGTATTATTCTCTACACAGTCGGAGAAGAATAAAATATTATTCTTCTTCTGGTCTAATTATTTTTGAAAAAGGGATGTCTTTTCCCGAAATATCAAATAGTGATTTTTAATCACCCGGACATCACACGAACAGCTAAAACACTCTTGCTGTTATGTAAGAAAAAAAAAAAAAAAGGAAAAAAAAGGAAAAATAAATAGTAAGTCTTATATCGTATTCGATTTATTTTTATTGTTTTTGTTCCTTTCCTTTCAACTTGCATCTTACCCGGAATTGCATTGCCCACAGCCTTTCAAAAACTTACTACTAATATATATATATATATATATATATATATATATATATATATATATATATATATAAACACATACATATGGTCGCTATAGTCGTAACTCGGTCAGTCGTAAGTTGAACAGGTCGTAAGTCGACGAATATATATATATATATATATATATATATATATATATATATATATATTTATATATATAATCATAGTTCACCCCAAACAAGGCAGGCCGCCACTGTAGACGTAAAGGGTAAATGAAAAAAAGGGTGACGGTTTTTTGGGGCGGGGGGGGGGGGGGGTAAACCTAAATTAGGAGCTGCGCAGCGGAATGTCTGTTTACTAATGTAAATTTCTGCATGTCAATACTGTCAGGAAAGCACGGAGCAGGGAGAGAGTTCCAGAGTCCAACAGCACGAGGAAAGAAGCTTTTGGGGTAGAAAGCTCTTCGGCATCCGGGGGCCTCCACAGTGAAGGAATGGAATATATATACATCCCAACCCTCCCTCATCTTCTTGAATTGCTGTATAACTGAGAGTGAAGTATATTCTGCTCTTGATACTATGTTTTAACTCCAAACTTGGTATTTATACCATGTGCTATAAAGACACTTGCTATCAATAAAAATCCGTATCGTCCCAACAATGATCGTACACGAAATTGTTGTTCATGTTGAATTCTTGGAACATATTAAATGAATATATCATAAATTTGTTCACCTTGTAACTATAACACACACACACACACACACACACACACACACACACATATATACATATATACATATATATATATATATATATATATATATATATATATATATATTGCATAGCTCAACTCCTCCTGCATAGACTGCGGTAGTACGCGTTTTCTATCTCTTCCATGAAAGGGCCGTGGCTTTACTCGTTTCGCATACTCGTCCCTGAAAGGGCCGTGGAAGTTCACATTTAATACTCGTCATTTTTAAAACATCATAAATCACATAGTTCATATATTGTTTGCATACCTTTAGTTTTCTCCCTCGCCATGTAGAGGGTCGTGTCGTCTAGTGGATGAATTCTTTCTTCTTTCCTTCCTGCCATGAACCACGCCGTCCGTTGTCTGCAAGAAAACTCCAGGATCGACTCACCAAACACAATCTTTTTACTTTCAATTCCTTTTTATTACAAGCGTTGGTCATTTAATCAGCTGGGGGTCATTCACTACGTCAAGAGAGAGAGAGAGAGAGAGCAAATCACTACTTTATCGTCGTAACTTAACAATTATTTTCTTAACCATTCATACAGGGAGGGGGAAAAGGATATCTCTCGCTTGTATTTTCTCAGGAAAATATTTCCCTTAAATCAAATTGCTGACTACATCAAAATTATGTCGGTTCGCCTCCAAAATCCAGACTGACGAAACTCGCTCTCACGAAGAACGAATGACGTCACGGATCCCTCTGTTTCCCACACAAGGGCGTGTGTCGTCACAGAGCCTCTCGCAGGTGCACATTGACCCTTGATCCGGGGTCTCGTCACACGGTGATCCTGTCACGTCTGTGATTTCTGACTGTGAGAACAAGCCCTATTCTGCACTCGACTGCCGGTCAACCCCGCGTTAATCTGCGCAAGTCAAACCAACGATTTTTAACAGATACGTCCATTCCCATAAGGCCATTGTCAAACATATATATATATATGTATATATCTAGTATAAGATATATCTATGCCAATATATATATATATATATATATATATATATATATATATATATATATATATATATATATATATATATATTACTATTTCATGTATCCACATAAAATTTTATAAGGAGATACAATTTTTTATGTATCAATTTTCAGTATTTGCTTCAACAGTGCTCGATACGTAAGTCAAGCTAGATAGTAAGCTATGAAAATATATTTATGGCAATTAAGCTACACAGATGCTCCCACGTTTCATCCCCGGGGGGAATCTGTTTTTAACCTGAATTAGCTTAATTGCCATAAAGATATTTTCATAGCTTACTATATATATATATATATATATATATATATATATATATATATATATATATATATATATATATATAAAACTTTAAATAATCTACAATCGGTTATTTTTTAGAACACCTATGCATTGCCTTCCTTTGATGCTTTCTCAAATGTATTTTAATTCGTCAAAGGTACGGGTTATTATTTCTAGGGACGTCAATATTTGACACGAATTGACAGACCGTCTGCTGATTCTTAAACCTCGTCACACCTGCTGCAGGACAATTGAGGGTGCACATCGTACAGATCACTTGTGTTTTGGTGAGCATGGCGTCTACTATGGGCAGCCGGGTTTTATTTTGAGCGTTATGTATTTTTCTAGTGGGACGTCTCAATTGGGCATGTGCGATGTCGTCAAGTTTGGCAGAACATGCAGAATATTGCAACTGTCTTAGATTTGACGCAATCTCTTTTCGCGTGATCTTCAGGAAATCTTGGAACAGCTTATGAGGTTATGCTATAACGTCGACTATATATGAATATATATATATATATATATATATATAATTTATATCTTGATAGACCAAACTCAAATATGGTATTAGAAGTTTGCAAGGAACTAATACTTAATTCCCTAGCAGTTATACATAAAAATATTTCCCGACAGAGATAACACAATATCACATAAAATATAAACAATTAGTTTTTTTTATCTACAAGAATTACGACCGTTTCATCTCTTGCTTGATTCCTTGAAGCATTTACAAATACAATTTTGGATTTTATATACAAAAGAATCCTTAGATTCAAAGAGATAAAAAAGAAAACTCACTTTCGGACATACTCCAAGAAAACGACTCTCATCTTTTTCTTTTTTTTCTTTAATATAGGACACAGGCGGCGAGTAACACATATTTCGTTTTTCAATACCTTTAATTCACTTCTTAGAGAGTTCTAATTTCAAAAGTCGAGTCATCTTTTTTAAGGGTAAATGACAGTTTAAAAAATGTATAACTAGTATATTACTATAAAAGCTGCTTACTGTTATTCGAAACAATAACAGAGCATAACATGTTTATATACTGTATATATAGTGCAGACGAAAGGTCCAAAGACAGCTATTTTAATGCCTAATTTGCTTAACAGTTTTTCAACAGTTCATCATAAATTAATGTTTGGTGTTATTCATTTGTAATTTTAGTGTCCTATTTTGCTATAAATATATAATAGTTTTGTCGATATTAACAGTAATTAATTAAAGTTATTTAATTAAAAATGATAAATTACGAAAACCTTTCTTTAAAAGGAGGTAATTTAAATTAGACTAACATCGCAGTAGAAATAAATATATACTGACGAGACATAAGCAGAAAAGGTTCACAGAGAAAGGGAAAAGGTGACTGACTGCTTTTAGTATCTCCCTCTCCCTCTCTCCCTCTCTCTCTCTCTCTCTCTCTCTCTCTCTCTCTCCCTTCCTTTCCATTTTTTATTGATTTCAAATTCAATGATGGTTTTGATCACGTGCTCAAACGTTTCGCATTTGTCTTTCAATGTGCGTTTCCGGTCGTTTCTAAATTGTAAGTTAAAAATAGATCCCCCACATACACACACCATCGATCAGGCGAATTGATTTCTTCTTCATTTTCATTTCTTTACTGTCTTATTGACAAGATAAATACATTTGTATCAAAATTACCAGAATGTTAATATCTATTTATATGAATAAATATAATTGTTTATCTATTGATATGAATAAATGCGAAACTTTATTGTCTTTTATTATTTAAAATGTTGGTTTCAATACACACAATATGGTATCTGAAAGGAAAAAACAACATGGTCTCTGAAAGAAAGAAACAACATGGTCTCTGAATAAAATATAACATGGTTTCTGAAAGAAAAAATAACATGGTTTCTGAAAGAAAAAATAACATGGTCTCTGAAAGAAAAAAACAACATGGTCTCTGAAAGAAAAAAACAACATGGTCTCTGAAAGAAAGAAATATTATACTGGTTGTAGTAGAAGCAACTGGCCTAATGAAAAAAATACTTAGAAACAATCCCTGAAAAACTGAATTGTAACGAAATACAGATAGCAGCCATAAAACGAACAACGTCTATCCTAAAAAAAACCCTCGGATATGAATTTAAATCGTAATGAAATCAAGTGTTAGCTCCAGAAGGGATCCCTTTGATTTCCTCGAACTAACTGAAGTAGGAAAAAAAAAGCGAAACTATATTCTAGTTAAATGTGTGCGTCTTCTTTTAGAAACAAGTGTAGCTTGAAACATCATTTCGAAAACCTATTTTTATACAATATGTGGCAAATCGTTTTTTTAAGAAAATGTAAGTTGGTTGACCACTTACAAATACACAGTGAATGAAGAGAACCCATCTTTTTTATTATGTGTGGCACGTTATTTTCAAGAGAATCTACTACAAACCTATATATTAAAACACAGACAAGAGAAATCGAGGTCTTATGTACGACATGAAAAGTAACTGAAATCTCAGGAAGATCTCCATCATTTTAGTATTCGTAGGAACCAGTTGACTAATGAAAAAGAATTTATAAATCTACATGACGAATATACCCGGTGAACAATGTGCAAGAGAGATACAAAAAATTGTACTGAAAAGGATAGTTATAATCTGAAAACATCTCTTATTTGGAGTCTCTAAAACAGCAGACAAATGTCTGACATCCGATATACACGAAAAGATAAGAAAATTGAAAAGAAAAACAAATAAACCATATTCTTGTGAAATATGTGCGACTTTTTTAGGAAAGAATTTCACTTGAAACATTATTCTAAAACACATATTGGAGAGAAGCCATATTTTTGTAAAGTATAGGACAAATATTTTTTTAGAAAATAAAAGTTGGTTGAACACTTATTAATACACACTGAAGAGAACCCATTTTCTTATTAACAGATAACATATATTTTGCGGAAATGTCAGAGTTAAAGCATCATATACGAGTACAGATTGAAGAGGATTAGTTTCTTGTGAGATATGTTTCTGAGGAAACCAAATTATGGCTTAAAAGCAACAGAATGACTTAAAAGCAATATGGTCCCTGACATGAATAAACATCATACCGGTTATTGTAGGGACAACTGGTCTAATGAAAAGAAAATCTAATAAAGTACTTAGATACAATCCCTGGAAGATAAAACTGTAGGGAGGTGCAGATTGCAGTTCTAAAAGGGAAAACATATATCCTTAAGAGCGCCCCTAAATAGATGTTTAACTCATAGGGAAATCGAGTGTGAGCCCCAAGACAAACTGAACTAACATATAAAAAAGGGAAAATAAATAAACTGTTTGTGATAAATCCGAAGATGGTGTAAAGGAGCCTCATTGGAGAAGAAATAAAAGTCTGTCCTCCCCTTACTCAAGCAGAAGTGGAAAACTTATGGAGTCCACTCTATGAAGACTCCAAACAAGATCAGGAAAAAGAGTGAATCAACACCATCTAAGAGAAAAACAAGGAGAACACCAAGATGCTAACCCTAGAAATTATCAAAGAAGATGTCTATAAGAAGGTAGCCCAATATAGTAATTTCAAAACCCAAGAAATTGACAACGTCCAAAATCACTGACTGAAAAAAACTGACAACACTTCATCATCACTATGCCAAGACGTTTAATAGAATAATCAGTGTTGATGAATGGCGTACAATAGGCAACACGTCCTTTATTCCCAAAAGTGAGGAGACCGATTTAGTTAACAAATACAGGCCTATCCACTGCCTTACAACAACCTGCAAGGTGCTAACAGGGATTATCACTGATGCAACATATGAACATCTAACTGCCGGCGACTATCTTGAAAGGGAGCAGAAGAGATTTACCAGAAAAAGACTTGGCACAAAATACCAACTCCTTATAAACATAACAATCCTGTAAGACTGTAAAAAGAGACAGAGAAGTCTGTCAATTGCTTGGATCGATTACAAAAAGGTTTTTGACAGTATACCTCACTACTTCGATACTTCGCTGTTTGGAACTGTATAATGTCCACAAAGATATTACGTCATTCCTCCAAACGCAAATGGCGCACATCAACCACGCTTCATCATATGAAAAAAAAAACAGACCCCCAAACGTTAAGATTCAGCAATGGAATATTCCAGGGAGACAGCCTCTCACCTCTTCTCTTCAGCCTCACAATGGATCCACTGAGTAAGCTACTTAAACGATCTAATGCTGGATACAATATTAGCAGAGGCAGAAAGAAGGATGAGAATAAAAGAGTAAACCATATCCTATTTATGGACGATCTCAAACTCTATTCTGAATCTGAGAAACAACTCGTCTCTCTGATAGAAATTGTAAAACATTACACAGAGGAGATCTGCATAGAGTTTGGATTCGACAAATGTGCTAAATGCACAATAAAGAAAGGGTAAAATACAGCATCGGAACATCTTAATGTAAACACTGGCTCTATTGAAGACCTAGGAGAGGATGCTGTCTATAAATACCTGGGAGTAAACGAGAATGAGACGCTTGAGCATGGAAAGATGAGAGAGAAGGTGCAGGGAGAATATATCAAGCGCCTTAAAAATTCCTCACATCAGAACTCTCACCATAAAAAATAACTGCCATCAATCAACTGGCAATACCTGTCGTTTCCTATGAATTTGGCATCATCGATTGGCCACAAGGCTACATCAATAGCCTTGACATAAAAACTAAGAAAGTACTGTCCCTGCATAAAGTTATTTACCGATATCAATGTATGGACAGGGTGTACTGATCACGAATAGAAGGTGGTCTAGGTCTCATTGAAATTAACCACGCATGCCGAGCCTCAATGGTAAGCGTGGGCCAATATACCAAGAGCTCGTGTAATAAAAAAAATGAGAATGGTGAAGGAACATCAAATACACCTTCCTCCGCAAACCTCAACTACAAAACTGGCCGAAAATTTGCATTGAAACACAGTGGAGAATACTTCCGAAAAATATGACACCCCAGCCACACTGATCGTGCGAAAGAAGAGGGCGGAGTACACTAAAAGGGAGCTGAAGACCAGACTATATGAATGGTGACAGAATAAAAGAGCAGAGAAGTTAATTGAAGAACTTAACCAATATTATATCGATAAGGGGGCTTCACTACAATGGCTCAAAAGTGGCAAATTCAAATTGGATGAAGAACGGATAATTATAGCTGCACAAGAACAGGACTTACTTACGAATGGATTTAAGAAAATTGGTGGTCTAAAAAACTGACCAGTGCCGGTTCTGTCATTTGGTCGTTTGAAGGAGCCTCTTAATGTCTGAGAACTTCGACTGAAGTAAAATAAAACAAAAAAATGAAATGCACACATACACACACACATACATACACACACAAACAGATATATATATATATATATATATATATATATATAGTCAATTAAGACAAGATAGAAAATAATCAATTATATTATCCATGTTGCGCGTCACGTGGAAGACATAAAACAATTTTAAGTGTAAATATTAAAATTATTTTAAGAATTTGAAATGGGTGTTCAGGCTTCGCACACAGAACACCGGATTGAATTTTGATATTAGTTTTTGTTGTTGTCTTTTGTGAGCATAGGGTGACGGCGGAATCAAATTCATTTTTCATAATGAACTCAGTTACAAAACGAAAATATCAATTTTTAAATTCGAAACATTTTTTTCATTTTAGGGTACAAAAATATTTGCTCATAATTCGATCAAATTTTGCAATCTTGACATGTCAGGATAAAATGATACTACTGTTATATAATGAGGGCCTAATAAAAGCGAAAGATTAGCGGAATAATTGACGGCTGTGGGATACAAATATGTGACCTTGGTGAATAAGCAAAAGTTGGAATCTGATGTCAGTTCCACTACAGAGCTTTGTGGTCTCTTGTTACAGTCAGACTTGAAAGCAAGTGGACGCAGAAAGTAAGTGCTCGTTCCAAACCCCAACTGGGGTGTGATGCTATAGTTCATCGTAGGGCGGCTAATGCCTCTATCCCTGTCCCTCTCTTAATCAAGTGTAAATAACTACACATATACATATATATAATATAGCTATCCACAGACACCTGTTCTGTAGTCCATACAACTCATCAGTGTGGATATCCTTGCTGTAACTAATGTCTGAGTATGTTTCTCATGTAAATAAAACCTCCATCCAAACAGACATGTGTCCTGTAATTGGACTGAGGACAAAGATAACGATAATATGTGGAGTACAAACAGCAAGACGATATAATGTGATTGTACACACCCCAAACGACACCAGAACTTAACACTACATGTGCTTCTACTACTTATAATAATAATAATAATAATAATAATAATAATAATAATAATAATAATAATAGGAAAAGTGGGAAGAAAAACAACTACATGGACGCTTTATTATAAGACTCACAAGCGATGAAGCCAATGAAAACAGCTAGGCATGGCTAAGAAAAGGACACTTGAACAGAGAAATGGAATCTCTGCTGACGGCCGCACAGAACAATGCGATTAGGACAAACTTTATTAAAGCAAAGATAGATAAAACCCAGGAAAACAGCAAATGCCGATTGTGTGGACAAAGAGACGAAACGATAAACCATATAATAAGTGAATGCAGCAATCTAGCCCAAAAGGAATACAAGAACAGACATGACAGCATGGGGAAAGAAGTACACCGAGAAATGTGCAAACAACTGAATTTCGAATATGCAAAAAAACGGTACAAACACAAACCAGAAACTGTACTAGAAAACGAAAAACACAAAATCATATGGGATATGAATGTACAAACAGACAAATCCATAACAGCAAGGAGACCGGACATGATAATAATCAACAAGAAAGAAAAATCCTGCAAAATCGTAGACTTCGCCGTTCCAGCGGACCACAGAGTGAAGATCAAAGAGACGGAAAAAAGAAGCAAATATACCGAACTTGCCAGAGAATTGAAAGGAATATGGAACATGAAGAAAGTCAGTATAACACCAATAATCATAGGAGCACTAGGAACAGTTCCCAGAAACATGGAGAAAAGACTAGGAGAAATAGGAATCAAAGGGATAACTGAGACCATACAAAGGACAGTAATGATCAAAACAGCTACACACCTGAGAAATGTCCTCGAATGCGGAAACCAACCCACATAAGCAACGAATGGAGAACAAACACATGGAAGCACAAGACAACAGAACCGGGGAAAATACAACCGCACGGGAGAGGCGCAAGCATAGGCTGACGCCACGAAAATTATGGACAGAAGGTCGAGGAGGGAAAGCGCAAACCAGACCTCCACTGGAAGAGCGCGGACAGCTCTGGGACCTTGGGGAGGCTTGTTGCCACTCGGGCCCCAGAGGGGACCGATGGCCCTTATCAGCGAGAAATCGATGGTAGGTGGCTGTTGCGATACCACAAGGTCATCAGCGGTGATGAGCGAAAAGAAGTGGAGCATACTGGAAGTCTGAGGAGACTTGTTGTCACTCAGACTCCAGGGAATACCACAGGTTGTTGGCAGTGGGCGATCACTGACGATGACCAGTGTGATAACTCCTAGTGAGTAAATGATGATAATAATTATAATAATAATAATAATAATAATAATAATAATAATAGTAACCAGGTTACAGCTGAGTACAACAGAAGAGTAAGGAGTATTCTTAAATCAAACCTCAACAGTCGAAATACAGTCTATGCTATCAATGCCAGAGCAGTAGCTATCATTCGATATACTACCAGTATACTTGACTGGAATGTAGATGAACTAAAATGTTTGGATACAAAACGTGGAAAATGCTTACAATTTATGGAGCTTTTGCAAAGAAAGGAAATGCAGATCGATTGTATCTACCTAGAAAGGAAGGTGGTCGAGCTCTACTTAGCGTTGAATATGTTGTGAATATAGAA
This sequence comes from Sepiola atlantica, assembly GCA_963556195.1. Lineage (NCBI taxonomy): Eukaryota > Metazoa > Mollusca > Cephalopoda > Sepiida > Sepiolidae > Sepiola > Sepiola atlantica. The sequence continues at coordinate 164,664,455 of OY744524.1, read as the reverse complement.
GAAGGTTATCTTTATAAATATATTTCTGAAAGTAATGAGATTCTTCTTCGTGAAGTGAAAAGAGAGGAAATACTAAGAACTGGGATGAAAATGAATCAAAGGTTACAGGAGAGAAGGTTAAAATTATTTGGAAAGAAACTACACAGTGTATTCTTTAAGAATACTGCATTTAGAGATAATGACAGCTAGAATTGGTTGGTCAGGGGCGATCTCAAAAGATCTACTGAGAGAACCTTAATCGCAGCCCAAGAACAAGCCACCTGCACTAGGTCCATCAAATATTACATTGACACAACTGCAGAATCACTGATATGCCGATTGTTTAATGAAAGGGAAGAAATCATGGCGCATCTTGTATCTGAATGGCCAATGCTAGCACAACATCAGTATAAAAAAATGAAGACACGGCATTGTCGCTCAGGTACTACACTGGAATATATGCAAACTTTATGAATTGGACCACAATGAGAAGTGGTATGAGCATAAGGTAGAAGTGGTACAGGAGAACGACAATGTCAAACTTTTGGGGGCATGCGCATACAGACTGATAAGGTTCTTGAACATTTAGAACTCGACTTAATATTTCTAAACAAAAACAAGAGAACTTGCTTAATCATTGATATAGCCTGTTCCTTCGATACCAGAGTACAGAAGAAAGAACACGAAAAATAATAAATATCAAGATCTAAAATAGAAATTAATTAGACTATGGAAATGTAAAGAAGTAAAGGTGATTCCCGTTGTAATTGGAACGCTTGGAACCATAAGGAAAAGCCACCATAAATTTCTTAAACAGATTGACGAGACAATTTCTTTTCCAATTCTGCAAAAAGCTTGCCTGTTAGGAACAGCAAAATTGTTAAGGTACAGCTTGAATGTCTAAAGTTAAGGGAATTGACTTGATGTTCAAAAAAGAAAACTCCCACTAAAAACATCCAAAATTTGAGACAACTATGAAATAATAATAATAATAATAATAATAATAATAATAATAATAATAATAATAATAATAATAATAATAATAATAATAATAATAAACATTTACATCATCCCAAAATATTGGCAAAATTACACCAAATTTAGCACGAAGAGACTTCTGGATGCGGATGGTGAAATGAATATGTTACTACTAATAATAATGTTAAAACACTTATATGCTCCGAAACTATTGGATATAATGGCACAATTAAAAATAGGACATAAAGAACTTTTGAGATGCTGGATTTAATAAAATTAAGACTACTGATGATGTTTACATAAATCTGCTAATGGAACAGTTTTGTTTACTATTATTGTTAACTTATGCCAATCTTATATTCGGTTTTCGGAACCAGGGTTTAGAAATAAGTCAGAATTTAGAAGATAGATAGATAGATAGATAGATAGATAGATAGATAGATAGATAGATAGATAGATAGATAGATAGATAGATAGATAGATAGATACATTTTCAAACTTGATCAATTTTTTTTCTGTGTTATGGAAATCACAATGTAAGATTATATCAGTTGGGATTAGGCAAAAAATGGGCCAAAGGTGAATAGATTCGGACTAATATATATTCGGTAGCGTTCAAAAATTATTCTATGTAGATTAATATATGTAAATCCTATCATAGCTTTTAACCAAAAATAACAATGAGTACAATGAAGGTCAGAGTAAACACGTTCTAAAGGGCGAATTTGATATTTTTGATTTCATGTTTGAATTAGGATTTTGCACATCTTAAGAATTTTAGTTCTTTTCATCCTTTTTATAGTAAGTATCAATATATATATATATATATATATATATATATATATATATATATATATATATATGTGTGTGTGTGTGTGTGTGTGTGTGTGTGTGTGTGCTTTGAGGAAAAATGTCATGACTACAAGTAGAAGAACAACTATTACAACTACTACTACGGTGGCCATACTTACAAAAAAGAACTATGCCATAATGATTGTCTAACAAAGAAAATAAAACGTGCAAACGTCATGCACAGAGGAGGATGAATTGTGAACTAAAAGTAGTACCAGTCAAAGCAGTTGCGTGCCCTTTTTTGTTCAGAAAAAAATGTTAGGACTTTTAATGCTCAAGAAAAATAACGAAAATTCAGAAAATAAAGATTTCATTTGCCATGTTGAGATACCAACACCATTTGTACATAGCGAGAGCCGTGTTTCGATGGAAGGGTTAGAGTGACACCTTAAAGATCACAAGTGACCTCAGCGGAAGTCGATGAAGTCACGTGACTTCCGGCCGGGGTCTGTCTTTTAGTCGACGAGACTTGGACGAGATAAGACGTTTTGCGCGTGCTATCCAAACGGGAATAGAGCACGTGGAGCGGCGGATGTACTGAAAACTATTTTTAAGTATCTCTCTCTCTTCTTCTCTCTCTCTCCCCCCTCTCTTTCTCACTCACACGCACACACGCATGCATGCATGCAAGTTTATGTTCTGCCCTTCGGAATAAACCTTGTTATAACAAAAATGTCGGCGTGTTTTTTGTGTCAGCAATTAAAATGCTGCCTGGATTCCCAACGACGATGGTGATGTTGCGGCTACCACGACGACGAGAGCGGTGACCCCAGGCATAAAGAACTTATACACGTGTCGATCAAACGTAATATAACACTATGACGTTTCATAATATTCAGACATCCCTAATAAGTGCATTAAATACTTTAAAAGAGTCTGGTACTGTTTACATAGAAGCAAAGATAGAATCTTTAATACACAGATGCAGATGTCATGAAATTTCTAGTAATATTTACTTCTTCTAAGATGTCAGTGAGAAATTTAGCAAAACCTATAACACTTTCAAAAAGTTCGTTTGATATTGATAGGTAGTAGTTCATAATGTAAAACACATGGCCTTGTTTTCAATTCGAGAAAACTATTTTATAGTGTCCGTCGTATTCATCCATTGGTTTACTTTGTAAGTACTCTTTATCTACAGTTTATCCTCTCTAATATCTTTATACTAATGTTTCCAATTTCCTGTCTAGAAGCGTTAATTATTATAGTGGTTCGTGTTGTTTGGAAGTCTACTTTGTCGTATTTTAATAAGATATATACTTCCTTTTCTTTTAATTTTTCCTACTCTATCGTTAATATTTTGTTTGTCTGTTATAGCTTTTCTGTTAGAATTTATTAATCAAACAAAGTTATTATTTGATTTTCTTATAGTTTTTTATGATGCTTTGGTCAAGTAATTACACCTCAGAAGAAGTAGTAAATATTATTAGAAATTGTAGGACAACTGTCCTTATTAACAAAAAGGAACATTTAACTCTTTAGACTCAGCTGAGGTATAAGATTAGTTGGTCTCTACATCTTATATGATCTTACCATTAACATCGATGTAAAAACAATAGGCCTATATAGAGATGATGGTCTGTTGATTGTTAAAACTCTAACGAATCACAGGTGAAAAACTATGAAGATCATCTTTAAAGAAATTAAAATGTTAGGACTTAAGGTAGAAATAACATCCAATACTAAACAAGTATATTTTCTAGATGTAACTTTTAACTTAGAGAAGGGAATCTGTAAACCGTTGGGTTAGGTTTAAAGATAATGAAAACCCCATTATGTTAACCTGCTTTCAAACCACCCATAATCAAACACATAACTTCTAAAATGAAGAAATGTTTACGAACATAAATGCATATATAATAAAGTATAAATGATAGCAGTTATAAAAAACTATAAATACAATAAACCAGTAACATCTAATAACAGATCGAGGAAAAGAAGTAGGAAAATAATTTGGTTTTCACCCCCATTCAATCAAATAGTAAAACACTAAACTAGGACAAAAATTCCTAAACTTAATCAACCTTCACTTTCCCCAAAATATCATCTTCCATAAAATGTTTAACAAAACTACTCTCAAATTAAGTTACAATTGTAGCGATAACTTAGAAAATTCATAAAAAACACAATAAAATATAAAGAAATAATGCAAGAAATAATCATCACACAAGAAATAACCCTAATCAAATAACATAGTTAAGGCCAAAAAATACTTGTAACTGTAAAATGCCAATGATGGCCCCCGACAACAATAGTTTTCATAATTCTCTGTGGTTTATCTTGCTACTATTACAATTAGATAAAATCCAACTGAAAATAGATTTTATATTGGCATTGCTGGTTTACGTTTAAGGAAAAATACTACAACCACAAATTTTTATTTAATAATAATAATTATTATAACGATAAAAAATCACTTGCCCAACACTTTAGGTCCCTAACCTTAAATAATAAAACGCCAATAGTTAAGTAGGATATACTTATGAAAACTAGCACTTGTAGATCTATAAACACGCCCTGTTATTTTTTTTTTTAATGAAAAATTAGAAATAATTAGATTGAGTGGCAGATGAAAACACCTTAACAAAAAAATCAGAAATATTGATTAATTGTAGATACAATACAATATAAGTAGCCAAAATAGTAATAACAATAGCTTTTAATTTATTGTTGACATAAGGTTCATGTCTATGGATGTTGCATCTGTTCATGTTCATGCTTGTGGCAGATGTATATTTTGGTAACTTTTGTTTTATAGACACACACATGAATGAGAGATCTATTTTGTTTATATATACGGGCAATATCCTGCGTTATGTCAAGTTGTAGTTCGGTCGGCGTATTTATACACAGTTGATTAGCACATCACTGTGCATGTTCACTACTAAGTACCGTCTAGCTATTTTCCCTGTCAAATACAAATCAATTCGAGACAGACTGACATTCCCCCCCCCCCCGTCATCATCATGGTGACGAAAGACGCGAATAAACTCAAGACCAACTAGAATTAGATTACTTCTAGCCCTGCCGACCAAGTAACTCAACTCACATCACCTCTCGAGCGCTGGCTTTTCAAACCCCACTTTCTCGACCCGATCTTGGGGCACATCTTACTTGTGGGAGTAAGATAAAACTGGCCTTGTGCCTAACTCCTGGAGAGGAGTAAATAAAACTCAACTCACATGTCTACATTCCCGTAATCTTGTTCAAGTTAAATAAAATACATATTTATATTATTGTAGAAAAGACGTTGGTGTTTTCCTACGAACTCATGGTAACCCTTTTCTTATTCACGTCGGATAAGTAAAGACACTGCCGACTCTGCAAAATTGATTTCTCCTGTCTCGACACACTCAACAGACACCATCATTTCGACATGTGCATATAGTAAGCGAAGCGTTTGCCTCGATGTTAAATGTTGTGTGTTGTCTAGGTTGTTATGTCATGATCTGCCTAGTCTTATGAGGAATGGTGAGGAATATGAAAAGGGTGGCTGTCAAAATCTAACCTGATTATCGGTCAGCTCGTTATGATGTATAGCCCCTTGCCATATCCAAAGGCCGGATAAATTGAAATAAATTTCACCCTGTCTCCGCGTGTTCCAGAATTGACTAAAGAATAAAATAGAAAATAAAAGAAAATAAACTAAAAAAAAAAATCAACTATTTTATTTAACGAATTTTTCTGATAAATTAAACTCACGTCATGCGATCTTCACATGTTCTTCATTTTCATCTCCACCTTCATACTAAGAAAATGCCTTGACGAAGTTAAGTTGGTTAGCAACTAGAACTGAAACATGCCTGCAAATGTGTAGCGAAATTAGGCTTCTAGAAATAAAAATCTTTATCACCAGTAAACAGCCCTATTCATTATTAATCACTATTATATAAACACGGTAACGATTTTCTGGATTTCTTTTTAACCTTCTGGATACAAACTTTATCTCGATTACTATATATATATATATATATATATATATATATATATATATATATATATATATATATATATATATAAATCAAACATTGGTAAACATAGCAGGATTCTTCTGCTTGGTTTTACCTTATTTATTTTTTCGATTTTCCTAATAATCTATTTTGTTTTCAAATTAAAAAGATCATGAATTGTCCCTAAGTATCACAAGCAATTTCGATTCTTCGTCGAATCATCATCAGGTGACAAAAAACAATGCACAAAAAGCTGAAGAAAACGAATAGAGTTTCTAAAAGCAGCCTAGAACGCCGAATTTGAGGTCGTTAAACGTCAAACCAACAAACCGGTGTAGTTCCATAAAAACGTTTGCAATTTAAATTCCTCAGCAGCCTTGGTATGTTAATGAAGCGCAACACCGAGGACAATGGTGAATTGACTTTACTTTACGAGCGCCTCTCCATCGCCATTATTCGTGTAAACGCCTTGAGCCTTCTCTCAGCCTGCCAAGCCAACCGGACATTCAATGAAACTTCCTGATGCGTGTGTGTTAGTTTCGAAAAGGGACATTCTATTAATTCATTATTATTATTTGCCTTCACATTTCCTTCTCAATATTTTATTTGGCTATCATTATTTGTATTTCACAAATTGTTTTTTTTTGTTTAATGAATAAAGAATTACACATACAGTTACCGAGAGACGCGACTGAGATTGAAATTGTGTATAAAATATGAACGCGGGGTATTTTATTTAAATTTCAGGACGCCAGGATTAGCGTCCCAGGATAAATAGTATTTATGTTAAACATTTTAAAACATTGTTACTTGTTTCGTATGTAATGTTATTTATTGAAGGTTGCTGCATTTTGATAAAGATTCCTTGATATGTCCCGCTTAAGTTTGAAATATCATATTCGTCAGTCTGCCCGGTTTCAGTCTGAAATAGAATTTTCGTCGGTCTGTCACGTTTCTCTGAACTCGCATTTTCGTTGGTCTGTCATGCTTAAGCCTGAAATAGAATTTTAGTTAGTCTATCGTGCTTAAGTTTTGAATAGCATTTCCTGAATCTGTTACGTTTAAGCTTGAAATAGCATTTTCGTTAGTCTGTTATGCTTACGTCTGAAATAACATTTTCGTCGGTCTGTCAAGCTTGTCTGAAATAACATTTTCGTTAGACTATTACGCTTAAGTTTGAAATGGCATTTTCCACGGTCGGCCATACTCAAGTTTGAAATAGCATTTTTCTTGATCTGTCACGTTTAAATCTGAAATAGCATTTAAGTTGTTCTGTCACGTTTAAGTTTTAAATAACATTTTCTTCGGTTTGTCAGCTTAAGTTTGAAATGGCATTTACTTTGGTCTGTCATGCTTAAGTCTGAAATAGCATGTTCGTTGGTCTGTCATGCTAAAGTTTTAAATAGAATTTTTAGGATTGTACACACAGATTAAATGAACTCACCTTAAGAATCGCCGTTCTTGTTTTTTGTGCGGACATATTCGATTCCGACGGGAAAGCCTCGCCTATGGAAATCAGCAGTAAAAGAATTGTTCTGGTGCCGCAATGGCATATTAATGCAATCCCCATTTGATAAAAGTGGCTGAAGCAATAAAAGTAATCAGTAACCAGAACAAGGCGAATCGAATAGAAATAAAGCAGCATTAGATTATAGCGGTCCCAACGACCAGATGAAATGGACGACTAAAACGTATATGTATACTCTGATTATTTGTTCCTTTGTTACATAAATCGATGATGCGATGAGACCTGCTCGCCGATTGATCAGCAAACTGCGATCAGCATTTTATCTCTACCTTCCGAAAGTAAGAGATATTATTTAAGATGGAAAAAGTTATTTGAAAGTATCTTTAAAGAATTTAAATTTGAAAATAGGCAACATGCCTAAGAAACCACGATTAATATGTCAATATTCTTTAAAGATGCCTTTAAAAAACGGTTTCCATTTTAAATACAATACCGGCATCCACGTGCTTATAGGTTCTATATAAAATGAGCTGTTTATTAACCGGTCCATTGACAACAAGCGAACATTTTGATAACAACCAAAAGAAAAGGATTTTACTGACTATAAAAAAGGTAATACCTTTACTCTTATTACGAAACAACCTCAGTCTTCTAGGAAGGATAATTTATCCAAAAAAAATAAGTTAAGATAAAAGAATGATTTTTGATAAAAAAATTAATTGCATCTTATTCATGGTTTCTAAGGCATTTTACCTATTTTCTAATTTACGAGAATTTATGTTTGTATATTTTTACATTCGTATTAAGTGACTACCGAAAGTGTTACATTCTGTTAGGAAGAACTATGCCCCACGCTAAGTGGCAACCGTTTATTCCCTTACCAGAGAGCTCAACGTAACGAGATTGTATCTAGGGGCTGGGGAATATGATAGTATCACTAATCTATTATTAATAGAGATTGTGTATATGTCTGTCTTAATTCGAAACTATACTATTCCTTCTATTAATTGTGTTAAATATCCAGGCCTTATGTACCAAAAGTCCATTTGGCAAGAAAGAGATCCATCTGGCATCGGGATGCAAGAAACAAAAAACATGATCGATTATCAAAAGATAAAATAATTGTCAGATGTACCGAAATGCCATTTTAATTGAAATAAATGCACCTGACATCAGGGACCCACCTGGATGGGAAGAACCAACATAAAATGATCGATTGGTAAAAGATATAATAAATGTTAGATGTACGGAAAGGTCATTTGATAAGAAATAGATGCAGCTGTCATCGAGAGGCACGAGAAGAAAAACAAATATTGATTGTGATTCATTGAAACAACCGTTGCCGAATAAAACGCCCCCGGGAGAGGGGGGGGGGCTACATTGACAGTATCGTTCCATGGGAGCGTTTGAGATGGTCACAAATTGTTATATAATAACCTGAACTTGATATCGGGAGTTGGTTGGCGATTTGGGCCCGAAAAGAATCAACCATCAAATTCCTGTGCGTGCATCTTCCTCCTCGCAACCCACCATTCCTCACCGTTACCGACAATAAAGATATATCGTTATACTTTCCTATATCAATATGTCGTCATTCTTTTTAAGCACAGCAGTAATACTACAATTGTATAATTGTACTATCTTTTAATGTTCATTTCAGTTTACAATGCTCAATTCAGGGGATAGTGTGGTATCTGTTCTGTTGTAATCATCCCATCCTTCCAGGCATTACATCCTCTTTTAGTAGGGGTAGTGTAGTATTTGTGATGTCGTCATAAGACCATCATCTCAGCCATTACTTACTCCTTAGAGGGGTAGTGTAGTATATGTACGTACATCATGATACTATCTTCCCACGCATTACTTCCTCCTTTTTGGAGGGCAGTGTAGTATATCTTCATTTGGCATACAACCATCCTTTCAGGCATTACCTCCTCTTTTTTTTTGGGGGGGGGGGTAGTGCAGTATTTGTTCTGTGGTCATAATACCATCTTCTCATGGATTAGCTTCTTTTTAAGGGGTGGTGGTGGGGATAGTAGTGATATACTAGCGACAATATGCGACTTTTGGTCGCATATTGTCGCTAGTGATAGTCATAGTTCGTGATAGATGTTACGATGACGAGAGCTGGGGTTACGAAAAGTGCGCTGATAGAATTTAGGTCGAGTTTAGAATTTAGTTATTTAAATAATACTATGTATTTCTATGTTTTGTCAATATTGTGAGTTATCGGTTGATTTGAAAAGTAAACAAAAGTCATTAGTTAAGGTAGCATGAAAACAAACAAATTGAATACATGCTATCGGCGGAATGAAAACGGCAGAGCAGATTTGGTCACTGTGTAGTTAGGACGTACTGAATGATTGATCTCACGGAGGGGAGGGGAGCCTTCGAGGACCCCACGATACATTACATAGAAAAGTGTGATAAAAAGATGGTGTCAACATTGTCACATTAAATAAAGTAAGCTATTAACAATCATTTTTGTGTTTTTTTTTAGTCTTCGTCTGTAAACCAGCTCGCGAGAGAAGGTGCTTCCAGAAATGCTAGGAGAATTCTTCAATGGGGAAAAAGACAAGTAAGTGTTCCTTTTTTATTTATTTAACGTGGCATATTCAACACATATTTTCGCCCCGTGACACATAATTATGAGAAACAACGTCACGCCTAAACAGTAGAAGTACTTTACAGACATTTCGTATATGCTCTATCCCCCCCCCCAAAAAAAAAATGATGGGACACTTTTTTACAAACACACAAATGGGGAGCAAATATCGAGTTCGGCTTGCGAAGAAAACCCTGGAGTATCCACATCTTTTCCGGTGAAGTCGTTTCATATCGCATTATTAGAAAGCTATCAACGGTATTTATCTTCATACTTCGATTTTAACCGTACTTTTGGCAGTGCGGTGAAGGCCTCCTTACTAACATTACAGTATTATATTTGGTAAGTGAGGGGGTAACAGAAAATTTTGTTCTAACCGGCGTTGTTTAGGAGAAATAAAATCGTCATTATTGGCATTACTGTATTATATTTTGTAAGTGAGGTGGGGGTTAACAGAATCTTTTGTTCTACTTGGAGTTGTCCAGAAGCAATTACAGTATTACATTTAAATCTCTTTGAACTATATTCATTATCAGCATCATTTCTCTTCATATTATTGTGAAAGCGGGTGGAGGAAACGGAATTACCTGGCACCAAGAATTTCATTGTGTTTTGTTCTACTCGGTATTGCTCAGGAGAAATTAATGCAAGATTACAGTATTATATTTAAACGGGATAGCTGCGGTAAATGAATTACATTATTATATTTTTTTACATATTAAAATACAAGAAATAGATGGCCTGGGTGGAGGATGAAGAGAGCGTTGGGGAGAGGGACGGAAAAATGGGGGAGAGGGAAAGAGAGAAAGATAAAGGGGCGGCTAGAGAGAGAGAGAGAGTGGGAGAGAGAGAGATATATATATATATACAAGTTTGAATATAAAGATGTTACACACACTATTTAACTTATTCTATTTTGTTTTTATTGCCCCGGGCAACGCTGTGTAGATGTGCTAGTTTATATATCATTCTCAAACCAGTACATGGCTTATTTTCTCTCAATATTTCTAATCGCATTTTCTACTTCTTAGTTCGCAATTTGCTGGTAGTAGAAACTAAAATGCTGATCCAAATTTTCAGTCTAAGCCGATGGAGCAAATTAGCATAGAAACACTTCCAGAATTTATTTTATTTCAAGTATCAGCCATTAGTGAGACTTGATCTCCACTGATGCTGAGACCAAATAGCAGAAAACTAAAAATTCACATTTATTAGAATGGAAAAGTGTCAAATATTGAATAGCCTTGTGCCAGACTTGGCTGATCACAATGGTGGATGTTTTAGGAGAATCCAACATTTTAATCCGCATTTGATTTGCATTTTCTCGTTCTGACCACATAGTGGTTTTTATTTTTAAAGACATCTGTAACAGTGACGAAGTATTTCTTTGTGTGGCGAGTTATTATACTGAGCTGATTTGGGTCATGCCTGAACCAATCAGAAGAATTGGCATCTTAACTCTCTTGCGAACATTTTACAATTTTTCGCTGGCAGAAAAAGAGCAAAGATGTCGACTTGCCAGCCTCGAGACAGCACCTTCCTTCTCCCACTTCCTGTCGTCAGACGAAGCTCAGCTGTCGCCTGCCTGAAAGGATAGTTTCATCATAGTGTTCGTACGTGCCGCACAGAGAAACTACTAGCATACAGTGTCAGGCACACATTTTCTCATTAACTAACTTTCTTGCTTTTTACGAAAGGGCAATTTTCGGTCAAGACATGCAACACAAACTTTTAAATATTTGTTAATACGTATATATTTATAGAAATGTTTTCTTCTGTAAGTCTTATTTCTTTTCTATCCATATGTCATTATAGGATAGGTAATTAATAATATGATTCGTATCTATATCTCCATGTGTCAAAACGCCATGTTTGATTTCATCCTCCTCGTGGAAATTGACCCCCAAAAAAGATGATGAGTACATACTTTATTCTTTAATTTGTTAATTTATCTGACCAGGTAATTAAACTACTGGGCTCCTTCCTGGTAGGACACTTACATTAGGTTTTGTAGTCTAGCGTTGTCCTCATGACAGGGCCTCTGGTGTTCCAAGCTGTATCACTGATAAACTGCTATTGACAAACGTCTTTCGGTATATCTATCTCTTAAACAGTGTCCTTTCTAACACATAACCAATCTCCACCAGTCAAGGTTTAACATTGTGAGTTGAGGAATAAATAGCTGATTTTATCATGACTAATAATCACGACATATAGGAAGGATGCGTTGAGGAATGATACTTACGAAACAGGGGTTCGGATTAGGAGGACGGTGAGACGTCAGAAATACAGATAATCGGATTACAGAGACGGCTTCCAACTAACGGTTCATCTGTCGCTAGGGATAGGTAGCGAATACGTGCATTACCTGTGTGTCTCTATGTTCCTATCCTTGGTGAATGTATCTGCATATAAAATAAAAATAAGAATATACTTATTCAACATCAAAACGTTGTCATTTATATGAAGATATGAAGACGACACGTCGAACGAAGAAAGTTCCTGAGATTAAAAAACAAACCAACAAACAAAAACAAACAAAACAACAAAGGTCTTGTTAGATTGAATCAACAACTGAACAACATGAAAACCATTTGATCCCCTTCTCTATTGAATTTAGAGTTTAGTGTAGGTATGAGTTTTCCATATTCAGCACATTATACTCATCCTCTTATATAGGGTGCAAAAGAAAGTCTCAAACCTAATAGGTACCGCGCTGTCTACCAAGCTCCAGCCCCTGTCCCATCGCCGCAGTGTTGCATCATTGTGCTTGTTTTACAAGTACTTCCACGGAATCTGCTCTGACGAACTTACTGAACTTGTACCTCCCAACAGCCCCGACTAGCAGTAACATTCCACCTCTTCACTGTAGAGGTCTCAAGATGTCGACAAACGTTCTATTCAAATTCGATTCTCCTTTCCTCAAACAGCTTGTCTTTGGAATTTCCTCCCTGCTCCCCGATTCCTTGACTGTATAAACATGCAAACATTTAAATAGAATGTGAACACGCATCTTGCTGAGGATGCTCACTATGAATTATGCTCCTAATAACAGTAACCCCTTATGTGTCAGTGGCAATATGACTTGTTTGGGATAAAGTAAATGTGAAAAATACATGCGATAAGAATGGTTGGGTATAATTTTAGAGCTAGCCTAGTCACTGTATGAGAGATGGTTGGTTGAATACTGTAATAATGTTACATAGAAAATATTGAAGTCATGTTTTAGTTGCTGCTAGACTGTTTTATTATGTACACGTGATTAAAGGTCCGGAGAGATTTTAGCCTAGCATGGGTCAGCGTTGTGTAATGGGCAGACACAGCTGTTCATCTCTCCCGTTGGCACGTAATAGTTGATTCATTGAATAGCGACGTCCTCAGCAGGTGTGCAGTCGCAGAGATAATGATTTTTCTTCCTTCTCTTAATGGCTGAAATAATAGAAGCAATTAAAAAAAAACAGCAAATGACTCCATTAATTTCTCTGGGATGTTATTTACTTTTTACAGTAATTTGCAGCAAGTACATCAAGATAAACTCTATATTTCCCTTCAAATCTTCATCTGATCACTTTGACGTCTAATTACCAGAAACTGGGGCTCTCCCTCGTTTTTATGTCACATACTTCTTTTCATGACATAACTACCAGTAAACATTAGCCTAACTCTAAACTTTTAATTTCCTATGAAATTCTCCACTTTCTACTTAATTTTAACTATATGTGGAAATTTCCCATTTTAACTTAGAGATGTTCTTTTCTTCTTGTGAATTGAATATTTGATGCAATAAAAAAGAACAACTACATAACACCATTATTTGCTCCGGGATTTGCTTTACTTCTTACAGTAATTTGCAGTTGCTACATCAAGATGAACGGCATCCGCCTCTTTCCAAACTCCGTAGGGAGGACGAGGATTCGAAACCCGCGCCTGATCACTTCGATGTCTATTTCCCAGA
>OY744524.1:164468168-164645668 GCA_963556195.1 Sepiola atlantica | reverse complement strand
TTATTATTATTATTATTATTATTATTATTATTATTATTATTATTATTATTATTATTATTATTATTATTATTATTATTATTATTATTATTATTATTATTATTATTATTATTATTATTATTATTATTATTATTATTATTATTATTATTATTATTATTATTATTATTATTATTATTATTATTATTATTATTATTATTATTATTATTATTATTATTATTATTATTATTATTATTATTATTATTATTATTATTATTATTATTAGATAACTCGTTACTTCAAACGTGATGGGCAGAAACCTTATATTTACGGATTAAATAAATCTAGCATTGAAAAAATAGGTACACGTTTTTATAAAAAATGATTGGCAAAGTAGTCTACACCATAAAAAGTTAAGAATTCATGTGCAAAAGACACATTAACCGAATTAGACCACAATATGCTGAAAATAATGAAAAAAGCGAGGAAGAAGTTCCAATGGAGATTCTGTGATGCTTTTCACATGCCACTACCCAATATTGTACACGAACTTATGTATACATCTCATGGGCCAGCCTTACGAGCTGAACAAAATTTGTCTTCGCCCCAAACTGGAAAGGATCCAATTCCGTTAGTTCGGAATAAAAGAAAGAGCACACGTGAAAGAAAACCAGGAGAGCGCTTCAGCCCGAATCCTAAAAGGAAGAAATATTAGAAGCAGAAATTTCAAGGGAGAGTTTCGACTTCGAGGTGGTGGTGTTGTGATGGGATACATGATTCTCTTTAGTCACTAAAGAAGTGAAACAGTCTGTAGAATATATATATATATATATATATATATATATATATATATATATATATATATATATATATATATATATATAAATATATATATATATATTCCCGAAACAGTTTTTCATGGTAAACAACTGATTATCCCTTAAAATAGTGTTAGAAATAAACTAATATAATAACTGTAAAAAATAAATTGACTTACATGAGTGATTTTCCACTGGAAGACTTCGGACTATAATTTTTTTTTTTTTTTTTTAATATAGTTTTAATGGTTGAGAAACTTCCGAGACTATATATATATATATATATATATATATATATATATATGAATACGAACAGTAGTATGTGTGTTCGACTGTATTCGACTGTATTCGAGTGCATTAGGCTAATCTTATTAGATTACCGGTAATGCTATTATTTTGTACAATATATACGTTGTAATAAACCATCCTCTTTTAAAGACCTAACACTCCGGTTATTTGTGTTATTATAACTTCTAACCAAGTTATATCATACTCTTTCTCTATTTTGTCCAGTTTTTTTTTTTTTTTGTATTTCCTTTTCTTCGTCTTATGTTAGGTTGTTTTTATTTTCATTCTCTTCGAGATGTTATCTTATTTCTCATTTCACTTCATCGTCCTCCTTTTCTGGTTGTGGTCATTGTTGTAGAACATCTTCTTTCCAATTTCCTCATGATCTTAATTTTTTTCTTTGTATCCTTAATTTCATCATCCTATTCTTCTCGATTTTTCTCCAATTATTTTTACTTTGTCTTTTTCTTATTTTCTTCCATTTCACATTCTTCTTTTTCTTCCTGATTCCTCTTCCTCCCTCCTTACTTTTTTTCTCTTCCTTCCGATTTTTTAAATCTTCTTCTTTCCCGTTACATATTCTCACTCCTTCACCTCCTCATTATTTCGATATGCATTATTTATCCCCTCTCGTTTTTCTTCTTTCCCATTTCATCTACTTTCTTCTTCTTCTTCTTCTTCTTCTTCTTCTTCTTCTTTTCCATTTTTCGTTTCAATTCGTGTACTTCTTCATCTTCTTTTTTTCTTTTCTCTCCTCTTTCTTTTTCTACTTCTTCTCCTCCTCCTCCTGTTCCTCCTCATTCGTCTATTTCTTCTTCCTCTCCTCCACCTTCTTCTATTCCTTCTCCTCCTTCCCTCCTCCCTTTTATTCTTTCCTATTCTATTCTTCCTATTTGCTTTTCTTTCTCCTCCTTCTCTTCCCCTCCTCCTTCCCCTTCTTCTTCTTCTTCTTCTTCTTCTTCTTCTTCTCCCCTCTGACACGTCATTCTCTTCATCTTACTTCTTCTTATCCTTCTCCTCTTTCTCCTTCTGATCGTCTTTCCGATTCTTCTCCTCTTTCTTCTCCACTCCTTCTTCTAGTCAATACATTCCATTTCTTAGCTCCCTATTTTTTCAAATAAAATATTTATACAGAACACCCTACACAACCTTCATACATTTACTGTCCTCCGTCTAACTAAAAAAATCTTTTTATTGCCTTTTATTACTAACTAATGTTATTTTTAAAGGCATTTTCCCCTATGACTTGTTCCCACTAGAGCTTCTTGCACTTAATATGAATCGAGAAATAAAAGCGACGCATTTCACAGAGACACTGACGCGGGGAAGGGTGCCATAATCTACCCTTACTCATTCGTATCTTATGTGAACGAAGTCAGTTTTTATTCAATGGCTCGAGGTGAAAAATTACAAAAAAATAGGTCTCATAGATTTTTCTCATTTCGTTTTCGGGAAATTCTTACCGATATATAGAGCAATTACTCATATCCTATCATGTAGATATAAACGAGCTAAAAAGTGGCCCGCACTACAGCGTTTTTGGTAATACAGCTTAATATCATCTTAGAAAATTTTAGAAAATTTAACTAAAAAAGAGCCTTCTCTCTTAAAACATTATTTTTCAATCATTTTTCTGATTTGTAAATGGAAGGAATAGGAGAATGGTTATTTAAAACAAAGTTATTTAAAAAGAAAAATATGACACCCGCATTCCATTTACAAACCACGCAATGTAAAATACCACAAATAGTTTTTTTATTAAAATAAAAAGGCTTTTGAGATTAATAGAAAATGAAACGCACAAAGACTACTGAATAAACGTGTTACGAATATTATTGAATCCATATTTCAGACGCATATAGTGTAGTAGTAATGCATAGAGTATTGTTGCCACATCTGGGCTGGTGCATCATCTACTAGTATCTCCCTCCTTGACAAGGTCCAAAAAAGAGTCACCAACCTAATAGGTCCCTCACTGTCAACCAAGCTCCAGTCCCGGTCTCATCGCCGCAATGTAGCATCCTTGTGCTTGTTTTACAAATACTTCAATGGATTATGCTCCAATGAATTTGCTACTCTGGTGCCCCCTCGACGTAAATTCACTAGACTAACTCGGCAATCAACTAAATCCCATCCATTCACTGTGGAGGTTCCCAGATGCCGGAGAACTTTCTACTCAAATAGATTTTTTCCTCGTGCTGCTGGCCCCTGGAACTCCCTCCCTGCCGCCTGTTTCCCCGACAATACTGACATACAAAAATGTAAAACTAATGTAAACAAACATCTCAGTAGCCCCTTACGTCTACAGTGGCGGCCTGCCTTGTTTGGGTGAACTATGTTTAAAATTTAAAAAATTATCCAAACTCTTTTGATGTTAACATGGGTGTGTAAATATCAGCAGAATATAGGAGCAGGTCTCTGGTAAAGGAAATAATTCTTTTCACTTAGCATTAGGGCAATACTCTCCCATGAAAATAATTTGGTAGAGCATCGACGTCAATGACTGAGGCCCCGGTTTAGAATCTAACTAGGTCTAACGGTACTGGTGAGTCGTAGAGATGACAAAACACGTATATGTGGATAACAATATATATATATATATATATATATATATATATATATATATATATATATATATATATATATATATATATATCAGCTCGACGGTTGCGTTTCGATCCCGGCTTGAGGCACTAACTGGTCTAGCCGCACTGATGAGCTGTGAAACAGCGAAACAGTCTGTATGTGGATGATATATATATATATATATATATATATATATATATGACAACTTAGAAATATACGAAATGATCACGTATTCATCATTAAGCATACAAGTTTTAAACAATTCAAATCCAAATTTTTTTAGTGTACGATCGTTTCTGAGACAAAGACTTTTATATTATAAAGTTTTTCCATCAGCACAAATTGGAAGTAAAAATCATCAAACATTTCGCTAATAGTCCAGTCAGATAGTAGGGTCCCCAACGGACTCCAGACACTTCAAAGACAGAGTCCATAACAATAGTAAAACAAACAAAATTAATCAAATTTTTCATTATTATTTAACGTCGTCGCGAGCTGAAAATAGACTTCAATTCTTATATTTTGTGAGTGGGGGTGTTATGTGTGTGTATATATATAAAATAAACAATATTTTGTCACATTCAAAGACCAAGATTTTATTTATCTTACGAAAAAATGTTTAAAAACAAATCTTTTTGGTTCAATTTTACGGTTTCATTTCGTTCAGTAGGCGACCAACAAACATTTGCGGGTCAATATCGTATCTTATTTTATGTTTATATGTTTATTTATAATTATATGTATAATTATATATATACATATATATATATACATATATATATATATATGAGTGCAAAATATGTTTTAGCATATACCTTCTATTCTTTATGTATACCAAACTCTTCCAATTGAGAGCTCGATGATTGTTAACTTGTAACAACAGAGCATATATAAAAGAAACAATATTTTGTTGCATTCCAAACACCAAGATTTTATTTATCTTACGAAACGTTTTTTCAAAACAAACTCTTTTGGTACACTTTCACGGTTCCGTTTCGTTCAGTAGGTGACCAACCAACATTTGTATGCCAATATCAGATTCTCCTCTGAAGTCATCAGATTGCTGACTCCCCGATGAGGTGATCTCAGAGACGCTATAGATGGAAGTGCATCAGATGAGTTTATTTTTTCGTCATATCGCAATGTACAATTTTTCGAATTAATTACTTTTTATCTTTCTGATGAATTCAGAAAAGAAAAGATTCGAGATGAACATACAAATATTGGTTGGTTCCCTACTGAACGAAACGGAACCGTAAAATTGTACAAAAAAAGGGTTTGCTCTTTTGTTACAAGTTGACACCCATAGAGCTTTTAATTGGAAGAGGTTGGTATGCATAAAGAATTAAAGATATATGCTAAAACACATATTTTCGCACTACTATATATATATATATATATATATATATATATATATATATATATATATATATATATATATATATATATATATAATTGAAATGAAAAAGGAAGAGACCAAGAAATTTTTTTTTATATATTCATCAACGTTTCGTTATCTATTGTAAGACTTCCTCGGGATGATAATTTTAAGAAAAATGTAATGCAAGTACATCGAAATATTGGGTTGACATAATGGGTTGATAAGGAAAAGTAGTAGCCGTCAACCCAATATTTCGATGTACTTGCATGACATTTTTGTTAAAATTATCATCCTGAGGAAGTCTTACAATAAAGACGAAACGTTGATGAATATATAAAAAGATATCTCTTAGTTTTTTTTCCTTTTTCATTTCCCATTACGTCGGATTACTCTCATCCTTCCTTTCTCATATATATATATATATATATATATATATATATATATATATATATATATATATATATATATATATATATATATATATATATATATATATATATATAATGTGTGTGTGTTAGATGATAGTAGTGAGGAGCAGATAAGGAGGACACTCTTAGAGAGGATGGCAGTAGCGAGGGAATCAGAAGTGATGTCACTTCCGTTCGGGGCTGTTCTCTCCCTCTTCTGTGGCGGCAATCAAGGGATAAGCACCTGCGGGCCGGTCTCCTGCTTATCGGGCCAGGCCGGCCCACATGGCAGTGAATATCTTCGCCTAGTAAATAATTCTCTCTCTCTCTCTCTCTCTCTCTCTCTCTCTCTCTCTCTCTCTCTCTCTCTCTCTGTTGTGCAAAATAACCCAATTTGTGTCATTTGGTTTACCTTGAGTAAAATTTCTTAAAGCTAAAAATCAGCGTCCGTGTGTTTTTGCTGCCTCGTGCTTTAATCCACAGCCCAACGGCTCAACAGACGTGAAACGGCCTAATCAACCAACCAACAGCCGACGAAACCCCCGAGTGCCTACGGGAAAAAGTAACCAGAAAGCTAACATCACAGATTCGAGTATACAACGTGTTCAATTTGGTTGCCGTGATTCTGGCTTTCTTCAAGGAAGCGTTGAACAGAAAGAGACGACCTTGGAAGAAGAAAGGATCAAGAAAAAGAAAGAAAAAGGAACAGAGAGAGAGAGAGAGGAGAGGAAGACAATAGAACAGGGAGAAACAACGTAATTGTGAGTAAAATTTCTTTTTTGTTTTGATTGTCGTGACTTTTAAAGTCGAAAGAATAAGAATAGACTGCTAAATCGAAAAGGAAAAGTAAGAAGAAAAAAAATAAATGTAAAAAGACTATTAACGACTTATTGTTCAAAAGAAAAAATTAAAAGAAAAAAGTGTAGGAGTAGACAAAGAGAAAAAGAATACTGGAAGAAAAGAAAAACAAAGAAAAAAATAAGAAAAGGATAAATATTGTATTAGCGTTGAACAAAGTAGTAGAAGTGGAAAGAGAAAAAATAAAACAAACAAATTCACTGCGTTTATTGATTATTAAAAAGGAAAAGACAGTTAAGATGAAACAAAATTAAAAAGAAAAATTAAAACAAAGGATAGACTTTAAAATTAGACTAAAAAAAGAAAAAGAAGTAAATGAAGAGAAGAGTCAGACATGATAACCCAACCGTGAGTAACTTTTCCAAGTTATAATCTTTTTAATGTAGAAGGACTTTTATCGACGTATTGCTAAAAAAACGAGCAAGAATAAACAAAGAGAAAAAGAATATGAAAAAAAGAAAAGAAATAGACTTAAGTTAGGTGAACGAAAAAGTTAAAAAGAGAAAGAAAAGAATGGGAACATTTTATTGACGTATTGTTAAAAGAAAAGAAGGGGAAAGAGATGGTTGAGAAATAAACAAATTTACTTTAGAGAGAAACTGAAAGAAACGAAAAAAGAGGGAAAAGACATTGTGAATTTATTTGGTGGACAGAAAGAAGAAAAAAGGGACGAGATGTCGTCAAGCATACATTGTGTTTTTTATTTATCTGTTTTATTGTTTGATAGCCGTCATTTTATTGTTTACAGTTATGTGTCTTGTCGGCGTGTAAAATTATTTTTCGTTTCAGGAAAAGAGAGAAAAAGTTATTTTGTTTTGAAATTTGAAAAAAAGGATTGTTTAAATGTTGGGTGATATATATTTTCCCCCTTTTCCATGGTTGTGAAAGGAGGAAGTAGAGGGAAAACACGAGAGAGAGAGACAGAAAGAGCTTTGAAGGAAGAGTGAAAGTTAAAGTTATTTGACGGCTGGAAATGAGGTACAGGTCAAGAGAGGCGAATTATTTAGCAGGATTACTTGGTGTTGCCCGGGTTAGAGTAGGCAAATATGTGATCTATTTTTGTAAAGGGTAATTGAATATGATATTCTTTTGTAATTGTTATTTTTTTAAATACTTTTTTGTGTGGAAGAGAAATGCTCTTCTCGACTTTGGTTCTGAGGAAAAAGGAGAATAGTTTATTGAACATTCAGCTTTTCTTTCGGGGTTAATACTAGTGAGCAATCAAGATGTGTGTGTGTCTTGTATGTGTGGTAGTTAAGATAATTTTTCTTTTTTTTTCTTTTTGTCAGTTGTGAAGCGGTTATTGAGTGTGGAATTGTTGGTGGTGTTGTTTGTGTGTTTTTGTTTTGTTTTTGCTTTTTTGTTTTCTCAAGGAAAAATGTCAGTAGAGAGAAATGCTTGACTTCGAGGAATAATTGTTTTCAGAATTTTGGTTGTTTGTTTCTTTTGGTGAGTTTTTTTTCCTTTCCAGTTATGATCCTCCGTGGGGCTGCAGGTGAATTAGGAAGGTTGATTGAACTTGTTATATTTGTTGTTGTTTTTGTTTGTTTCTTTCTTGTTTTTTTTACAAATCGAAAGCTTTAAAGGAAGAGAAAGAGAGGAAAAAAGTATGAATTGGAAGTGTTGTGATCAGAGAGATAGAGATAGATAGATAGATAGATAGAGAGAGAGAGAGAGAGAGAGAGAGAGAGAGAGAGAGAGAGAGAAAGAAAGGCAGAAAAAGAAAAGGAAAGATAAGTGGGTTTTTATTCCATGGATTTAGAAGGCCTGTATGAGTTGTTTTTGTTTAGTTTTCAGTTTATAAACTTTGTAATTGTTGCATTCTGAGAAGAAAAACATCCGGGATTCGCAGAGCTTGCAAACCCTGTTGTGTGGCGGCATTTAACCTGTAATAGTGGTGATTGCACGGAGGAGAAGAGAGACTCATTTGATTAATTTTCCTAGTTTTTTGGCTCAGTCAGAAAGTTTTTTTCCTCTCATTGTATTAAAATAATTATATATATATATATATTTTTTTTTTTTTTTTTTTTGCTGTAAAGGGTAATTGAATATGATATTCTTTTGTAATTGTTATTTTGTTAAATGCTTTTTTGTTAAATGCTCCGTTTGCTTGAGCGAAGGAGAGGATGGCTCATATTATAATCAGCGGGGTGGAACGGGAGCAACTCCATTTGGGACTAAAGAGCGGTGGTTTGAGCGTTATTCACTCCAAAATTATTTGATTACTTTTCTTTTAAAAATTAGTTTTTATTCAGCAATAAAAAGGAAAAGAAAAGAAAGTCTCAGAGTTTACTCTGAGTTATTTTTTTTTATTAAAGGGAAAGGGGGATATGAAGGGAGAGAGAGGGAGAAAGAACGAGAGAGTTAAGCTTGAAAACAGAACATTTTCACATCGACATGTTAAATTTTTGATGGGACACTTTTCTTAAGGCAGGGGACAATTTGGGCAACAAATGTCGCCAGTGAGTCTATAGATGTCTTTGAGGTTATTTTCTTACAGATTTGAACTTTTTTGCATTTATGACAAGGATATGTATTGCTGATTGAATAAATAAACAAATTTTTCTTTTATTTCGTGTTTTAAAATAAAGAATTTTAGGTTCAGTTATACTACAGGGGCTGTTAAATTTTCTCGCCCATTTCGCTCAGTATTTATCCAGATGTTGGATAAAATCGATTTTGGGGATGAAATGGTACATATTGTCCTGACAAAAAATTCTAATGTATTTTTTAGCATATATCAAATTGAACTTTTATGCCACATTTTTACCTGTCGTCTTTTCGGCAACATTTTGTTATTCTTAAATTAACGACTAGTATGTTTTAACCTTTTCATGTTTGCTTTTAAATTCGTTAAATTCCGTTAAAACTTGCTTTTGTAAATAGAATGGTCAAAGTATTTTTTGTGTGTAATAAAATGTTAAAGCAGAAAAAATATCTTTAGTCCAAGGAAAAAATATATTTAGTCCAAGGAAAAATTATCTTTAGTCCAAGGAACAAAACAATAAAAAAACAACATGGCCGCCGGCAATTAAAACCTGGAATTAAAGTTAGATTCTCAATACTTTAAAAAGTAAATGAGAATTTTATTTCAGGACCAAAAATATAATTAAGACCAACAATCAGTTTGATCCAAAATTTTGGCGAATACCAAGCGAAATGAGCGAAAGAAAACAGCGGCCCCTATTCTACAATTAAACCGATGTTTAAACTTAATCAAATTAAAGAAAATATTTTAAATTTTAATTTTAAAAAGCAAATAATTAGACTTTATGACTAATTTGTTGTCTTTTTAGAGTAAATTAGATATCTTTCTTTATCTTAAAATATCTATTATCGAGTATTAAAATTGTAAACAGTTTTTTTTAGAGATTTCAAATATAGACGTTTTCACCTTTTTTATTCAAATTTTTAATTTCAATAAATGCTTTTGCCCGACGTAGGAAAACTTGCTCCAGTTAATTTTTCGGGGGAGGAAAATTTGACCCGATATTTTTTCAACACCCGGTCTAGGCCAGATATTTTGTATGAAATTGTAAGACATTAAATGGATCTCTGAATTGATTATTGACAATTTATTGATATTTTTTGGTCAACTTGTGAAAAATATATTTTTTATTCAATCTTTAAAAAATAAACTTCATTGTTTATTTTTTCACCCCAAATTGTACTATTGAAAAAAAAAATGGATAAATCGATTTGTTTAAAAGTACTTGCGCGTTTCTCTGTTGTAAATAATAATATACAATATAGTTACGTTCGTAAAACAAACAAATATTAAACAACAACACAACGATTAATGTTGCCATGGCTGTCTCTCCTCTCTCAGAGAAATGTTTTCTTTAAAAAGAAAATAATCACTAATAATGTTTAAAAGTAAAACTTTATTTACTTAAAACAAATATAAATTCCCTTCCAAAATAAATAGAAAAAATATCGGGTCAAATTTTCCTTTCTTGAAAAAATAGGTTGTTAATGTAATGAAAATTAAAATTGTTTTAAAATACTTCAGGGATTTTTCTATTTCTATTTTATACCCCAGGAAACGAAAATTTACGTATAATCCTATACTTCGTCCGACATGTTCTCCTATAACTCTCAAAATATTAGCGAGATTTTGTCAAATATTATCTTACGGTCTTACACTTAAAGTGACATCCCCACCCATATTGACGAGATCCTTTGACGCCCACCCCTGTCCTTCGACCACTCATTGGCAGAATAGAACGTTTATGAAAGAAGGTATATTTTCATTATGGAGCGCTAAAAAAGAGCCGTTCCTTTTTTATAGGAGTTGGAGCAGGAGCGGCTCCTTTTTGAAAATGGGGAGCGTGAGAGGAGCCAGCTCCAATTTTGGGTGTTGGAGGAGGAGCGGGAGCAGCTCCAAAAATAGTGGAGCGCGTAAAGCCCTGTATATATATATATATATATATATATATATATATATATATATATATAATAAAATGACGTAAGAAGCCCTTTTTAACAATGCGTGAAAGAATTTATTTCTTTTTTTTCTTTTTCCAATCAATTTCGAAGTCTACAAACTTCATCTTCAGGGATGTATTTTTTTTTTTTTTATAAAATAAACAAACCTTTACTTTTGTTTATAACTAGCATCGAGATGGTGTGACGCTCTCCGCCAAGATGGAAAAGGGCGGAAGTGAAAAATATTAAGAACGATTATGCCAGGGGCAAGCCGGGAGTTAAAAGATATTGTTCGTTCTTTTTTTTTTTTAAGCATTGAATAAAATGTAATAAAATGACGTAAGAAGCCCTTTTTAACAATGCGTGAAAGAATTTATTTCTTTTTTTTCTTTTTCCAATCAATTTCGAAGTCTACAAACTTCATCTTCAGGGATGTATTTTTTTTTTTTATAAAATAAACAAACCTTTACTTTTGTTTATAACTAGCATCGAGATGGTGTGACGCTCTCCGCCAAGATGGAAAAGGGCGGAAGTGAAAAATATTAAGAACGATTATGCCAGGGGCAAGCCGGGAGTTAAAAGATATTGTTCGTTCTTTTTTTTTTTTTAAGCATTGAATAAAATGTAATAAAATGACGTAAGAAGCCCTTTTTAACAATGCGTGAAAGAATTTATTTCTTTTTTTTCCTTTTTCCAATCAATTTCGAAGTCTACAAACTTCATCTTCAGGGATGTATTTTTTTTTTTTTATAAAATAAACAAACCTTTACTTTTGTTTATAACTAGCATCGAGATGGTGTGACGCTCTCCGCCAAGATGGAAAAGGGCGGAAGTGAAAAATATTAAGAACGATTATGCCAGGGGCAAGCCGGGAGTTAAAAGATATTGTTCGTTCTTTTTTTTTTTTTTAAGCATTGAATAAAATGTAATAAAATGACTCAATGCTTAAAAAAAAAAAAGAACGAACAATATCTTTTAACTCCCGGCTTGCCCCTGGCATAATCGTTCTTAATATTTTTCACTTCCGCCCTTTTCCATCTTGGCGGAGAGCGTCACACCATCTCGATGCTAGTTATAAACAAAAGTAAAGGTTTGTTTATTTTATAAAAAAAAAAAAAATACATCCCTGAAGATGAAGTTTGTAGACTTCGAAATTGATTGGAAAAAGAAAAAAAAGAAATAAATTCTTTCACGCATTGTTAAAAAGGGCTTCTTACGTCATTTTATTACATTTTATTCAATGCTTAAAAAAAAAAAAGAACGAACAATATCTTTTAACTCCCGGCTTGCCCCTGGCATAATCGTTCTTAATATTTTTCACTTCCGCCCTTTTCCATCTTGGCGGAGAGCGTCACACCATCTCGATGCTAGTTATAAACAAAAGTAAAGGTTTGTTTATTTTATAAAAAAAAAAAAATACATCCCTGAAGATGAAGTTTGTAGACTTCGAAATTGATTGGAAAAAGAAAAAAAAGAAATAAATTCTTTCACGCATTGTTAAAAAGGGCTTCTTACGTCATTTTATTACATTTTATTCAATGCTTAAAAAAAAAAAAGAACGAACAATATCTTTTAACTCCCGGCTTGCCCCTGGCATAATCGTTCTTAATATTTTTCACTTCCGCCCTTTTCCATCTTGGCGGAGAGCGTCACACCATCTCGATGCTAGTTATAAACAAAAGTAAAGGTTTGTTTATTTTATAAAAAAAAAAAAATACATCCCTGAAGATGAAGTTTGTAGACTTCGAAATTGATTGGAAAAAGAAAAAAAAGAAATAAATTCTTTCACGCATTGTTAAAAAGGGCTTCTTACGTCATTTTATTACATTTTATTCAATGCTTAAAAAAAAAAAAGAACGAACAATATCTTTTAACTCCCGGCTTGCCCCTGGCATAATCGTTCTTAATATTTTTCACTTCCGCCCTTTTCCATCTTGGCGGAGAGCGTCACACCATCTCGATGCTAGTTATAAACAAAAGTAAAGGTTTGTTTATTTTATAAAAAAAAAAAAAAAATACATCCCTGAAGATGAAGTTTGTAGACTTCGAAATTGATTGGAAAAAGAAAAAAAAGAAATAAATTCTTTCACGCATTGTTAAAAAGGGCTTCTTACGTCATTTTATTACATTTTATTCAATGCTTAAAAAAAAAAAAGAACGAACAATATCTTTTAATATATATATATATATATATATATATATATATATATATATATAAACAAAGCAGTAACTAAAGTGAAATGAATATTAAGTAATGGTCGGCCAAGTTATTTAAATCATCTTATATACTAGTGGTACTTATTTTTTTCTCTAAATCGGGGGTGTTGTGTGGAGTCAGGCGTGGATTGCGGACACCATGACGATGGGTTACATTGAAGAATTTCCGTGAGGTTCTATAGTATGAAGCGGCTCAGCGGAGAATACGAGGTATATTATGTCCAGCCGGTATGAGGCCAAGGGCCTGGTTGCGGTTATCAACTTCGAAGGATTTCATGGAAATTCCTTCACATACGGAAAGGCTGATTTGATGAGGATTACAGAGGGGTCATCGCTGTTGCGGGTCAGTGGGACCTAAGAGAGTACCGCAGCTACGTAACGGATCTGAATGATTCATTGCGAAATTAGGTTGGTGATAATTGAACCTGTTTTCGGCCCGGAGCGGATTAACATTGCGTCAGAACGGCCGGCATGTCGGAAATAGTTAGGAAAATCGCGTGGGGTCAATGTGAAATGATTGGGGCTCTTTGGAAGAAGGGTATGTTGAAAGGCGGGTCGCCGGCCCCGACGCCGAGATTATGGTGAGCCCCCCCCTCCCTCTTGTAAGGAATAGACAAAGAGCAGTGTAATCGGCTCAGACACGAATTGGACGGACCATCGGGGGTAGGGAGTTAGGGAGTCGTTTCTGGAGTCTATGTTGAAAAGCGGACGAGTGTCGAATTGGGAAGCCGACCCCATGTTTTATTACTGAATACCATCGAATAATGAGTATATTTTAGATTAGGAATATTTTCAAAAACAGACATGTTTAATGTTTAAGAAAGGGTTGTTTGCAACTTTACAACGTGTGTGTGTCCGGTTAAAATCCAGAAACTACACAAGATACACCTGCAAACCTTACATCATCAGTATGTCCCCTACCTGGTAATGGTAACAGAATACTGTAATATTCATTCCCTTTGAGTCAACAGAGACAGAATTCGCGCATAGGGGTAAACAATACTTTTCTTTCGTTCTTACCGGTAGCTGTTTTCAAAACACCCTTAAATTAGGTCAAACATTCAGTTACCTTTCTTTTTACTGTTATATTGAACCAGTTGAGGGAGAGGGGGAGAGAGCAGTCGGATAGATCTTCTATTCCGTTATCCCGTACAACGCCGGATAGCGCTACTAGTAATAAATTAATGTCTGTAGTGAATACATACAAGTTATATGAAAGCCACTCCATCTTCCGTTTCGCACTGTGGCCAGCATGAAAATATTACCAAGATACTTGAAAAGTCGCGCTGTGATATCCTTCCCAGTTCCAAATCAATCATTGCCGTCCAGACTCCGGGGAGATTTGATGGACTGATAATCATTGATTAGTTGTCCGGTTTTGTTCAAAATGGCGCCGTGCATAGGATGTGTCGGTCGGGAGAAGCCGTCGTCAATTGTACACTTCTTCGAGCCTATTTTTACAGCGGCCAATAACGATATCTTGAGTAGTCGACAGGCCATACATTGGATAGAGGAAAATGAATTTCTAAGAATACCATACTAACAACTAGCTGTGGCACCCGCCCACACTGACTAGAAGATTATAACTACAATTTACAAAAAAAAAGTGCATCGCTGACATCTCTTTATAGGGCTTTGTTAAACGGAATAATCAACGGGTCTTTTGAAGAAAAGCCCCTTCACACCAAAACAGACAAAATGTGAGTTGCAGTGTTATTACTTACGTAAGAGAATCGAATTCATTCATGTCATTGGTCCTATTTACTTGCCTCCCCACGAGGGCAGAGTTGGACACAAGGTTGGTTTTTAATGTGGGAAATATCAATCTCCCTCAAAACGGGGCACTCTGGATTGGAACAAAAGTAAAAAATAATTTGCTTATAACAGTTTAAAAGTTTTTTTTTTTTCATTTTCATTCAAAAAATTATCGATTGATATTATCAGAAAATTATGTAATTATCAAAATCACGTAGTCCCGAGGAAAAGTACATGCACACAAACATATGCGAAGTTATCTTATAATTTTATTAATGTAGAAACGTGTATATATTTAATGTAATAAACACTTAAAAACATCGTAAAGAACGTCAAATAATTTTTTTCTTTTTTACGACGAAATTGGAATTGGTAATTTTAAAATAAATCGGTGCAAAAATGCTTTGTATCTTTCCAACTATTTTTTGTTATTAAATACAACATTTAATAACAAAAAAGAGACCCAAAATGTAAAATGCAATGTTCTTTAGTACAACATGGGCGCATTAAAATTAATGTTTTCCTGTTCTCAGTGCAACTGTCTTCTACGCAAGCAAAATATAGCTATTACTCTAGAGAGGTACAGGCTATCTGGCGACCAAACATATCGTCAACTGTCTCAATCAAAAACAACTTACAAAGAGAGATCAGATACATTGACTATTGTTGGGATTAAATATCCTTGGAAGAAAGTTCAATTCTCGCACGTGAGAATTCAGTAACAATTATGTAGATAAGTGCAAAATAGAAACAGGGCAACAGCTTTTGTGAGAAGGAACACAACAACAATTGTATATAAGTTTAAAACAGTTTTACTTGTGAGAAAACATGAGGGTAAATATATAGAACAAATGGTAAGTTCGAAGTTCAGAAAGGAGGAAGTTAATTTAGGTTTGCGAAAACGTGCTTCACGAACTTATTATGTGGGAGTTCTGGTGACAGGTTGCACGTGCGCCCGCCTCCAATTCTGGCTCTTGTCGAGATGTAGTCACTTCAGTCCAAGATGGTTGGTAACAGAAAGAGTAGGGTCTCTCTGCGACTGCCGTCGAGGGCTTAGTCTCAGAAGGATCCAGCCGCGGTCTTACCAGGTTCAAAAGTTGGGTCAAAAAGAGGCCGGGACACAGCGTGCAAGCGTTTTTATGGGCTGACTCACGTGACCCCTAAGGGAGACGGGGTTGGGATGCCTGACAGCTAATCCGTGAGACCCTTAAGGGACAAGGTTGCAGCCAGTCAGTGAGGGGGGGGCGTTAATAAATTCCAATACTATATCCAATAATCTACTACAGATTCGCCCGGCCTGATGGTTAGAGTGTTCGCTAATGGACCGGGAAACTGGAGTTCAATCCGCGTTCACATAATACCAAATATAAGAAAAAAATGGTACTAGATGCCACCTTTCATGTATGATATTTTACAGAAATTCTACGTATCTGATCTAACTTGTTTCTTGAACCACGTTTCTTTCAAGTTAAGCTAACTTCTGAAAAGTCCCGTAATGACTAATAATGAAGGCAAAACGTAGTCCTCGATGTCCCTGGCTCAAAAAGATATATATAATAGGTCAAATAAAAATGTATAATATTTTATGACAACTTTTCTATTTGGTGTTGTGGAACAACAGTATGAAACATGCAACGGTTAAATATTCAGCATCATAAGGTCAGAATTAACGGGTAAGAGTAGTAATCCTGGGAAAGGGGTGACGCCCTACCCTAGATACCGGTGTAGTATCTAATGAAAAGGGTGCCTTCGGGTTGTCCTCGACTACGGTCGACCACTTGACTTTTACTTACTACAGATACACGTTATATAAAATACAAGGACAACACCGTTACATATACATTCTCAAGAACAGTCAATAACACATTCACCGACGACATACTAAGTCGTGCCTTGATATCTAAAGAACAAAAATTACCCTAGAAGATGCATTAACAAACACCTCATCATAACTTCAAGCATTACCAGTCCGTTTGAATAACAAGAAACGTTACTGTTAGACTGTTCACAGACCATATATCCCCTACACTCAGGAATAACATTTTTCCAACACTTGCATGGACCATCACTCCCTGGTAAACAAGTTACATTCATACTCATCAGTGAGCATACCATTTGACCGGACATGACGACCACATGTCTCGAATATCAACGATTTAAAATTACTCACCGTACTAAATCACCTTTAAGCATCTTCCCCAACCCTGACCCTTGATTTATGCACATAATTATAAATAATATTTGACCTTTACCATGGCTTTCATGAAGAGAAGGCTATTGCGATCGAACATGACGTCATAAATTTTGGTGCAAGCGAGATATGCCGAAAAGTCAGGCTGTCGATAATTAATGATATTTTTTTTAAGTATTATAAAACTGGTACTTCTTTAAATTGGCATCCGAGCTAACTCTGACCCTAACCATGACCCTAATACCAACTCTAACCCTAACCTTAACTCTAAACCTCACGACGCCAAGTCGATTTTAGCTCGGGTCCTAATCTGGAGAAACACCAGAAAACTTTAAAATTGTATTAAAAAAAAAGAAAAGAAGAGAAGAGGATCCTATTTGTACTGAAACTGAACTTTATTGAAAATTAATTTAAAAAGAAAGAATTAATTCAAAATGAAAAGTAATGTGCTGCCGCGTTAAAGTAAATAAGCATAAAATTGTTTCGTGGATTTTTAAGACTGAAATACGTATATTATTTTGATTGTGAACAATCTGAAAATCATTTCTTTTACAGAAGTTATTAAAATAAAAACATGCAAAGTTAAGCAATGCCGATTATACTTTTTTTAAAGTTACAATATCTTTACCTTCAAATCCATATCTAAATTGCACCTAAAAAAAACGGCATGAACAAAACCATCAGTATCGTTTTTTTAAATATCAAACAATTATTAGATCAAAGATGAGATAATTTCAGACAGAAATGACCACCGTCTAAATGTGACATGTAACCGTCCTTTTGAAGAGTCTTTTTTTTAAAAACTGCTTAGCATTACCAAATGTAAGCAGATGAACGCGACTCAGTGGACAGGCCTTCTTTACGAAGGGCACGCCCCTACCTTTGTGTCAGTGATATAAAAACCCATAGACTATTCTCAATTAATTTTCCTGATGACTGATCGTCATAACAATCAAAGAAATCACAGAAAAGACTGTCTCCAAGACGATTCTAAAAGACCGACTTTTAATTTTTGGAACTCCGCAATGTGATCAGCTTTATACCGGTAACTCAACGGCTTACTCGGTTCTAAACATATCAAGACAATCGCTTATCACCCGTATGCGAACATCTTGGTTGAACGCTTCTTTTCTGGTAATGAACTTTCCTTTTGCTGTCATCATCATCATCATCATCATCATCATCATCATCATCATCATCATCATCATCATCATCATCATCATCATCATCATCATCATCATCATCACCACCACCACCACCATCATCATCATCATCATCATCATCATCATCATCATCATCATCATCATCATCACCACCACCACCATCATCATCATCATCACCACCACCACCACCACCACCACCACCACCACCATCATCATCATCATCTGCAAGCAGCAGTAACGACCGCGACCAGCTCTTCTTTACCTGATGTACTACATCGTAATCAACAACAACACCACCCTAAAGCCCAACCCTTCTTCCCTGTGGTCGGGTCGATTGCAGCGTGGTAGTGTAAGAGCTACCCGACTAAGTGTGCTCTAGTGAAAACCCAGAAGTTGGCATCAGGATACGTCGTTGTCTGATCGTCTCGACCTCTGCGTGTGGTAAGCAACGCCGTATCTGGTGAGGAACTGCAACTCAATGGAGTGAGAGTGACAATGTTGCTTCTGTTCCATTCCTTTGTATGTTCTGTACCAAACCTTCCCCGACTTTGCATGCAACTGTTTGTTCTTGCTGTTCCCGGTGCCAGTGGTAAAAGACTGCAATATTGCAGGTGAACGAATAACTGCGACCAACGAAGAGGGCTTCATGCAGACCAGACAACCCTGAGGCACGATCTTTGTGAGCTATATGCAGAACTACGACTGGGTTTACTAACAAACATTGCCAGAGAAGGGGCGAAAATCACAATCCAGGCTGACGTAATCAAATCAACGACTTTTGATACCAGCATAAAACAGCCTTTTTCACGTTTCCCATCATTCTAACTGTTATTCTTATGCGATCACGACCGTTTTCACGACTAACATAAGTATAATTCCTACTCTTATACAATTACAGCCGTTTCAACGGCTATCCTCATTCTAACTGTTACTCTTATTTGATTACAGCAGTTTTCACGGCTACCATAATTCTGGCTGTACTATTTATACGATGAGTAGCCGTTTTAACGACTACCATCATTTTTTCTTTGCGGCAACGATTAAGAGATTCAACCAGACATTTTTTATGACTTAAGTTTATTTCATAAATACTCATCTAATGTGATTTCTTAGTCGTCAACACGGCTACCCCCTGTATCATGTCTTCTGAATTGTGAGTCACACGCTGGGAATTGTATTTATCCCAGAAAATAAGAACATTATTTTTATATCTTACACACGTATTGTCCAATGTTTAGTTTGTCACGTGCGTTTGTATTTTTTAAAACTTTCTAACGTGAGTTATGGTACATTCGTCTATCTTATCAGTACCTGGTGTTTGATGGTAACCGACGTCTTATGAAAGAGCCGCTAATCAATGTTTTATTAGGATTTATCTCCTATGGACTTCTGTCCTGGGAATTGATCATGGACGTCGGTGTATGGAAGGATGTGTACCGGTTTGTTTCTGTCTTCCTGTTTGCTAAGAATTGGATTTTCTATCGCATTTTGATCATTACCTGCGGACTTTCTGTTGAAAGAGAATTTAATGAATATCGCCGCAGAGAAAACGAAGTTGCAGCAGCTATAGAAGCCGTATTACGCCGTTACGACAGGACATTTAAAATACGAAGCCGAGTAAGCACCTGTATCTATCTTTCCCACTTTCACACGCATATATATATATATATATATATATATATATATATATATATATATATATATATATATATATATATATATATATATACATACATACATTATTGAATTTAATAACAAGCAGTACTACTAGCTTCATTGCGAGTTCCAACACGATTTACAAATTTAAATTCCTCCTAAATTCTAAGCTAATTTCTGGTGGCCGACTGGTAACTCTCCTGACTGCGAAACAGTGGCGATTTGTAATCGGAGCTCAAGCCCGTCGACCGTCGGGAATTAGCTTCCTACACTGAAGATTGCGTAAGCATGAAACATCGATGTCTGTAGGTAATAAATAATTAATATTTATTTATAAATATTATATATATATATATATATATATATATATATATATATAATATTTATTTATAATATTTATTCATAAATAATATCTATATATAATATTTATTTATAAATAATTATTCAAAGCTCTTGAAAGATAGAGAAGAGTTAAGTTGACAACAAGTCTCCGTGCCGTGTCGATCGTCGTGTGGCAATAAAACAAAATATAGATCCAAATTTTTCTAGATGATGATGATGACGTCGCCAATATTGTCGTCTTGTCTAGCTACAAACACACTCCCACCTTGAAACTGTTTATATCAGCGAACGATCACTGGGCGAAAGATCATTCAAAGCAAAACAAAAGGAAAAGAACAATGTTCAACAACGCGGTAGGTTTTTTTTTTTTGTATAAAAGAGTAATTATTAATAAAGTAAAAGAATTTCTACCGTACTCGTAAATGTCTTTAGCAAAGGTTGTTCTTTTTCTCTAAGTTATTTCGCTAGTTCCCTGGGTGTCAGAATTCTTTACACAAGTAGTTGTTTAAGTCACAATTTAACGGGCGAAGGCGGTGGCTAGAATTTCGTCGCACGCCACTTTAGTCTCTCCCGAGCGTCAGTTCAACTCTCTCTGTTTCAATCCAACTCTCTCTGGCTCGTGCGTGAAAAAAACACATTCTTTTATTGAATATGTCTATGGTCGTACACACCCCTTCTCCGCCATCTTCCTTCCTGCGTGTCCTCCTCTCTCAAGGAGGGTGGGGATGGGCGCCTCACTCCCCCCTTCCTTAAAATAAATGGGATCTTCTTTTTAGCCCACCGTTATCGCCAAAAACAAACGCTTTCTCATTCTGTCACACAGCAGCAGACGCTCTGTGTCCGGCTTGTAATTAACGAATACAGGCCCAAATAAATCTCAAGATGTCAAGTGGACTCTCCCACGTCGTGACGCCTTCAAAACAACCGTCACAGAATCGTGGTTCTAAAACGCGTCATTCCCCTCAAACAATAATATCGCTTTATTGATATTTCAGAATTAGATTTGCGATATAGAATTCTCTAATCTCTACTTCCATCTGCCAACTGTTTTCTCGCCTCTGGTGGTAATTGATTTCGAATATCTTACACGATTCCGCGAGACTAGCTGGCGTCTCGTTCTGTCGTTCGAGTAAGTTCGTTTCTACGTCAAATATATACTAGTTTTATATCTCCACTTCGTCTCGACGCAGGGCCCTAAGTCGGCGTAGCATCACCACCAAGATGCATACTAGCGCGTTACCAGGGTACCCGATCCCCATGGGGCCCCGGATACATTGTCACAAGTCGGCATTCTGCGTAATGCATAACTCTGGCCCTCGCCTATTTAGTTTTCTCTACTGCTTGCTGGATAGCTGCCATGTTTGCTATTTGGCTGTTAATTTACTTCTCATTTCTTGACAATGCATGGTGGAGCATTAGTACGCGTCTCGGCCACTGAGCCAAACATGACTTTCGCATCGGGGTTTGAATCGTATGACTGACGATTGCAGGTTTGACATGAAACACATATGTACATGGGTTTATTTTGAAAATAATACTTATTTATAAATAATTATATATAAATATATGTGTGTGTACTATATATAATAGAAAAATACTCGTTCCAAGACTTTTAAAATTAATTTCAAGCAAACAGAGCAGTTTTGCGTTATTTGTATGTCCCCTTGCGAATATTAAAAGGAAGATAAAATATGAAATTCTTATTTCAAATACGCAATTTCACTAAGAAAGTAGCAAATAATTTCACCCTCTTACAATTAAATCCTCCCACGCCACGCATGAATACCGGATTATTTCCGTAATAGGTATAATTATAATATGTCACCGTTTATTATTTCATTTTTAAATCATATTATTTCCTCCATATAACATTAGTTTTAAAAAATAAATAACAAACGCATCCTCAATTTCACTTACGTTTTACCTGGTGTCCTGAATGTATTCGATGAATAAGTGAATATCGAAATGGTTGTATTTCAGGAGTGCCGTCTGGCTATTCATAATATATTTCATAATTCTTCAGAATACTAAAATAGATTACCGAAAAACTCAGATCGTATTCAAAATAGTGTGTTAGCCTGACCTCTAGGCTCTTCGTAAGTACAGTTTTCTCAAAAATCACTTATATTTTTTTTTTATATAAAACAAAACAGAAACCCGATAACTACCTTTCGTCGACTCTTTTCTTTTTAATAAAATACATTAAAAATCGCTTACTAGCTAGAAAAGACTTGTTTTGTTTAGAATAAAACAATACAGACAATCGATTATTATTTTTAAGTACGTTTTTACCTAAAAGAAAAGAATCGACTGTTTTCTTTTTACTAAAACAAAACAGAAATTTACTTTCTAACTTTAAACTACGATTTTCGTAACTAAAACCTATCATGAAAACGTTCGACATTTTTTAACAACATTTTTATTTTGATAAAACCAAAATCAAAAGCGATTATTAATTTTCACCAATTGTTCTTTTTTAAAAATTAAAATCAAACACGGTACTTCTGCAGTTTACCGACCGTGGTATTTTTAAATATGATTTTCAAGTTAAATTCAATTTTTACGGTATCTTACGTTTATTAAACTGTTAGGTTAAAGTACAGAATAGTTAACAAAGCCTTCATTCTCGTGTTAAAAATGGGTTCTAAATAATAACGTCATTATTTCAGCACTGTTCGTAAACTGCAGAAGTACACAACCCACAAAACTGATTAATAACTTTGTTCTTTTTTTTTATTAAAACAAAACACAAAATCGAATGATTACTGATCAGGACTGATTTTTTCAAACAAAAAAGACCATCGCTTACGTTCTAAATAAATAAAACAGTCGAAAACTTTGTAAGCCCTACGAAGTCGTCGACTGTTTCATTTATACTAAAACAAAACAGATAATCACTTACTAACTTTTAAGAACTTAATGAATATTTTTTGCTAAAACACAACACTAAACTAATTACTAACATAAAATCGATTAACAAATTTGTAGGACTGTTTTTTTCTACAACAAATAAGGCAATCGATTACAAAGGCTTTCTGAATAGCGCTATTATTTAAGCACGGTCCGTAAACTGCAAATGTACTCAAAACACAAAATCGATGAATAACTTTCTTCTTTTTTTTAAACAAACCACAAAATCAATTAATGACTTTTCAGGACTGACTTTCTTTTCTAAAAAACAAAAAGCATCGCTTTGAACCAGACAAAACCGACTTTTCCCGACGCAGGAATAGGTAAACAGCTACAAAAAAAAACAAATGAAAACGAACCGGCGTGAAAATCAAAACCGACAACTTACTTTTTTCCTTTACGAAAAAATTCTATGAAATATTTTTTTTATTCACGGGAAAGTTAATACTTAAATTTGTTTTCTGTTTTTTTTTTGTAAAATCCTTCTCGTTCTCAATGAAATAAAGATGGTAAACAACAAGTAAAAATTGATTACTAAGATTATTTTTTAACTAAAACAAAACACAGAATCACTTAGTTGACGTTTTACTAAAACAAAAAAAAATCGCTTAAGTTTTTAGGGCAGGTTTTGTTTCTAATAAATAGCGTTTGATAGAAGTCATTTGTTTTTGTTCGTTTTTTTTACAATTTCCGGTTATTAACTATTCCGCACTTTTACCAAGTGAGTAAAACTAGACGTGAGAGAATCTAGACTCACCCCACAAAAAATTAGAAAAGTCGATTTTAGTTGCTTCTAAACAACATCATAAATATTTACTTTTTTAAAATTGATTTTAAAATATTCAGTGGGGAGGAATTTTCCGTTACCGAATTGTTCTTGATTTTTGCCATATTTCCCCCGGGCAGCGCCGGTACACAAGGCCTGCTAGTATATATATATATATATATATATATATATATATATATATATATACAGCGTGGGCAAAAATAAGGGTCCTATTTTAAAAAATTCATAACTTTTTTATTTATTGATTTTTTATTTTTTATTTTTTTAGAATAAGTAAAGGACCCCTTCCGAAGCAAGCATGAGCCGTATTAGCCCTAAGGAACGTACCCTCATTTAGAAAACATTATTTTTGCTTAAAAAACTCAAAACAGTGTAAAAAACAATACTTTAGTTTTTGTAAGTTTTAAGAAGTGTTTTTCGGCTAAAATTTGTTTTGTTTATTTCAAAAAATCTCGGAAGGGTCAGTCTACACACACATAAAGTTTGGTGAGTTTAACTTTTATTTTGTGGAAGTTATTCAAATTCAAGTTATTCAAATTTAAAGATAGGACCCTTATTTTGGCCCACCCTGTATATAGCACTGACATTGATATTAAAGGCCTACTTTTCTATTTAAAAGGTAAAGACAACTTCCTAATATACTCAGTCGTGGATATGGGAGCGACTTCAAAACGGATAACTAATTTGTATATTCCTTTAAAAATCGATCTCTCATTAATTCACTATTCGGTTTTTCTGTTTTTTTTATTAGATGATTGGTTTTATTTAATTATTACGCACAGTTCTATTAATGCATATGTTCTCCATTGAGCATAATGATGTAGCATTTTCGATGAAAATATTCTAGCACATACACAGGTGTATATATATATATATATATATATATACACCCAACAACATGGGCACTTTATTTTGGGGGATATTTTAACATTTGGGTGCATATATATAGAGTTAGGTAATATTTTTCGTTATACGGGATAATCTCCTAAAGTTATTACTAATTTTTGAATATATATATTCTCGGCAACCCGGTGAATAACATGGGCACATTATATTTTTTGTAAACTTTATGATTCAGGGGATGCGCATACCAAAACTCGCCCCGCCCCCAATAAGTTAAATACAAACAATTTAATAGACAAAATAATTTCTCTACATTAAATTTGAAATTATATTAAGCAATGTATTTTTAAAAGGATTGATTCGTGCATGAGCATCAATAATATGTATGTACTTGGTAAAATCCTAAACTATTAAACCTATATTATGACTTATGGAATATGTATTCTTGGCCACATGGTGAGTAACGTAAGCACATTATTTATTTTTTGTGTAAAGTTTACTATTTAAGGAGTGCTACCGATACAGTACCCCAGAAGAAACGAAAAACAGTAAAATTAAAAACTAATGCTATATTTATTGATTATACTTGTCCTGAGCCAAGTATTCTACTAGTATATGTATATAATAGCTTGTTACTTAATTCTAACGAAGTACGTATATATGGCTTTTCTTCAGTAAAAAACAATCATGCAACAATATCCCTAGCTAGTCAAAGAATACAATCAATAATTCAGAATTCATCGTTGTTTATTATTAGCTCTTATAAAACCTTCAATAGAGCACTTTGATGTTTTCTTTCTACTAATTGTGATATATGCTCTCTCTCCCTCTTTCTCTCTCTCTTTATATATATATATATATATATATATATATATATATATATATATATATATATATATATATATATATATATATATATAGTACTCCAGGTAAAGTAAACATTCACAGGATAAAAATCCAAAGAATTTCAACCGGTCATATTTTCTAAATATGATCTGAGGGAAGGATAAAATATTCTTTGCTCTTGATGAGATCTCACTGTCTAATAGCTGTTGATCGATAACATCGACATGTCAATGTCGCAGCTTTTGTACATGTCTTTATGAATAAAAAGAATTATATATACTAACAAATATATGCTTCCTCCGGTCGCATATTTTTGCTAGGCTGCCGCGTCAGAAATGAACGCTCACGCGTAAATCGATGGAGCACCAGTCATATTTCTTGGGTGGTTAGACATTGATTTTCTTTGTTTTTGACCAAGAATTTTTTTAGTTGAAAATAAAGAAAAAAAGAAATTCGACCCTACCCCGATTTTTGTTTTACTCTCCCCCATAAATAGAAATATTTTTACTTTAAAAGAAAGAAAGAACATTTTTTGCACCCCCTTCCTCATTTTTTTTTTATTTTACCCTCCCCATACATAGAAATAATTTTAGTTAAGAAAATTAAAAAAAATTTTTTTGACCGCCTTCCCTCATTTTTTTTTATTCGCCCCCCCCCATACATATAAATATTTTTAATTAAAAAGGAAAAAAAAAGAAAACCTAACTCTAACTCTAACTCTAACCCCCACGTTGACCTTGACCCTAACCCTAACGACGGGGTCAAAGTTAGCGCGGCTCCTAAAATGAAAAAGCACCAAAAAAATCAAATACAGTGAACACTGTGTGTGTTTGTTTGTTTAATGACCTTTTTTTAATTAAACAATTTGTTTCTAAAGTCAGTTGTATAGTTTCCAGTACAATGTGTTATTTTTTTGTTGACAGTAAAGAAAGAAAATCACATCTTCTTTTTTAATAAATAAAACATGGAATCATAAATTCAGGTAAGATTGTGAAAAAAATGATAATATTGGATATGAAAGTATTAAGAAATCAAATACGGAGGGAGGGCGTTTCAATGGATTAACGCTGTTTAATCAAAATATAATATGAAATAACTAATTTTTAAATCAATTATTTTAATTAAATAGTTTGATTCAATAAATTTGTGTTTTAAAACATAATGGCTAATAAGATTATCAAAATAAACAAACTCAGAAGTTTTAAAGTAACACGGTTAAATGCCAATGTTTTGCGTCCGTATTAATTTGACGGAGGGAGGTCGTTAAATGGATTAACGCTGTTTAATCAGTTGGGCGTAGATGAAATAACTTCGTAACTCATTAATTTTTAAATCAATTATTATTTTAATTAAAAAATTCGATTTAATAATTATAATTTATAAGTAAGTTTATTAGCGAGCAAAATTGCGTAAATACATGTTGAAATTTGAAGAAAACAATCATTAGTGTATATTTGCGAATACTAATTTATTAGAAGTTCAAATGCAATTGATTATAGTGTTTGCAGCGGTTTTTTTCATAGTATATAATGAAACTGGCGGACTCAGGAGATTTTTGTGGCCTTTTGGCCATGATCAAAGTGTAGTATCTGTTCCGATGGATACTGCACCCCATAGACTCGTATTGTCTTGGCCTTCGGGTCTTGATTTACGCCTGTCTATAGGTCTGTCATGTGCAGTTCCTTCTCACCCTTTGAGAAGGAGTTAGTTTTTTGCTAATCGCCTGAAGCGCCCCTACCGGGGACTGCCGACGGGGCTGCTCAGGCAATTTTTTAAAATCCCAAGTACTCTTCCTCTAGAGTGCGCAATTCCCACTTTCCGACCTTGTGTCACATTTTACTTTGTGGGAAGTACATAAATAGGGATAGTCATACTACTCTGATGGAGTTTCGGCTTCAGACAGACAGATACATAAACTCCATTATTGATATATATATATATATATATATATATATATATATATATATATATATATAGAGAGAGAGAGAGAGAGAGAGAGAGAGAGAGAGAGAGAGAGAGAGAGAGAGAGAGAATCAAGCTAAATATTTAATACTGAAATTTTAAATATCCAAAAATGCTATTAATTAATATCTAATAAAGCTACTAATAAATATCGAATCTGGGGTAGAAACCGGCTGGTAGGAACAAATTGACTCTTCAGCACCGTTCAGTAGACGAAAACTCGGAGGAAAGAGGATGAAATTCATAAAACACCGGTTCTTTGGTGTTTCCCCATAACATATATGTTGTGTTTTGTAAAAAGTTGTCTGTTGTTATAATTTGTTTAAGAAGGGATTTTTCTAAATGTTTATGGATTTATTTTACTTAAAGGGAATCTTTATCCGTATTTATTGTTTTTTTGACGTTTTTTGTCCATTCCAAAATATCGACTCATGCCAAGGGTTTTATTTTTGGAAATAGTTCAACTAATGGCCCTTATGTTTATCTAGATTGTTAATCCGAAAAATGGATATCTTATATAATGGGGAAGAGAAATAATAATGTGCTCCAATAGTTGTTTAAATATTTTCGCTGCGATTGTAGCGCGTTGTCCATTTTCGCGTGGGGTTGATAGAGGGAGTAGGGAATTTAGTCTGTGCTGGTCTTTTTTGTAAACGTTTGTTCCTCTTTATATCTTAAGTGCTTGGCGTGTAATTTATGGTTATACCACTGAACCGTGCTGATGAGTCGATCTGTTCCGATCAGCCGCTTTTTACCCCAGATCCGCAGGATCAGATCGATGAAACCCGAGTACACTAAACAGACACTGTAATCTATAGTTTTTAACATGAAATACTTTATATTCGGTTTTGTAGAACCTACGATCCCACACTTTTTTTTAACTTGTGATATATATATATATATATATATATATATATATATATATATATATATATATATATATATTAGGGGAGGTCGATTGTGAAACTGTAAATAATCGCACTCGAAGAAAGTTGCCAAATAATGTCAAAAGTTACCACAAGAAATATTTTTCTTCAAAACTTTGTATTTATTTGAGCATTGCAACTTTAAGATCAAATAAATCGAGATTTTTTTATCACGGCCTAGATTTCACCGGCAAAAGTGTCGCCTTAAATTTAACCCGGGTTTTAACAAAAAAAAGTAATACATTACTTAATAATAAATATTTTAAAGTTTATTATTCCTTTTCTTAAGAAATTAAATGTACATATTCAAATTAAAAAGGAATAAAACACTATAATATATAATTTTATATATAAATAATTATTTATTTACATAGGCGTTTTATTTATTGGATATTTTTTATGGTATTCACCGGTTGAAAATTCAACGAGCGAATTTGAATTCACGTGTTGATTCTGTGTTTACACATTTAATTATCACAAATATATATTGAATTGTCGAGCGCTGGCTTATCTAATCCCACTTTCCCGACCTTTTGTCACACCTTACCTTGTGGGAGTTAGATAAATAAAAACTAGTTCAGCCAGGGTGTTTTACCCCACCAAATAAACCGGTATCGTCCGGGCCTTTGGGTGTGGATTCACGCCCGTCTATTGGGGCTTGTCCGTCCTGTGCAGTTCTAGGAGGTGCACCTCCCAGGTTTTGCCTTCCCTCTTTGGGGAGGAGTAAGTTTATTGCTTACTGTCTGAGGCGGCCCTACCGGGGAATGCCAACGGAGCTGCCCAGGCAATTTTTAAATGGCCAGAGTGCTCACCTCTCGAGCACTGGCTTTCTCATCCCACTTTCCTGACCTTGTGTCAATCTTACCTTGTTGGAGGTAGATAAATAAAACTATTTCAGCCAGGGGATTTTACCCCACCTAAAATACTATATGTATTGGAGTTGATGGGAGAATGGATAAGGACACGTTGATGTATAAGGAAATTGTGGATGAAAATAGACAGAGAATTATGAAAAAAACTAAGGGACCAGAACACAATTTAACCTTTACAAAAGAAACACCATGTGAAAGTAAATATCTGACACATAGAGTTCTTCCTAATAGTGGTGCAACAGGTGCTGTTCATGCAGATCAAGTGGTGGATGTTTTGCATGAATTCCATAGCGAGAACAGTATCAAGGCTATACTTGTTGACAACACTAATACCAACACAGGTTGCGAAGGTGGAATGGTTGCAATTTTAGAAAAAAACCTTTTTAAAAATCTTCACACAATTGGTTGCTCTTTGCATCATAATGAACTACCTTTCAGAGCCTTTTTTTAAAACATAGATGGTTGCACAAAGGGCCCTACAACATTCAGTGGCTCTCTGGGGAAATTATGCTCAAATGATTGCCATGATTTACCCCAAATATCATTTTCCACTATTAGCAATCCTCTAGAGTCAATTTTTAAAATTGATGAAATACATGATCTTAGTTCTGCCCAAAGACTCCTTTATGAATACACAGTAGGTATTTCTAGAGGTAAGGTTGACTCTAGATATGCCTCCTGGAAAATTGGTCCTTTAAACCAAGCAAGATGGTTAACTTTGGCCATCAGGCTCATGTGTTTATGGACTCGTGGTGCATACCCACAAAGGCACACAACAAAACTACACTATGTAGTAAATTTTATTGTAAATGTGTATGCCACTTCTTGGTTTGAAATTAAAAGAAATAGTAAATTCCACAATCAGCAAGTGCACATTTTTAATATGATCCAGAGGATTAAGGAGCAGCCTCAGGAAATCCAAGATATCACATTTAGAAATATACAAGGTAATACATTTTGTTTACTGCCTGAAAACTTTCTATATTCCATAGTTAAATCTGAGGAGATTGAAGTAAGAGAAGAAGCTTTAAAAAGAATGTTGGCCATTAGGTAAGTAATATTTATTCATATATCTCTGACTCAATTATTTATTCCAATTTATAGAATGATTTTTAAAGATTTTATCTAATTTCACCATAATTATTAAAGCAGTACAGATTGGAATTTTTTAATAATTCAATTAATTAATTTGTTCTTTCAGGAGTGGGGAGTTAACCAGAAAAAGATTAAAAAGAATACCACCTATTAATTTTAATGCCACACATTGGACACAATTAATAGATTTAAAATTATGC
The DNA here is from genome assembly GCA_963556195.1 of Sepiola atlantica. Classification (NCBI taxonomy): domain Eukaryota; kingdom Metazoa; phylum Mollusca; class Cephalopoda; order Sepiida; family Sepiolidae; genus Sepiola; species Sepiola atlantica. Next base: position 164,615,164 of record OY744524.1, on the reverse strand, counting down.
GGCATTTTTGAACCACCAATTACGGAAGATTTTACTGAATCTGAACTTCGAGAATCGTTGATGAATGGAACCAAGCTTGACTTGCCAGATTTTCCCTCACATTCTCAGGGCGTGGAACGGGCAGTTAAGTTAATAACAGAAGCTTCACAAACTGTATATGGGTTTGAAGCAAGGCATCAACACATTACAGCCAAAGTTTTGAGTCAGAAATTGAGACCAGCATTTTTGTCTAAGGGGTCTTATATGGAGCAATTTGACTCTCTATATTAAGCTCCATTAAAATAGTGTTAGGTTTTTCCTTATTTCTTTGCTTGTTATATTTTCACTTATAACAGAAAAAATCATTTTTTAGGTATTTAAATATTACTGTTTAATTTATAACGTTTAAAGGTAGTTTACAAAAGCAGATACTGAAAATGAGGGGGGGGTTTTCAATTTGAAGATTTCTTTAATTAATATCATTTTTATAAAATAAAAGGACATTCCCTGATTTTAAATGCTAAAATTATTTTGTTTTAACACCAATATTCAAGCAAATCTTGCAAAAACGAGGAATTTTCAGTATATTCTTGTCTACGATCTCTGATACCAAACGCTCAAAAAACCGCTGAAGTTTTTGATCTAATTTTTTGCATGAGTATTTAATAGGTCTATATACAACTTTCGGTACGTGCCTTTTTTTAATATTTAAAAAAAAGTGTAAAATCGACCAACCCTAATATATATTGTTACGACCTAACTGCGGGATGATCGGTACGGATTAGCAATCAGATCGTTACACATATATTTATTTTATTTAATGTCCGTTGGCACGTTAATCATCTTTGGTCAATCGTCGAATGTCGGATTAACCGGTTAAATCTGTCTTAGGTGAATTGGGATAACCAAAGCAATAAATGACGAACACAGACACGAGTGAAATAAAAAGTCAATAAAGATTTTTATAAACAAATAGAAGAAGATGACACTACGAGAAAGAGTGAGGGAGACAGACGTGTATTTTGGGAGAGTGTTTGCGGATGTATGCAACATGCAATTTCAGTCAAAAAATATATATATATTTGTATAAGAAAGATGCTGGCAAGAGATATGCCAATACTTAGCTGTTTGTCCGAAGTATAATACGGATCAAAAGTCCACGCACATACAATATAAATGATGACACGAAAATCAATAATTTCCTTGAATAGTAATCCTTGGGAATAAGAATAAGATCGATTCAATCCCCGATAAGATTGTCCTTAAAGTTCCTGGAATCGTAATCCTTGGGAATAAGAATGTTCTAGGTACAACCGGCGATACGATTGTCCTTTAAGTTCCTGGAATCGTAATCCTTGGGAGTAATAATGTTCTGGATTCAACCGGCGATACGATTGTCCTTTTCTCTGTTTTATTTATACAAGCGTCCCGTCTGCCGTTTTCGCCCTCTCTAACGTATTCTTAAATTCACCTCGTGTGTTTTGTTTTTCGCGCCCTTGCGTAATTCGCTGTCTGTTCCGTTTCCGGTCGCCCACGTCGCTTGTTCTTCCCAACCCCGCCTCCCTCTTCCCCAGTCACGCGGCTGCTTGGATCGCGCGACAAAATCTTAGAGATAAAGATAGACAGAGACATAAAGAGAGTAAGCGCTTCGGCTGCCTGCGACAGTCATTAAAGAGAAAGAGAGAGAGAGATAGAGATATAGAGAGCGTAAGTGTTCGCCTTGCTTTGAGAATTATTTATCACAATATATATAATTTAAATCAAACAATAAAACCTATATCTCTCTCGATATATAAACATAAATATCTAACAATATATATATATATATATATATATATATATATATGTTAAACAGGTAAATTTCCTCGATATTACCTTCAACCTCAATAGAGATACTTATGAGCCCTATGCTAAAGATAATTCCTACCCCCTTTATGTCAACCCACTATCTAACCACCCTAGATCTGTAAGTAAACACATCCCGGAATCAATTAGTAGAAGGATTAGCAACAACTCCTCCAATATAGATATCTTCAATAAACATAAGAACTTTTATAATAAAGCACTAAAGGAGAGTAGATACAAAAATACCAAAATAGAGTATATTCCAACTACACAAAATAACCCTAATAGGAACAAAAATAGGAAATAGGAAAATTATCTGGTATACACCTCCATTTAACAACTCAACTAAAACCAAAATAGGGAATAAATTCCTGAACTTAATAAACACTCATTTCCCCAATAACAGCATACTCCATAAAATTTTTAATAAGAATACACTAAAACTCAGCTATTGTTGTGGTGACAACTTAGAAAAAATCATAAAAAAGCACAACATGAAAATACTAAACACCCCAGTAACCTCAAATTCTAAAAGAACATGCAACTGTAATAACAAATCAAACTGCCCCCTAAATCAAAAGTGCCTATCAACCCAAGTGGTCTATGAGGCATCTATCTCCTCAACTGAAAACCCATCCCAGACTAACTATTATATTGGTCTGGCAGGCAACAACTTCAAGGAAAGATTCTACAACCATAAACTCTCCTTCAACAACCCAGACCATCCTGGCCAAACTGGACTTTCACTACACTACCACAAAATAAAAACCAAAAAAGAAACTCCCATAATAAAGTGGAAAATCTTGAAAAAATCCAGCACCTGCAAATCAATAAACTCTCCATGTAGATTATGCTTAAATGAAAAACTGGAAATTATCCGCTTTAAGGACAAAAACAAACACTTAAATAGAAAACAAGAGACATCTATCAACTGTAAACATAGTAGACTCTACCTCCTTAGCAACCCACATACCCCACCTTAACCCCACACCAACCCTACTTAACTTTAAAATAAAATTAACAGTTTTTTTTTTTTTTACAAAAATGAATGATAACATTAAACCCCCACTATACACTACCCCAAAACACACTATAACCCCCTACCCACCCACCCAAATTTACAACCCAATCCCACCCCAACAAGTCATGATGAATCTATAAATATATAACCACCCCTCTAAACTACCAATAATATCAAATCTCTACGTACTACCTATAATGCACAGCCTCAATAGCCTCTCAGCCATACTACCAATTCTAACATAAACCCATAACTGGGACAGCTATTAACACTGATATCACTTAGACTAATCTAATCTCAATTACTTAACCCCTCGATCACTACCTTGAACACTTAATTATTAACTGGTACTTAGTCCTTGTCATTGGTAGTAGAATTAAAAAAGCCTACCATCACTTGTCGACTTATTTCGCCCAATGACTTCACAAGTAGCAAGATGGTAATGATGGTGATATTTATCAGTATTACTATTATTATTATTAGTATTATTATTATTATTATTATTATTATTATTATTTTTAATACTATTATTATTATTATTATTATTGTTATTATCATTAATATTCTTACAAACTTGTTATTTCTATTTCTATTTTTATTCTAATTTTATTTATATTTATCTTTATTTTTATTTTTATTAAGGCTTTTATATAAGGCTGTTATCACTGCGACTATCGTAGGTATGATTGGCAGGCGTTACCATTGTCATAATCGGTTTTGTTAATGATAAAACTGGTAACACCAGAAAACTTCTCTTATAAAATGATTCCATTAGTATTGATCTCGGTATAATATAATCACAATTTAAAAAAATATAATCACAACAAAATTCACTACAAATAATAAACAAAACATTAAAATAAAATAAATAAAATGCAAAAGTAGCAATTAATACCCTAAATTAAAATTATCAAACATTTTTATCCACATGATAATTACTTATTAGAATTAAAATAAAATAAGAATGACGGTTGTAATCATAATTTTATTCTCATTTTAAATTTAACTCACTCTGGCCGTCGCTCCATCTCCCTCCTCCCACCCCGGCCGAGATTGAGATCATCACAGCACAGACACGTGAAAAACCTCCCACGTAATAATTTGAAACACGACTTGTTGGGGTCCTCCCCCCTCCCCTCTCATGTCCCATGTCGCCGTTATAGATAAAGCCCCAACTCTGTCCCCCTCCCCCGCCAATGTATTTTCAATTTTTAATCTCCCGTTAAAGTGAAGTTAAAATTTTATGCCATTTGAATTCCTTTCGCCGGCCTGATGAGTTGGTCGCTATTCGCACCAATGAAACAAAACTTGTTTTGTCGCAACTAATGGAATAAAATCAAAAAATATATATTTTGCTCTGAATTTTCATTGAGCACTCTCATAAACCCGGTTTCAACTTCCTTCGGATTCATACCCCCTGGATATTTGTAACAAGTTAATTATACTCTGCTCCTAACCAGTTGAGCACTCTCCAAACCGCTGGATTATACCCTGCCAAATGGATAAAATTAACCTCAACACATCTCTAAAGAACATCCCTTCCATAAACAAACGGGATTACCTTACTATTCTGATCATGAAGACAGAAGAACTATTAAGAAGGATGAAATGGAAAGCCTATTTCTTCCTCAAAGGATCCACAAAAAATTCAACGGATTACTACGGATTCAAGAATAAAGGTAACGGCCTCCGGGTCGAACAACTTGATAATTTTGAAGATGACTTATATAACATGATAAAAAATATAACTTTCTATAAGAAAAAAACCCATTTCCAGAAAAAACTGGATAACATGGTTAATGAAATTAATAACTCCAAACTTGTGCTAGTAAAAGCAGACAAAACTCATAACTTTTACAAACTTACTAAAACGAAATACCAGAATTTAATTACACAAAATATCACAAAAAATTATAAAAAATCTGATCTTAACCTAATCGATAAAATCAACTCAGATAGTAAAACTATAACTGATAAACTCAAGATTAGCGATAGAGTAGGTAAACTAAAAACAAAAGAAGCATATATACTATTAAAAGATCACAAAACTAATTTCCACACTAAACCTCAAACCAGGCTTATTAATCCTACCCGACAAGAGATAGGCAAAATCAGTAAAAACATCTTAGAAAAAATAAATAAGCAAATTAAAAACACCTACAACTTAAACCAGTGGATCAATATCGCAGAAACCATAAGCTGGTTCAATAGAATTAGAAATAAAGATAAATGCTCTTTCATACAATTCGATATAGTTAATTACTACCCCTCAATAACCAGAGCACTCTTCGAAAATGTCATAGAATTCGCCACTCTCCTCTCTAATATCTCGGAAGACGAAATAAACATAATCAAAAAATGTCGAACCACAGTACTAATAAATAACAAAGAACAATGGACAAAGAAAGACCATTTCTCTTCATTCGATGTATCTATGGGCTCTCTTGACTCTGCCGAGGTAACAGACTTGGTTGGCCTGTACTTACTATACAACCTCACAAAAGATCTCGAAGTCGATTCAATCGGCCTCTACAGAGATGATGGCCTAATGTACGTTAAAAACACAAATGTGAACAAACCAAAAAAATAATATCCAAAGAAATGAAACGAATAGGCCTAAAGGCTGAAATAACATCAAAGATTAAACAGGTACAATTCCTCGATATTACCTTCAACCTCAATACAGATACTTATGAGCCCTATGCTAAAGATAATTCCTACCCCCTTTATGTCAACCCACTATCTAACCACCCTAAGTCTGTAAGTAAACACATCCCGGAATCAATTAGTAGAAGGATTAGCAACAACTCCTCCAATATAGATATCTTCAATAAACATAAGAACTTTTATAATAAAGCACTAAAGGAGAGTAGATACAAAAATACCAAAATAGAGTATATTCCAACTACACAAAATAACCCTAATAGGAACAAAAATAGGAAATAGGAAAATTATCTGGTATACACCTCCATTTAACAACTCAACTAAAACCAAAATAGGGAATAAATTCCTGAACTTAATAAACACTCATTTCCCCAATAACAGCATACTCCATAAAATTTTTAATAAGAATACACTAAAACTCAGCTATTGTTGTGGTGACAACTTAGAAAAAATCATAAAAAAGCACAACATGAAAATACTAAACACCCCAGTAACCTCAAATTCTAAAAGAACATGCAACTGTAATAACAAATCAAACTGCCCCCTAAATCAAAAGTGCCTATCAACCCAAGTGGTCTATGAGGCATCTATCTCCTCAACTGAAAACCCATCCCAGACTAACTATTATATTGGTCTGGCAGGCAACAACTTCAAGGAAAGATTCTACAACCATAAACTCTCCTTCAACAACCCAGACCATCCTGGCCAAACTGGACTTTCACTACACTACCACAAAATAAAAACCAAAAAAGAAACTCCCATAATAAAGTGGAAAATCTTGAAAAAATCCAGCACCTGCAAATCAATAAACTCTCCATGTAGATTATGCTTAAATGAAAAACTGGAAATTATCCGCTTTAAGGACAAAAACAAACTCTTAAATAGAAAACAAGAGACATCTATCAACTGTAAACATAGTAGACTCTACCTCCTTAGCAACCCACATACCCCACCTTAACCCCACACCAACCCTACTTAACTTTAAAATAAAATTAACAGTTTTTTTTGTTTTTTTACAAAAATGAATGATAACATTAAACCCCCACTATACACTACCCCAAAACACACTATAACCCCCTACCCACCCACCCAAATTTACAACCCAATCCCACCCCAACAAGTCATGATGAATCTATAAATATATAACCACCCCTCTAAACTACCAATAATATCAAATCTCTACGTACTACCTATAATGCACAGCCTCAATAGCCTCTCAGCCATACTACCAATTCTAACATAAACCCATAACTGGGACAGCTATTAACACTGATATCACTTAGACTAATCTAATCTCAATTACTTAACCCCTCGATCACTACCTTGAACACTTAATTATAAACTGGTACTTAGTCCTTGTCATTGGTAGAAATGTACATGTAAAGTTGAAAATGTACATGAGAGCGTGATGGCGTTCTACACATCTACGCCATCACGCTCTCATGTACATTTCAACTTTACAGGCGCGTTTTCAAATATAAACTACTTGCCATTATAATTCAAAAATGAGCACAACAGTAAAGACACTAAAACTAATACCGCCTGAAGATGATTTGACGATTCAAATCGAAAGTACTTGCAAAAAAAGAAAAAAAAAATGGAACAAGAAAGCCATGGATCATATTTATATCAATTTGACCGAAACATTAGATGGACAATTCGGAAAATTGAAAAAATAAAAAAAATGTCGCATCAAACAAAACCACCTCGTGTTATTTAATAATGTTTGCCTAAATATATATATATATATATATATATATATATATATATATATATATATATATGTGTGTGTGTGTGTGTGTGTGTGTGTGTATGTGTGTGTGTGAAAAGATGACAGACGGAAAACAAGTAAAAATGCAGGATAAAAACAAAAACAAGAGATTTTTTGACCGGTTTCGTTCGTGGGGAACGTCTTCAGAAAATGAAGAATACAGAAAATAATTTTATTTCATATTGAAGGCACACACATGGGATGAGGGGGAAAAATGATCTGCTTGGATCATGTGAGGAGACATTAAGTGATGTCGGGACATGGTAAGTAGGTGATACATTCTTCAAAGGCGGTGGGGGGAGGAAGGCGGCAGAGAACCTAGCTACTGTGAACAGAAAGGGTGGGGATGAAATTGACACATTGGAAAGTTAGCACCTAAAGATTAATAAGAAATAAACAGGGATGGGTCAAGCTGATTTGTCAACAATAGGTTTTTAAAGAGCAATTCATAAAAATGAAAAGCTGAGGCGGGAAAAATGTGTGAAAAAAGAAGATAAAAAGGAAAGACAAGTTAAAGGTTAGGAAATATATATATATATATATATATATATATATATATATATATATATATATATATATATATATATATATATATAAATGGGTTTACAAATAGAAAAATAAGAAAGATGTATTAAAAAAAAGGTTAGATTGTAAATGAGAGCTTGCAATAATCACAAAAAATATAACACACACACACACCCACGCACATGTGTAAATGTAAACATATACACACATACATGTGTATATATCCATACACATACATACATACAAAAACAACATTTTCCAAAATGTATATGCATATATATATATATATATATATATATATATATATATATATATAGAGATAGATACTTAGTCAGGGGCGCAGTGGTGTAATATATTGCATTGTTTAAGTGCAGCTTTATCTAAGTGTCTGCTAAGGGTAGAGGATCCGTGTCTTAAGTTGAAGTTTGAAGGTGATGAAAGGAGAATAGTCGCGCTTTCTATGCATTTGCGACGTGAGAGAGAGTGTTCGTTCTTGAGGAGAGTGCAGTTTGAAAGATTTAAATTGTGGGAGGTGTAAACAAAATTATTCCATACTTCTTTTTCTTGATTTGGTATTAGATGTTTCATGTTTATTGTATTTAATGTTTGTTTTTGGTTTTACAACTACCCGTTAATGTTTTATTGTATAAAACCTTATATTCATTGAAAATTTCTTTATTTGAGTAATTATTATTAATTCTCTTTTTAAATGGATTTTGATATATGCTTGATAACTGTTTGCGGGTGGTTTGGAAGTGGGTGAACATAAATGGGATTTGTGTTATCTTTTATATACGAATCCCGTGTTCAGTTGCAGAAAAGTTTTGTGTATTTTCTCATTCCAATAAATGCAGTCATGAAAGGAAAAGGCGTTGGCCCAGTGAGGTCTGGTTATCAATGGCTCTGACCGAATATGTCTGCAAATGTGCATCCAAATAATATTTGTATGAATAAAAAATGTTATACCTAATATATATATATATATATATATATATATATATATATATATATATATATATATATATATATATATATGCAGCAATTCTCAAAAGCTAGTTCAAATTTTAGGTTGTATGTTAGTTAAATGTGCTTAATCTTGAACGCGCAAATTATTTCAGACACGTATCCTATTGAATTTATAAAGACCCAACGTAGACTTGATCCCCGTTAGTCATGCCTCTGTTTGTGTTCCGAAATAACTGCTCTGATCCAAACGATTCGATGAATGAACCACACTTTAAATTTGCTAATCCAATTTCGAACCAGGCGAACCTTGATTTAACGTTGAATAGGAATCCGAAATGTGCAATTCTCGATCTTCTGCCTTTTCCGATTTAATTCCCCGCTGAACTAGCTGATCTCAAAGTGAACATTTTGAAGAGTTTCCACGCAAGAATCGGTTCATATCACTTTCTCGAAATAAGTACATCGTTCATACATACATAATAAATCGGGATGAGGAAAGAACAAAACAAAATCAATGTAAAGAGAGGATGTATTTAAATAGCGTATTGTTTATTATATATATATATATATATATATATATATATATATATATAATTAACTTGTTACAAATATATATATAAATCCGAAGGAAGTTCAAACCGGGTTTATGAGAGTGCTCAATGAAAATTTAGAGCAAAATATATTTTTTTTGTTGGTGATTTTATTATTCTATTAATTGCGACAAAATATATGCTGTTTCATTAGCACTATAATGAACGCCAACTTTTCAAGCGACAATGGAATCCAAATGCCTAAGATTTTAAATTCAACCCCAACCGGAAATTGAAGATGCATAAGAGGGAGGGGGACGGAGATGGGGCTCAGCCTATAGCGAGGACATGAAAGGGGGAGGGGGAGACCCCAACAAGTGATATTTCAGAAAGTTGACTGGGGTGAAATATCACTTGTTGGGGTCTCCCCCTCCCCCTTTCATGTCCTCGCTATAGGCTGAGCCCCATCTCCGTCCCCCTCCCTCTTATGCATCTTCAATTTCCGGTTGGGGTTGAATTTAAAATCTTAGGAATTTGGATTCCATTGTCGCTTGAAAAGTTGGCGTTCATTATAGTGCTAATGAAACAGCATATATTTTTTCGCCATTAATGGAATAATAAAATCACCAACATGTATATATATATATATATATATATATATATATATATATATATATATATATATATATATATATATTTATATATATATATATATTTATATATATATATATATATATATTTATATATATATATATATATATATATATATATATATATATATATTATAATATAAAATGAAGTAACAAAATAAGGTGTCAATCAAATTTTATTAGAATTCAAAGTTCAAGCAAAGTATCCTTAAGTCCTTAGCTCATGAGTTTTCAAAGATAATTCTTCTCTTCAGAGGACCATTACCGCAGTTATACTACTACAGGTAATAAAATTACGCTTTGAAAATATATAAAATTATATACACAAATACACAAAAATACATAACATCAAAACATATCAACCCAAAAACATACTTTTTGTTGAATCCATATAGTCTATCCAGGTCATACATATTGAGAACCATAATCAGGAAAGACAATTACTCCAAGTTACAAACAGCAGTCCAAATACGTGTAATTGAAGGTGCCGACAATGTTATCTAGTCCCGAAATTTGTCAATATTCAATGTTAATGATAAATAAATCAAATAATATAGAAAGTCCAATCAAAGTTACAAAATCCCGAAATGTGCAACCCAAGTCAAATCAAATTTGTATATATAAGCCTCCTTAGTTGGAGTAGGTATGTTTTTGGCTGATAATGGAAGAAATTCTTTGCTGAACATATCCGGATTGTAATTAAAGCTCTACCTCACTATCATTATCAGCCAAATACATACCTACTCCAACTAAGGAGGCTTATATATACAAATTGGTCCAGTCAATAAATAAGTTTTTGATAAATGTTAGATGGAGAGCTTACCATCATGATCTAAAATCATCACCGGATCGGATTGACATTGAAGATACGAAACGGCAAAATACTAATGGAGGTGGACTACCATTGAACTCATTTAAGGAGCTTTAAAAAATTGTGAGAATTACCACAGCTCATTACGGCCTTAAAAAAACATCTTTCCCTAGGCAGAATGATGATTTGGCCGGTTTTGAGAATGCCTTGTTTGACCTGGTCTGGAGAATTAAATTCAGAAATCAGACTAAATATTGCAGTTCTATCGTCAAAAAAATAAATGGATTTACCAGGAGAGTTAACAAACATACGGATTTCATTGTTCCAGCAGACAAAACCAAGAACTACTACAAATTGGATTATACCTCTTACAGGGACTTAATATACCCTGAGTTGCATAAATCATATAAAATTGCACCACCCAATAAACTTATAGATATAAATTTAGAGGCTAAAACACTACTTAAATATATGAATCTAACTAACCATGCAGAAATAGTAACGCCAGCTTCACCTAGATTTTCCCTAAAAGACCATAAGACTAACTTTCAACAAAACCCAAGGTTAATTTGCCCATCAAAATCTGACTGAGGCATAATCAGTAAAAAAAATTCTTGATAGGGTCATTCCGACAATCAGAAATAAAATTTTCTTTTCGTTGTGGCAATCTTCAGATAGCATAATTGAATGGTTTATGAACCTTAAGGATAAACATAGATTAAGTTTTATAACTTTTGACATAGACAACTATTACCAATCTGTTACCCCAATTCTCTTAAATAAAGCCCTAAATTTAGCGAAAAATAATTCAGACCTTACTGATCTGGAAATTAAACTGATCACCTTAGCCAGAAGATCTATTCTCCAATTCGAAGGCAAATTATGGACCAGAAAGGACACCCCCAATGATTTCGATATTACTATGGGAGCTTCTGTTTCTGCTCAAGTAACGGATCTAGTGGGGTTATTCCTCTTAAATGAAATGAAACATAGGTTTAAAAATATAAGAGGAGGCCTATATAGAGACGATGCCCTATTTGTATCGGATGAAAGACCTAGAAGATATAGCAAAACAATTGAAGAATTGCATGATTTTTTCAGAAATTTCGGCCTTTCCATAACTGTTGATCCTGAGATAAAAACTTCTAACTTCCTTGATATCACCCTTAACCTCAATAACGGATCATATAGCCCTTTCCATAAACCCAATCTAACTCTCTTCTATGTACATAAACTATCTAACCACCCGAAAGCTATAATTAATTCAATAGTACCATCTGTTTCCAATAGAATATCTAAGCTTTCTGCCAATAAAAATATTTTCGACCAAAACGCACAATTTTATAACAATGCATTGCTCAACTCTGGATATTCTAAAAAAATAACTTATAACCAAAACAAAGAGAATGATAGAACTGTAAATATTATTACACACAATATGACAACTATCAATAGGAGCCGAACTAAAAGAAATGTAAATAACCAAAGACCTCTAAGGCACTCTATCATACCTGAAGAAAATCACCAACATATAGATAGCCCTACACTTACTGCACGTAAACGCCTTAGAAGGAAAAATAATATTTGGTTTAACCCACCTTTCAATAATAACGTTAAAACCAATATCCCGAAGGAATTCTTTAAAATATTGGAAAACTCCTTTAAATACCCACATAAATATAGCTCCATACTTAATAAGAATTCAATTAAAATTTCATACTCTACTATGCCAAATATAGCCCAAACAATAATCTCAGCAAATAGCAAAAAATAAAAAATATCCAATCTAATTCTAATTATTCCAATCCTATAAATACATGCAACTGCAGGCGCACCAGTGATTGCCCACTGGACAATAGATGCACATATTCTGATATTGTATATGCTTGTACTGTAACTGAACTAAATAATTCTATAATGAATCCCAGAAACCACATAAATACAGCCCCTAATAAAATTCCACAATTGAGCACTACAACTAATTTGCACCATAACTCTAGACCTAGCAATTCTAATAACCATCCTCCACCTCAGCAAAACGATAATGAGTTCCCAATGGAAGGTAACGATAACAATAATATACAATCGATCAACCAACCTAATCCACATCATGAAAATACAGTAAATAGAAATAGACCTGTGAATAGGAATATAAATGGCGCGGGAATAAGAGTAAATCCTAGGGTACACACATATATTGGGGCCACAGCAAATTTAATTAAATCCCGCATCTCCATCCATAATTACTCCTTCAATAATGATGTCGGTAACAACAAAACATCCCTGACCACTTTAGTTAAAAATTTAAGATCAAATAATATTCCACACAATATAAAATGGTCCATCCTAAAACAATCAAACTCCTACAGCCCAGGATCCAGATCTTGTGGTCTATGCAATTCTGAAGCCGTAATGATAGCTACTGCACCTAAACATTTAAATCTGATAAATTCTAGAAGTGAATTAGTCTCCAAATATCGACATGGAAGGAAATTCAAATATGCAATATGGAAACCACCACCAGTCTTGCCGTAGCGGTTTAGGCGAGCAATGAAACCGGGGGTGTTCAGTCTTCGAGATGGGTCCTTTTTAATCTTCTTTGCCTAAAGGATTTAGAATCTGAGGTTGTAAAAGTTTATACACCTAAATTTTCAGTTTCTAAATATCTTTACAATATCTTTACAACCTCTTAATTAGGAAAAATTAAACCTTAAAAATATTTACAACTTCTTAATTAAGACAAATTAAACCCTAATTTAGATTAAACTTATTGATTGGGCAAACCAAACCTTGATTTAAACTTCCTAATCTGATAAAATTAAATCTTAAATTAAACTATTAAATTATTAAATTCTAATTATTTTGATAACTTCGTAATTGGGAAAATTAAATCTTAATTAGGAAAAATTAAACCTTAAGGCAAGTTAAACTTTTTGATTGGGGAAAGTTAAACCTTGAATTGGAATTCCTGGGCTGATAGGATTGAATCTTATTTAATAATTCCTAACCTGATAAAATTAAATCTTAAATTAAACTATAAAATTATTGGAGTTTGATGACTTCGTAATTTTTAATTTCATAAATATTCTAGATTATTTGATAGGGCTAGATTTGTGAAATCGGGTTTTACTGTAAGCTAGACTTTAAGCAATAATCTTGGATGTGAACGTGATTGCATGATCTGACCTATATTTTCTTTTAACTTCTTAACCCCTTTCCCCTTTGACATAGAATATTCTCACTTGACCTAGACAGGGAAAATCTAATGTGGGTGGGTTGGATGGCGGGGCTGTATGTTGCTCTCTTGAGAGTCCATCAAATGGGCTTAAACAGGATTTAACACAGACATAATTTCAGTTATATTAAAATCATTCAGAGATGTAGACAATTTAATATCGCCTCCTGCTCTTTAAGGATTTGTCATGTCTGGTTGTATCGCTGGTGAGAGAAGATTACTTATTTTTCGTTCTGCTAGCAAGATGAGATTGGGATTCAGTCTTTTTTTGCTCAATTCGGATTTAACGGGTTTTCTAATTAAACAACGAACTTTGATTTGACTTGGGTTGCACAGTTCGGGATTTTGGAACTTTGATTGGACTTTCTATATTATTTGATTTATTTATCATTAACATTGAATATTGACAAATTTCGGGACTGGATAACTTTGTCGGCACCTTCAATTACACGTATTTGGACTGCTGTTTGTAACTTGGAGTAATTGTCTTTCCTGATTATGCTTCTCAATATGTATGACCTGGATGGACTATATGGATTCAACAAAAAGTATGTTTTTGGGTTGATATGCTTTGATGTTATGTATTTTTGTGTATTTGTGTATATAATTTTATATATTTTCAAAGCGTAATTTTATTACCTGTAGTAGTATAACTGCGGTAATGGTCCTCTGAAGAGAAGAATTATCTTTGAAAACTCATGAGCTAAGGACTTAAGGATACTTTGCTTGAACTTTGAATTCTAATAAAATTTGATTGACACCTTATTTTGTTACTTCATTTTATATTATAATATTAATGCTCTATCCAGTATATTGAGCTTCAGTTTTTATCCGGATGTTTCACTAATTATAAGATATTAGTTGACGCTTATATCTTTTGTTGGATTACTTTATATATATATATATATATATATATATATATATATATATATATATATATATATATATATATATATATATATATATATATATATATAAGCGAGTAGTATTAACAGAGCCGTCATCGCGGCTAAAATGCAATGTTCCTTTAAAAGACGAATTCTCTACGACAGCTACCTTTAAATAGTGTCTGAAATAGAGAGAAAAAGAGAGAGAGAGTGGGGCGAGGAAGAAGATGGAATGGGTTGGGGGAGCACTCACCTCTTTACATCAATATTTGTTTCTATAAAGTAAATAAGTTAAATCTAAATGACCAATACCTTCTTTGAAAATGAATGAATTTATCCTTTTTTTCAATTAAATAACTTTAATTAATTACTGTTAATATCGACGAAACGATTGCATATATATGAGAGAAATAGATACAATATAATGTTAAATCAATAACACCCAGCATTAATTTATTATAGACTGTTTACAAAATAGTTATGCAAATTAGGATTCCTAATTTGTGTGTAAGGGTGTTTCATCAGTACTATATATATCGTACTGAATAATATTATTTTGTATTCAATAATAACACTAACCCGTTTTGGTGGCAATATAGGAAGAATAAATGAAAATAAATTTTCTCGTTTGTATACAAGAATACTCGTCCCAGGACAGGTAAAATAAATCTCCCAACAGAACAGTTTTGCACCACTTTTACGTTCCCTTACGAAGACTAAAATCAACATATAATTCTACTAAATCTTACGTCTAAAATCTTTATTCCAATTTTGATCAAAATCCATTACATGATTTGGATTCGAGAAAATGTCTAAAATTTAAGGCTTAAGTGTAAATGGCTTTTAGAAAATGAATCGAATTCAAAGCAAATCTTAAACATGTGAATTTTATATAGGAGACTGTGCTCCATAAAACATTCTTGGCATAAAAGTAAATTCAACTTAATATTTCCCACATTACGACCCCTTACGCCTAGCAACTGTATTCCAAAATTCATAATGATCGGTTAATTAATTTTGGAATGAATCAAATACATACAAATAAACATACATAAACATATACACATACCTAACTTTATATAAATAGAATTAATGACAATAATAAATACTTCAAAGGGAGTTTTATCATTCTTAACTGTTATCAATGATTTATCGCTGATAACGGCTGTGTTTTTCCCTGGAATCTGAGTGTCAGTATTTCAGTACTTTCCGGTCACTTCAAGTAAGGTTTGAATGGTGCTACCCTTCCTCGTTATTTCTATCCTTTCAGCGTCACATCAGTCATTTTCCGTACACGGCGAATTTCTTTTCTTTTTTATTTTTAAAAACTTATTTTTTATTAATTTATTTTAAGTGGAGGATTATTCTCATTTCCTCACTAGGAATTTTCACACGAGTCATTATCAGTGATTGCTTATTGGCAATAACAAGTTGTGTTCCCTGGAGTCCGAGTGACCAGTCTCCCTATATTTCCGGGCCTCTCCACCTCTTTCGATAACCGTTGCAAAATATTTTGAGTTTACTATTGCTTTCTCGCGAACAAAGACCCTCGGTCTTATTTGGAATTTAAGTAGCAATTATTATTATTATTATCAACTCACTAGGAGTTCACACACAGGTAATCATCTGTGATTGTTCACTGACAATAACCGGTGGTGTTCCCTGGAGTCTGAGTGACAACAATTCTCCCCAGATTTCCAGTACTCTGCACCTCTTTCGATAACCATTGCAAATAATGTTGCGTTATCGCAATAGTCGCTTACCATTGATTACTCGCTCAGTCTTTACAACCGTCCTTGACCGTTCACAACAGTTTTTGTGTGGTGCCAACCGAGGCTGGTGTCACTACATGCGTGTGTGTATGTCTATAGAAGGTTAGCGTTCGTTGGTTGTGTTGGTTCGTTTTCGCAATTAAGGAAGTTTCTTCAGATTTAAGTTATTTTTCATCATTGCCGTTTGTTGTATAGTCGCAATCTTCTCTTTCATTCCAATTTCTCCTAATCTTTTTTCAAGTTTTTCCACACTGTTCCCAGTACTCCTACAATAATTGGTATTATAGTGATTTTCTTCATGTTCAATATTCTTTTCAGTTCCCTGGAAAGTTCTATGTATTTGCTTTAAAGTCCCATGTAATGATAATAATAACTAGCGGGACGCGTGTAAATTACACGAAATGATGTTTGCAATACTAATTATCTTGTTCCTAACCTATACATGTTTGAATGAAATATGATAAGATTTGACTTGTATATTTATTGAAAAAAATGAACAATACATGAAACAATTGGAAAAACTTCTTTATATACAATATTTCTAGTGAAAGTAGTTCCTCTTCTCTGGCCATGAGTAGAATTATTCTGAGGACAAAAGCGTGACACACAAAATAACACACACGCTGTCGTATTAATATGTGTCTTCCCGGTCGTTCTCTCCCTCCCCCCCCTTCGATGTAGAAGAAAAAACTTAGAGGTTGGTTGGGATCGAACTATAAACCAGTCGGGCCGACGTCCCTAACCGTTGCGCCAAAGGGAAATATTTTAAAATATTAAAAAATAAGTTGACTTGAATGCTTTTCCAGATCCAAGTGCGGCACACGAACACACACGCTATCGTATTAATATATAGATAATAATAATAATAATAATAATAATAATAATAATAATAATAATAATAATAATAATAATAATAATAATAATAATAATAATAATAATAATAAAGAATTGAAAGGAATATGGAACATGATGTAAGTCAATATAATACCAATAATTGTAGGAGTACTAGGAACAGTCCCGAAAAAAATGGAAAAAAATACTAGACATTTGGATGAAAGGGAAGACTGAGACTATACAGCCAGACGGCAATGATGAAAACAGTTGAAATCTTACTTAAAATCTTCAAATGCAGAAACCAACCCACATAAATTACAAACACTAACCAGCCACAAAGAAACTACAGCAGAAGTAAAATAAAAAGCTGGAAGTAACACCCAATGAATCCAAGGTAACTGAAACTGCAAGAAATCTTAAATAAACTGTGCACCCCCCCCCCAAAAAAAAATAGTCGTAAAGAGTTAAGGAGAATGGAAAGACCGAGGAGGGAGAGCACTAATCAAACCTCCACTGGATGAATGCGAAGTGTACTGGTACTTTGGGGACGCTTATTGCACCCAAATTACAGAGGAGACCAATGGTCATTGCCAGTGAGAAATCAATGGTAAGCGACTGTTGTGATAACGCAAAGTCTTTTGCAAAGGTTATCAAAAGTGGTGGAAAGCACTGGAAACGTGGGAAGACTTGTTGTCACTCTCACCCAACGGTTATTATCAGCGAGTAATTTCTGATGATGACCTGTATGTGAACTCCTAGTGAGTACAAATATTATTATTATTATTATTATTATTATTATTATTATTATTATTATTATTATTATTATTATTATTATTATTATTATTATTATTATTCAAAAAGCCATCTAAAAACGTTTATATGCTGTAAAACAGACAAGCAATCCCTAAATACCTTATCCGACGTAGACAATTACTTCAGCTGGTAGTTTTAGAACCTGTTGCATACCAGGTGAAGGGGAGACAACCTATAAACTCTAACATTATTTTATTTTGTCTACAATCTGGTGGAAAGTACGGCTAAGTTTTAGATAAATTATTATTTCTGTTTTTCAAATAAAACAACTCATTCGTATTTTCATGATTTCGTGTGTCGTGCAATTTTTTTTTTTTTACTTACAGCTTAAATATATTCATGTTAAGTTAATTCCGGTCGCTTTAATTGATCACATTTGATACACACTTTACGAGAAATGTAAAGATTTCAAGGGAGGCAATCATGTTTTCATTGGGAATTAAAAATACAATAAAAAGAAAAACAAGCGTATTTACCTTTTTTCTTCTTTTTCTTTAACTTCAAACTATTGCATACGACATTTTTATCAAACATTTTTTGGGTAACACGACGCATTTTTTAAATTTTCGAAGGAAATTTAAGTGTTAACAATCTCAGAATTATTTAAAAAATCAGGATCTAATTTTATGTTATGTAAACTTGTTATTATGCATTATTTAATAATAATATTATTTAAAGTTATTCAAAGTGTTAGTGAAAGCAAACAAATATGTTTGTTTTTATTTAAAATTTTCAAATTTTCCGTACGATTTGTTCACAGGAGGCTAAGGCAAATGTAGTGTTTCGACTACCACCTATGAATTATTAGTCAATGCCAGATTTAGCATTGCGATCCAGATTTCGGCATCCTCGACTACCACCCCGGACTTAGGGTTAGTGTCGGGTATGTGCTCGTCCTGCTCATTGTTAAGTAAATTCCAAAATGTTTTGAAGCGAAGTAGTCGCCAGTTATCTTGACAAGTAATCGGTAAGAGAAAATAACTTGTAATACAACTAAATCATGATTTAGTGATATCACGAGTTATTATTTGTTCGAAAACTAAAGTTTAAAATGGCTTCAATCTTAAAAAAAGGAACGTAACTCTGTATTCGCCCATACATAGTTACTGCCCTTTGATTGGAAAAATATTTTGGTAAAAAAAACGGTTTTGTTATGCATTATTTAATAATAATATTATTCAAAGTTATTCAAAGTGTTAGTGAAAGCAAACAAATATGTTTGTTTTTATTTAAAATTTTCAAATTTTCCGTGCGATTTGTTCACAGGAGGCTAAGGCAAATGTAGAGTTTCGACTACCACCTATAGTTTTGTTTTTAAGAAAAGCAAAATAAGATTGCAAGTAAATCATTAACCGGACAACGCCGGGTAGGGACAGCTAGTTTTTAAGAAAAATACAAAAACTATTTTCATGTTTTCGCAAAAATTTGGAATAATACTTGTCTACACAAAAAAAAGAGTTGCATGACATAAACGTAGACTCTTATTTATCTTTTGTTTACATCTCTGACCCGATTCACTCTTGTTCGGATCGAGGGTCGTGTTCCCCCGATTATAAACGTGCAAAGTTGAATCAAGCAATGTTGCATGCAAAGACAGAGTAATAATTAATAAACAAAATGAAGTAGTTCAAATAACGTTTATTGAACGTGTGTGTACGTGGAATGGTGAAGTGTGTGATGTATGCATGTGTGTCGATGGAAAAACAGTTCTTGAAAAGGTATAAGAAGAAATGAATCCGGCGTAGGAAAAGTCTTTGAAAGCCGAAAGAAAATGAGTTGAGAAACTCTTACCGTTGTTTGACCACGTGCTGACGGAAGAAACGTGTGTTGGTAGTTGTTTTGCCGAGGCTAGTTAAAGAGAAAAGCGTGAGACGAAGCGCTAGTGTATTAGCGTCGTTCTGCCGAGGCCAATCGACCAGAAGGGAAAAGTGAAACGGAACGCTAGTGTCAGCGTCGTTCTGTCAAGGCTGGTCGGTGAAAAAGAGATGGATTTTCCGTTTGCAACGGTTTTTATAGTCAGAAGGGCAGATAACTCTGGTGTCGCTTTACAGTGCCACCTGTCGGTGAAAAAGCGACACCTACCGGCAAACCGGTGTAGTTATGTTTTGAAAAAAGGAGGTAACTGCTACACTCTGTTAGGGGACGACACAATCAACCCGAAGTTTTAGCGACGCTCCCGACGGCGTCGATGTTCTAAATTAAAGATATTTTAAGGAGATCTGCTTTGTGGTTTCCAAATCGATCCTATCTCTGGCTCATCTGATTTAGACACACTATCGTCTGACCACGAGCAACCTATCGGAAGGCACAGAAGAATATATACTAATTCTAACAAGTAGAACGTATCAAGTATATCTCGGGGCATTGGAGAGGACCTTATGCCGGATAATAATAAACCCAGGTATTCGAAAATGACTCATAGACAGCCCAGTCGACGAGAGCGATTTTTTTGTGAGAAAATGTTTCATTCTATCCTTCCTCTTATTTCTACCAGCCTAAATCGTGGCCTCATCGCTGTTGTAAATCATTTATTTATTATCTTCTGTCTCTGTCTCTCACTACGATTTCTCTTTTCAGTTTAATTCAATGTTTATTTATTCATCATTTCGTTAATTTTATTTATTCATTGGTTTCATCACTTATTTTATCAAATTATTTCGTTTAATTGTTTCCAATGAAATTCTTCTTCTTCTTCTTCTTCTTCTTCTTCTTCTTCTTCTTATTATTATTATTATTATTATTATTATTATTATTATTATTATTATTATTATTATTTACTCACTAGGAGTTATCACACTGGTCATCGTCAGTGGTCACCCACTGCCGACAACCTGTGGTATTCCCTGGAGTCTGAGTGACAACAAGTCTCCTCAGGCCTCCAGTATGCTCCACCTCTTTTCGTTCATCACCGCTGATGACCTTGCGGTAATCGCAACAGCCACCTACCAACGATTTCCCGCTGATAAGGGCCATTGGTCCCCTCTGGGGCCCGAGTGGCAACAAGCCTTCCCAAGGTCCCAGAGCTGTCCGCGCTCTTCCAGTGGAGGTCTGGTTTTGCGCTTTCCCTCCTCGACCCTCTGTCCATAATTTTCGTGGCGTCAGCCTATGCTTGCGCCTCTCTCGTGCGGTTGTATTTTCCCCGGTTCTGTTGTTTTGTGCTTCCATGTGTTTGTTCTCCATTCGTTGCTTATGTGGGTTGGTTTCCGCATTCGAGGACATTTCTCAGGATTGTAGCTGTTTTGATCATTACTGTCCTTTGTATGGTCTCAGTTATCCCTTTGATTCCTATTTCTCCTAGTCTTTTCTCCATGTTTTTGGGGACTGTTCCTAGTGCTCCTATGATTATTGGTGTTATACTGACTTTCTTCATGTTCCATATTCCTTTCAATTCTCTGGCAAGTTCAGTATATTTGCTTCTCTTTTCCGTCTCTTTGATCTTCACTCGTTGGTCTGCTGGAACGGCAAAGTCCACGATTTAGCAGGATTTTTCTTTCTTGTTGATTATTATCATATCCGGTCTCCTTGCTGTTATGGGTTTGTCTGTTTGTACATTCATATCCCATATGATTTTGTGTTTTTCGTTTTCTAGTACAGTTTCTGGTTTGTGTTTGTACCGTTTTCTTGCATATTCGAAATTCAGTTGTTTGCACATTTCCCGGTGTACTTCTTTCCCCATGCTGTCATGTCTGTTCTTGTATTCCCTTTGTGCTAGCTTGCTGCATTCACTTATTATATGATTTATCGTTTCGTCTCTTTGTCCACACAATCTGCATTTGCTGTTTTCCTGGGTTTTATCTATCTTTGCTTTAATAAAGTTTGTCCTAATCGCATTGTTGTGTGCGGCCGTCAGCAGAGATTCCGTTTCTCTGTTCAGGTTTCCTTTTCTTAGCCATGCCCAGCTGTTTTCATTGGCTTCATCGCTTGTGAGTCTTATAAAGCGTCCATGTAGTTGTTTTTCTTCCCACTTTTCCTTTCTTGTCTTTTTGTTTCTGGGTTCAGTGCTTCCGGGGTTGTTTGTTGGGCTGGTGTCTCTTGCTGTGGCGATCAGTCTTTCCGTGTTCTGGGTTACATATTTCTCCAGCTCTTTTTTGGTGTCTTCCACACAGTCTTCTATACTTACCAGTCCTCTACCTCCTTCATTTCTTTTCACGTAGAGTCTGTCCGTGTCGTCTTTTGGGTGCAGTGCATTGTGCATAGTCATTAGTTTTCTAGTTCTTTGGTCAAGGTGCCTGAGTTCTTCTTTGGTCCAGCCTATGAATGGTCCAGAGTATCTTATTAGTGATACAGCCCATGTGTTTATCCCTTTTACTAGGTTTCTGCTATATAATTTAGTTTCTAAGAGTTTCCTTGTTCTTCGTAGATATTCTTTTCCAATCTTCTCTTTCATTTCTGTATATTTGATTGTGTCTGCTTCCAGAACTCCCAGGTATTTGTAACTATCTTGTTCCCCTAGCGCCCTCATCTCCTCTTGGTTGGGGAGTTCTATACCTTCTGTCTTTTCCAGTTTTCCTCTTTTGATCTCTAGCAGTGCACATTTTTCTATTCCAAACTCCATTTGGATATCCTGGCTGAATATCCTGGTTGTGTTTATCAGCTTTTCCAGTTCTTTTTTGTTTTTTGCAAACAGTTTAAGGTCATCCATGTACATCAGGTGGTTTATTCTTTGTTCTGTATCCGTAAACCTGTATCCGGCATCACACTTTCTGAGTATGTAGTTGAGTGGCATCATGGCTATTATAAACAGTAGTGGTGATAGAGAGTCTCCTTGAAAAATGCCTCTCTGTATTTTTATCTCAGACAGGTATTGTCCTCCGGCTGTCAGTTTTAGTCTCCATGTGTCCATTGCTTTCTGGATGAGATTAATAATCCTGTCTGGTATCTTGTATATTTTTAAGCATTCAATTATCCATGTTTGGGGGATTCTGTCGTAGGCTTTCTTGTAGTCAATCCATGCCATGGTTATGTTCTTTTGTCTGCTCTTCACCTCCTTCAGAGTCTTTTGATCAATGTATAGTAGATCATGTGCACCTCTTTGTCCTTTCCGGCATCCTTTTTGTTCCTCGGGGAGCAGTCCACGTTTGTCCAGGGATTGGTAGATTTGTTCTCTCAGTTGTGCTGTGAGAATTTTCCACATTATTGGTAGACATGTTATCGGTCTGTAGTTGCTGGGGGTCGTTCCCTTTTTGGGGTCTTTTTGTATTAGTGTTGTTCTTCCTTCCGTCATCCATTCTGGTATGTCTGTTTTGCGGATACATCCGCTCAGTTTCTGCGCTATTCTTTCATGCAGGGTCGTGAATTTTTTAAACCAGTATGCATGTATTCCATCGTGGCCTGGTGCTCTCCAGTTTGCCATTTTTCTTAGGGTTTTCTTGATCGTTTCTTTGTTGATTTCTGTTTCGGTTCCTTCTTCGATTTCTTGCAGTTCATCTTTCATGTTTTTCAACCATTGGGCATTCTTGTTGTGCTTTTTTGGTACTTCCCATATCTTGCTCCAGAATTGTTTTGTTTCTGTTGGGTTCGGTTGCTCTGTCGTTGTTTTTTCTCCATTTACGTTTTTGTAAAACTGGCTTTCATTGTTTTCAAAGGTCCTGTTCTGTTTGCTCTGTTCTGATTTGTACCTGTATCGTCTCAGTCTTCCTTCTATTGCTGCTATCCTTTGTTTTATTTCTTCATGTTTCTCATTTAGTTTTTCCTTGCGTTTCTGATTTTTGCTTCTTAATCGTTTCATGTCCTCCTTCCTTCTGTTCACGGTTTTAGCTTCTTTCCGATGTTTGGTGATCTGGGTTTCCAGTCTGATTTCCCATCCAGGTTTTTTCGGTCCTCTCTTTTGTCCATTCTCTTCGTTTCTTAGTTTCATACTTACCGATTTTACCCCTGCATATATCAGGTTGTTTAGGTCTGTAATAGTTTCTGTTGGGATGTGTGTGAGGAGTCTGTTTACTCTTTCTGTTTCTGCTTGTAACTTCTTCGCTACTTCATTCCTGAGAGATGGGAGTTTTGTTTTGTTTTCTAACATGTATCGTCTTATGTTCTCCACTTCACTTGCTTCTTTTTCGTTGAGTTCTATCTCAGCAGGTTCTGTGGTTCCGCAGTCTTCTATCTCCCCTGGTTCTGTGATTCCGTAGTCTTCAATCTCTTCAGTTTCAGTGTGTATGTTTTGCCTGTCCTCTTCCTGTGGTCTCTCCTTTGGTGGTGTTTCTTGCTCCGTTTCGCCATTAGCCTTCTGTCTGATTTCCGTCAGTTCCATCTCCGAGAACCATCCTCGCTTGAGGATCTGTCTTGCTTAATCTGCTATCCTTTGTTCCGTTGTATGTGGGTCACTAGCAATGTCCCAGAGATGTTTCATTCGTTTTCGGTAGCCTCTTTCTATAGGGTAGCGGCTTTTATAGTAGCACTCCATCACCAGTCTGTTCTCTTTCATGGTCCATTTCTTTCTATATCTTTCCAGTTTGCTGTTTTCGCTCTGGTTTACTTGTCTCTGGTCTGTGTCCTTGTCATACCTGGAATCAGAGAGGTTACTTACCTGGTTCTTGTTCGTTGTCTTGTTTCTGAAATGAGAAGAGCCAACATTCGCAGGATGCGGACCGGGTCCCCCATGTTGGCCACCGAGGGAGCACCTGCCCATCATGACACTCAGATCTTTCTTCTGAGTCCTACGGCGTTTATTTGTGTTTATAGACATTTATCATAGTTTAGTGTTTGTGGCAACACCAGGCCCAGGCTTAGTTTACCTGTGATCCTGTCACAGGGATAGTGTTTCTCTCATTTTCATGAGGTTCAAGGTGCACTATCACACATACATAAAGAAACATTTACGAAAAAAAAAAATAAAAATAAAAAATAAAAATAAATAGATAAATAAATAAATAAAAAATAAATAAATAAATAATAATGAATAATTGATAAATAAATAAAAATAAATAAATAAATAAAAAAGATAATAATTATATATATATATATATATATATATATATATATATATATATATATATACACATACACATATACATATACACACCAGGCACGTGCAAAAATGGCCGCCTCTTGTGTTTGAAAGATAAAAGCCTAAACGTAACCTTTAAAAGAAAAAAAAAAAAAGAAAAAAAAAAACAAAAAAAAACTGCATGTTTACGTGTGAAAAAGAAATAAATTATGTAATCACGGCGGCTGAAAACCCCCAAAATGCAGTGAATTTTGAACTTTGGGAAAATTACTTGTAAAAATCCCTTGAAAGATAAATATAAGTTTTTGGGAACTATTTCAAAGATAATTATTAAATTAAAGTCATAAGATATTGAGTTAAAAAAAAAAAAAAAAAAAATCCCACATTTTACTAAAAGTTAGGAAAATTATACCCCCAAAAGTCATAAATGAGTAAAATCCGGCGTCACATAATCGGCAAACAACTTTGTTTACCAATTGACTATCGCTATGCAAAATATATGGAAGAAAAAAAAAATGTTATAATTTATCATTTTTAACTTTATATATAAAAATGGTTTTGTAATAATTTATAGAAGTTGAAAAATTATTATCTACTAATTTCTTTATTCTTTTTAACGCTACAAACAAATTTAAGTACCCTTATTTTGTTATAATAAAAAGGGAAATGCTTATTTAATTAAAATATTTGTGAGTGTACGCAATTAACATCTTATTTTATTTTTAACAAAAGAGGTTCATATTAAACTTGGTATTAGTTTTTATTATTGATGACATCTGTTTACCAATTTTTTTTCTTAGAATTTGAAATAAAACTTTTAAATGTTGAAAATTATTTTTACGTTACGAACTGCGTCAATTTTATCATTTTTTTTTACATGATTTAAAACTTTAGTTACTCGATTTATTCTTAACGTGTCGTAACGATAAATTACATTGATTCTTTTTAAAATAAAGTGTATTTTTTATTTTAAGTGTGAAAAAGTAAATTAAAGTTAATGACTACACAGACAATTTATACATTGAGAAAAAAAAAAAAAAAAAAATTCGCTGATGATACACGTTCATGTATGAAAGGGAAAATATATAATTATGTCGCATTTTTTATTTTCCCAGAAATTCTAATCATTAAAATCACATGAAATATTTTTTGCAATTATATTATTATTTTTTTTTTGTGAAAATATTGATTAAACAATAATATCGCTAATTACAAAAATTAATTTTTCTTCGAGTTATAGTGATTTTGTTAACACGGTATTTGGGGGTCTTTTTCGTAATATACAAAATATATTATTTTTTTAAATATGTTTTTTAATTGTTAACCTTCCAATGCTTTACTTTTATTAAAAAAAATAAAAATAATAATGAATAAAAAAAAAAATTAAAAAAATTAAAAAAAAAAAAAAGTTAAAAAAAAAAAAAATTGTATTTTTTATTAATATACAAAATTATAACTTTAGTAAAGGTGTATTTTGTGTTAAAAAAATAATATGTTTTCACCAAGATTTAAAAGCAAAAAAATGGTTTCATTATATTCCGTGATTGTGGATTAATAAATATTGAACATTTCATAAAATCTGGTTGATTTCCTGAATATTTAAGTGAAGGAAAGGGCAAAATGTTTTTACATTTTGGGAATCGGCCATTGGTTTTGCACGTACCTAATGCACACATACATACACACATATATATACACATATATACATATACATATATACATATATATATACATATATATATACATACATATATACATACATATATACATATATATATACATATATATATATATATATATATATATATATATATATATATATATATATATATATATATATATATATATACATATATATGTTACCTAATTACATAGTATAAGTTTTCTAGGATATTCTTATAATATTATCTCCCGACCCCGAATTGAAATCTCAGAAGCTTCTTATTAGTTAAAATTAAAATACACAATAAATATAACATTTGTATATCTACCCAAAATACGTCTTCAATTCATACGCTCGAGACTTGAAATGTTTATCGCCAGCTGAAAAATAACGGTCAATGCGGTTCTCTATCTCTAACGTGACAAGCTTCTTTTTGGAGAGGGGGGGGGGGGTTAATAACGTTCAACTCAAAACGCAAAAAATATTATCTCCCGACCCCGAATTGAAATCTCAGAAGCTTCTTATTAGTTAAAATTAAAATACACAATAAATATAACATTTGTATATCTATCCAAAATACGTCTTCAATTCATACGCTCGAGACTTGAAATGTTTATCGCAAGCTGAAAAATAACGGTCAATGCGGTTCTCTATCTCTAACGTGACAAGCTTCTTTTTGGAGAGGGGGGGGGTTAATAACGTACAACTCAAAACGCAAAAAATATTATCTCCCGACCCCGAATTGAAATCTCAGAAGCTTCTTATTAGTTAAAATTAAAATACACAATAAATATAACATTTGTATATCTACCCAAAATACGTCTTCAATTCATACGCTCGAGACTTGAAATGTTTATCACCAGCTGAAAAATAACGGTCAATGCGGTTCTCTATCTCTAACGTGACAAGCTTCTTTTTGGAGAGGGGGGGGGGGTTAATAACGTTCAACTCAAAACGCAAAAAATATTATCTCCCGACCCCGAATTGAAATCTCAGAAGCTTCTTATTAGTTAAAATTAAAATACACAATAAATATAACATTTGTATATCTACCCAAAATACGTCTTCAATTCATACGCTTGAGACTTGAAATGTTTATCGCCAGCTGAAAAATAACGGTCAATGCGGTTCTCTATCTCTAACGTGACAAGCTTCTTTTTGGAGAGGGGGGGGGTTAATAACGTTCAACTCAAAACGCAAAAAATATTATCTCCCGACCCCGAATTGAAATCTCAGAAGCTTCTTATTAGTTAAAATTAAAATACACAATAAATATAACATTTGTATATCTACCCAAAATACGTCTTCAATTCATACGCTCGAGACTTGAAATGTTTATCGCCAGCTGAAAAATAACGGTCAATGCGGTTCTCTATCTCTAACGTGACAAGCTTCTTTTTGGAGAGGGGGGGGGTTAATAACGTTCAACTCAAAACGCAAAAAATATTATCTCCCGACCCCGAATTGAAATCTCAGAAGTTTCTTATTAGTTAAAATTAAAATTAACAATAAATATAACATTTGTATATCTACCCAAAATACGTCTTCAATTCATACGCTCGAGACTTGAAATGTTTATCGCAAGCTGAAAAATAACGGTCAATGCGGTTCTCTATCTCTAACGTGACAAGCTTCTTTTTGGAGAGGGGGGAGGGTTAATAACGTTCAACTCAAAACGCAAAAAATATTATCTCCCGACCCCGAATTGAAATCTCAGAAGCTTCTTATTAGTTAAAATTAAAATACACAATAAATATAACATTTGTATATCTACCCAAAATACGTCTTCAATTCATACGCTCGAGACTTGAAATTATTATTATTATTATTATTATTATTATTATTATTATTATTATTATTATTATTACTACTACTACTAACACAGGCCGTCATCAGTGATTGCTCACTAATAATCACCAGTGGTGTTTCTGGAGTCTGTGTGACAACAAGTCTTCCCAGATTTCCAGTACTTTTCCCGGTCTCCTAACTTGTATAAGTTTATCTGTTTATACCTCTATATCCCAGATGATTTTGTGTTTTTCATTTTCGAGTACTGTCTCTGGTGTATGTTTACAGCATTTGTCAGAGTGTTCGAAATGCATTTGTTAGCATAGCTCCCAGTGTACTGCTTTCCCTACGCAGTCATGCCTATTCTTGTATTCTTTTGGGGTCAGTTTTGGGCATTCACTTATTGTGTGATTTACTGTTTCGTCTCCTTTTCTGTACAATCTACATTTACTGTTTTCCTGGGTTTTATCTATTTTTGCTTTAATGTAGTTAGTCCTAATCGCATTGTTTTGCGCAGCTGTCAGTAGGGATTCCATTTCTCTGTTTAGGTATCCTTTTCTCAGTCATGCCCATCTATGTTCGTGCGTCTCTTCTCTTGTCATTTTTATGAAACGTCCATGTAGTTGTTATTTTTTACCACTTCTTTTCTTGTCTGTTTGTTTCTGGTTTCAGTGTTTCATGAGTTGTTCGTTGGGCGGTGTCTCTTGCTGCGATGATCAGCCTTTCTGTGTTTTGGTGTATGTATCTCTCCAGTTCTTTTTTAGTGTCGTCCACACATTCTTCTATACTTACCAGTCCTCTTCCCCGTTCGTTTCTTTTCACATAGAGTCTGTCTGTATCGTCTTTTCGATTTATTACGTTATGCAGTCATTAATTTTCTAGTCCTCTGGTCAAGGTGCCCGAGTTCTTCTTTTGTCCAGCTTATGAATGGTCCAGAGTATCTTAGTAGTGATACTGCCCAGGTATTTATTCCTTTGATTAGGTTTCTGCTATATAATTTTGTTTCTAAGAGCTTTCTTATTCTTCTCAGATATTATTATTTTCCAATGATCTCTTTCATTTCTGTTGTATTTGATGGTGTCTACTTCCAGAACTCCCAAATATTTAGAGCTGCCTTGTTCGCCTATCGCTCTCATCTGCTCTTGGTTGTGTAGTTCCATGCGCTCAGTCGTCTCCAGCTTTCTCCTTTTCATCTCTAACACTGCACACTTTTCCATTCCGAATTCCATTTGAATGTCCTGACTGAATTTATAAGTTTTCAAAATTCCTTTTTGCTTTTTGAAAA
Source organism: Sepiola atlantica (assembly GCA_963556195.1). Classification (NCBI taxonomy): domain Eukaryota; kingdom Metazoa; phylum Mollusca; class Cephalopoda; order Sepiida; family Sepiolidae; genus Sepiola; species Sepiola atlantica. The sequence goes on along the minus strand of OY744524.1, from coordinate 164,585,182 downwards.
TAGCTTTATGCCGTCCATGTACATGAAATGGTTTATTCTTTGTTCTGTGCCTGTAAACTTATATCCGGAATCACATTTCCTGAGTATGTAGTTGAGTGTCATCATTGCTATGATAAACAGTAGTAGTGATAGGGAGTCTCCTTGGAAAATGCCTCTCTGTAATTTGATCTCCGTCAGGTGTTGTCCTCCAGCTGTCAGTTCTAATCTCCATGTTCCCATTGCTTTCTTGATGAGATTAATAATCATGTCGGGTATCTTGTACATTTTTAAGCGTTCAATTATCCATGCTTGAGGTATTCTGTCGTAGGCTTTCTTGTAGTCAATCTATACCATGGATATGTTCTTTTTCCTGCTTTTGACTTCCTTCAGGATCTTTTGATGTATGTATAACAGATCATGCGTCCTTCTTTTCCCTTTCTGACATCCTTTTTGTTCCTCGGGGAGAAGTTCACGGCTGTTCAGGGAATGGTAAATTTGCTCTCCTAGTTGTGCCGTTAGGACTGTGCACATTGTTGGTAAGCATGTTATTGGTCTGTATTTTGTTTCTGTTGGGTCCGGCTGTTCGGCTCTTCGTTCTCCGATTACGTTTTCGTAAAACTGGCTTTACTTGTTTTCAAAGGTCTAGTTCTGTTTGTATTGTTCCGATTTGTATCTGTATCGTCTCAATCTCCCTTCTTTTGCTGCTATTTTTTTGTTTCAGTTCTTTATGTTTCTTATTTAGTCTTTCCTTGCGATTCAGATTTCTGCTCTTCTATTGTTTACTGTTTTTCTCCATCCTGCTTACGGTATTAGCTTTCTTTTTGAAGTTTTGTGATCTGGGTTTCCAGTCTGATCTCCCATCCAGATTTCGTTGGTCCATTCTTTTAACCAGTCTTCTTTTCTCGTTTCAGTTTCATACTTATTGATTTTGCCCCCGCATATATCAAGTTGTTTTGATCTGTGATAGTGTCTGTTGGGATGTACGTGAGTATTCTGTTTACTTTCTCTGTTTCAACTGTTAACTTCTTCCAATCTTCGTTCCTTAGGGATGGAGTTTTGTTTTGTTCTCGGACATGAACCGTTTAATGTTTTCCACTACTTGCTTCTATCTCAGTAAGTTCTGTGATTTCGTAGTGCTCTCCCTCTTTGGTCTTCCCATCCTCCTTGACCGTTCATGACTATTTTGTGTGGTATCAGTCGAGACTAACGCAAACACATTCTCAGTGTGTGGGGGATAGTTTATGAGATTTCTTGCAGTTTCAGTTCTATCGAGTTCACGTAGAGCTCATTCCATGTTTTTGTTTTATTTCTGTTGCGAATTTCATGTGACTGGTTTGCGTTCGTAGTTTATGTGGGTTGGTTTCCGCATTCGAGGATTTTCAGATGTTTTTATCATTGCCGTCCATTGTATATCACCACCACCACCACCACCACCACCACCACCACCACCACCACCACCACCACCACCACCATCATCATTATTATTATTATTATTATTATTATTCCCCTTCCCGCTTTTAACGCAGTATGTTTCAAACGTTACGTCATTTTTACTTTCCGAATCAAATCTCTCGCGTGCCAAAATCTCGTCTCGTGAAATCACGAGAGTTTGCTCTGAGCTAAATCTCTGTATTGGCTTTTTACGCGGCCTTGGAACTGATTCAAACAAATAAGACACGGGAAATGGAATTGAATAACAAATGGAATCTTCTCCGCCGAACAATCTGTTCATTGTGTAAACCGCAGCTGCTGCGCTTCTCAACAAATTAAAAAGGATTCATCGAAGGAAAAGCAAACAAGCATTGAGATTCGGAAAGTGAGTCACGGCAATCTGTGCGTTTAGCGATAAAAATTATATTTTAAATTTAAAAGTGATAGACCAGCGAAAATGCTATTTCAAACTTAAGCATAACCAACCGGCGAAAATGCTATTTGTAAATTAAATGTGATAGACCAACGAAAATCGAAAATGCTAGTTCGAACATAAACCTTATAAGCAAACGGAAATGGCCTTTCAGACTTAAAGGTAAAAAACAACAACGAACATGCTATTTCAGACATAAACATTACAGACCTACGAAAATGCCATTTAAAACTTAAGCATGACAAACAGACGAAAATAATATTTCAAACATAAGCGTGACAAACCTGATAATATGCTATTTAAGGATTCATTGTGTTTGAGCAACAAAAAAGTTATTTCACTAAAACGTGATAAAACAGCGAAACAAATTTTATTTTCAATTTAAGCGTGACAGATCAAAAATTCTATTTTAAACATAAGCGCATCACACTGATTAAAACACTATTTCAAACTGAAGCGTGACAGACCAACGAAAATGTTATTTAAAACTTAAGCGTCACAGACAAACGAAAATGTGATTGCAGACTTAAGCATGACATACCAACGAAAATACTATTACGACATCAGCGTGTGATAGACAAAGGAAAATGATGTTCCAAACTTAAGGGTTATTATTTTATTTTTACTAATGAGTCACCGCTTATCAAGGTCAAAAGCTACTCGAAGATAAAAGTTAATGATATGGATGAATTGTCAGTTGAATGATGACGAACATTATGAGAGGATTGAAAAAATGATTAATGGAATAAACAAAGTTTGATTACTTATGAGACCGATTTATGACAAGTATTTGTTGAAATCGGATTTGAGAAAGACTATGTTGTAGTTTGCTGGGAAGCAGTCTCGTGGTAATGTTTTCAACAAATGGTAAACCTTTGAAATAAACTTTGTTCATAGAAATTCAGCCTGACGTTAGGCACATGAAGGGAGAAAGGACAGTTTTGTTTGCCGTAGTGGTAATAAGACGAGTTCTTGCTGTAAATGTCTTACTAGGATGAACCAGAGATTTTAGTTCAGCAGAGCATCTTCCATGGCAATAACAATGCAGTCGAGAAAAACTAGCAATGTTTCTTATGTAGGAAAACGGGGGCTGTATAAGACAGTAGAAATCATCCTCAACTAGATTTCCAAGTCTAGTTTGTAGTTAGTCAAGGCAGGAGACATGCTCTGAGCAGCACCTGCATAAATGTGGCATCAGTATTCCATCTATTATATACGTAAAAGATTGTATCAAGAGTCACGAATTTTACACCAATTAATATGTTGTTTCAAACTGAAGTATATTAGATCAACGAAAATGTAATTTTAAACTTTGACTTGATAGACAGACGAAAATGCAATTTTAAACATCGGCTTGATATACCGACGAAAATGCAATTTTATACTTTGGCTTAATAGACTGACGAAAATGCAATTTAAACATCGGCTTGATAGACCGCCGAAAATGCAATTTTATACTTGGGCTTGATAGACCGACGAAAATGCAATTTTATACTTTGGCTTGATAGACTGACGAAAATGCAATTTAAAACATCGGCTTGATATACCGACGAAAATGCAATTTTATACTTTGGCTTGATAGACCGACGAAAATGCAATTTAAAACATCGGCTTGATATACCGACGAAAATGCAATTTTATACTTAGGCTTGATAGACCGACGAAAATGCAATTTTATACTTTGGCTTGATAGACCGACGAAAATGCAATTTTATACTTTGGCTTGATAGACCGACGAAAATGCAATTTTATACTTTGGCTTGATAGACTGACGAACATGCATTTTTAAACATCGGCTTGATAGACCGACGAAAATGCAATTTTATACTTTGGCTTGATAGACTGACGAAAATGCAATTTTTAACATCGGCTTGATAGACCGACGAAAATGCAATTTTATACTTTGGCTTGATAGACTGACGAAAATGCAATTTTAAACATCGGCATGATAGACCGACGAAATTGCAATTTTATACTTTGGCTTGATGGACTGACGAAAAGGCAATTTTAAACATCGGCTTGATATACCGACGAAATTGAAATTTTAAACATCGGCATGATAGACCGACGAAATTGCAATTTTATACTTTGGCTTGATAGACTGACGAAAATGCAATTTTATACTTGGGCTTGATAGACTGACGAAAATGCAATTTTATACTTTGGCTTGATAGACTGACGAAAAGGCAATTTTAAACATCGGCTTGATAGACCGACGAAAATGCAATTTTATACTTTGACTTGATAGACAGACGAAAATGCAATTTTGAACTTTGGCTTGATAAACCGACGAAAATGCAATTTTATACTTTGGCTTGATAGACTGACGAAAATGCAATTTTAAACATCGGCTTGATAGACCGACGAAAATGCAATGTTATACTTTGGCTTGATAGACCGACGAAAATGCAATTTTATACTTTGGCTTGATAGACTGACGAAAATGCAATTTTATACTTTGGCTTGATAGACCGACGAAAATGCAATTTTATCCTTTGGCTTAATAGACTGACGAAAAGGCAATTTTAAACATGGGCTTGATAGACCGACGAAAATGCAATTTTATACTTTGGCTTGATGGACTGACGAAAATGCAATTTTAAACATCGGCTTGATATACCGACGAAAAGGCAATTTTATACTTTGGCTTAATAGACTGACGAAAATGCAATTTTAAACATCGGCTTGATAGACCGACGAAAATGCAATTTTATACTTGGGCTTGATAGACCGACGAAAATGCAATTTTATACTTTGGCTTGATAGACTGACGAAAATGCAATTTTAAACATCGGCTTGATAGACCGACGAAAATGCAATTTTATACTTTGGCTTGATAGACAGACGAAAATGCAATTTTGAACTTTGGCTTGATAGACCGACGAAAATGCAATTTTATACTTTGGCTTGATAGACTGACGAAAATGCAATTTAAAACATCGGCTTGATATACCGACGAAAATGCAATTTTATACTTTGGCTTAATAGACCGACGAAAATGCAATTTTATACTTTGGCTTGAGAGACTGACGAAAATGCAATTTAAAACATCGGCTTGATATACCGACGAAAATGCAATTTTATACTTTGGCTTGATAGACCGACGAAAATGCAGTTTAAAACATCGGCTTGATATACCGACGAAAATGCAATTTTATACTTTGGCTTGATAGACTGACGAAAATGCAATTTTATACTTAGGCTTGATAGACTGACGAAAATGCAATTTTATACTTTGGCTTGATAGACTGACGAAAATGCAATTTTAAACATCGGCTTGATAGACCGACGAAAATGCAATTTTATACTTTGGCTTGATAGACTGACGAAAATGCAATTTTAAACATACGCTTAGTAGACCGACGAAAATGCAATTTAATACTTTGGCTTGATATACCGACGAAAATGCAATTTTATACTTTGGCTTGATATACCGACGAAAATGCAATTTTATACTTTGGCTTGATAGACTGACGATAATGCAATTTTAAACATCGGCTTGATAGATAGACGAAAATGCAATTTTATACTTTGGCTTGATAAACTGACGAAAATGCAATTTAAACATCGGCTTTATAGCCCGACGAAAATGCAATTTTATACTTGGGCTTGATAGACCGACGAAAATGCAATTTTAAACATCGGCATGATAGACCGACGAAATTGCAATTTTATACTTTGGCTTGATGGACTGACGAAAAGGCAATTTTAAACATCGGCTTGATATACCGACGAAAATGCAATTTTAAACATCGACATGATAGACCGACGAAATTGCAATTTTATACTTTGGCTTGATAGACTGACGAAAATGCAATTTTTAACATCGGCTTGATAGACCGACGAAAATGCAATTTTATACTTGGGCTTGATAGACCGACGAAAATGCAATTTCATACTTTGGCTTGATAGACTGACGAAAAGGCAATTTTAAACATCGGCTTGATAGACCGACGAAAATGCAATTTTATACTTTGACTTGTTAGACAGACGAAAATGCAATTTTCAACTTTGGCTTGATAAACCGACGAAAAGGCAATTTTAAACATCGGCTTGATAGACCGACGAAAATGCAATGTTATATCTTTGGCTTGACAGACCGACGAAAATGCAATTTTATACTTTGGCTTGATAGACTGAAGAAAATGCAATTTTATACTTTGGCTTGATAGACCAACGAAAATGCAATTTTAAACATCGGCTTAATAGACTGACGAAAAGGCAATTTTAAACATGGGCTTGATAGACCGACGAAAATGCCATTTTATACTTTGGCTTGATGGACTGACGAAAATACAATTTTAAACATCGGCTTGATATACCGACGAAAATGCAATTTTATACTTTGGCTTGATAGACTGACGAAAATGCAATTTTAAACATCGGCTTGATAGACCGACGAAAATGCAATTTTATAGTTGGGCTTGATAGACCGACGAAAATGCAATTTTATACTTTGGCTTGATAAACTGACGAAAATGCAATTTTAAACATCGGCTTGATAGACCGACGAAAATGCAATTTTATACTTTTGCTTGATAGACAGACGAAAATGCAATTTTGAACTTTGGCTTGATAGACCGACGAAAATGCAATTTTATACTTTGGCTTGATAGACCGATGAAAATGCAATTTAAAACATCGGCTTGATATACCGACGAAAATGCAATTTTATACTTTGGCTTGATACACCGACGAAAATGCAATTTTATACTTTGGCTTGATAGACTGACGAAAATGCAATTTAAAACATCGGCTTGATATACCGACGAAAATGCAATTTTATACGTTGGCTTGATAGACCGACGAAAATGCAGTTTAAAAAGTCGGCTTGATATACCGACGAAAATGCAATTTTATACTTTGGCTTGATAGACTGACGAAAATGCAATTTTAAACATCGGCTTGATAGACCGACGAAAATGCAATTTTATACTTTGGCTTGATAGACAGACGAAAATGCAATTTTGAACTTTGGCTTCATAGACCGACGAAAATGAAATTTTATACTTTGGCTTGATAGACCGAAGAAAATGCAATTTTATACTTTGGCTTGATAGACTGACAAAAATGCAATTTTAAACATCGGCTTGATAGACCGAAGAAAATGCTATTTTATACTTATGCTTGATAGACTGACGAAAATGCAATTTTTAACATCGGCTTGATAGACCGACGAAAATGCAATTATATACTTTGGCTTGATAGACTGACGAAAATGCAATTTTAAACATCGGCATGATAGACCGACGAAATTGCAATTTTATACTTTGGCTTGATAGACTGACGAAAATGCAATTTTAAACATCGGCTTGATATACCGACGAAAATGCAATTTTAAACATCGGCATGATAGACCGACGAAATTGCAATTTTATACTTCGGCTTGATAGACTGACGAAAATGCAATTTTTAACATCGGCTTGATAGACCGACGAAAATGCAATTTTATACTTGGGCTTGATAGACCGACGAAAATGCAATTTTATACTTTAGCTTGATAGACTGACGAAAATGCAATTTTAAACATCGGCTTGATAGACCGACGACAATGCAATTTTATACTTTGGCTTGATAGACTGACGAAAATGCAATTTTATACTTTGGCTTGATAGACTGACGAAAATGCAATTTTAAACATAGGCTTGATAGACCGACGAAAATGCAATTTAATACTTTGGCTTGATATACCGACGAAAATGCAATTTTATACTTTGGCTTGATAGACCGACGAAACTGCAATTTTATACTTTGGCTTAATAGACTGACGAAAAGGCAATTTTAAACATGGGCTTGATAGACCGACGAAAATGCCATTTTATACTTTGGCTTGATGGACTGACGAAAATACAATTTTAAACATCGGCTTGATAGACCGACGAAAATGCAATTTTATACTTTGGCTTGATAGACTGATGAAAATGCAATTTTAAACATCGGCTTGATAGATAGACAAAAATGCAATTTTATACTTTGGCTTGATAGACTGACGAAAATGCAATTTAAACATCGGCTTGATAGCCCGACGAAAATGCAATTTTATACTTGGGCTTGATAGACCGACGAAAATGCAATTTAATACTTTGGCTTGATAGACTGACAAAAATGCAATTTTATACTTGGGCTTGATAGACCGACGAAAATGCAATTTTATACTTTTGCTTGATAGACTGACGAAAATGCAATTTTAAACATCGGCTTGATAGACCGACGAAAATGCAATTTTATACTTTGGCTTGATAGACTGACGAAAATGCAATTTTTAACATCGGCTTGATAGACCGACGAAAATGCAATTTTATACTTTGGCTTGATAGACTGAAGAAAATGCAATTTTAAACATCGGCATGATAGACCGAAAAAATTGCAATTTTATACATCGGCTTGATAGACTGACGAAAAGGCAATTTTAAACATCGGCTTGATATACCGACGAAAATGCAATTTTAAACATTGGCATGATAGACCGACGATATTGCAATTTTATACTTTGGCTTGATAGACTGACGAAAATGCAATTTTTAACATCGGCTTGATAGACCGACGAAAATGCAATTTTATACTTGGGCTTGATAGACCGACGAAAATGCAATTTTATACTTTGGCTTGATAGACTGACGAAAATGCAATTTTAAACATCGGCTTGATAGACCGACGAAAATGCAATTTTATACTTTGGCTTGATAGACTGACGAAAATGCAATTTTTAACATCGGCTTGATAGACCGACGAAAATGCAATTTTATACTTTGGCTTGATAGACTGACGAAAATGCAATTTTTAACATCGGCTTGATAGACCGACGAAAATGCAATTTTATACTTGGGCTTGATAGACCGACGAAAATGCAATTTTATACTTTGGCTTGATAGACTGACAAAAAGGCAATTTTATACTTGGGCTTGATAGACCGACGAAAATGCAATTTTATACTTTGGCTTGATAGACTGACGAAAATGCAATTTTAAACATCGGCTTGATAGACCGAGGAAAATGCAATTTAATACTTTGGCTTGATAGACTGACGAAAATGCAATTTTTAACATCGGCTTGATAGACCGACGAAAATGCAATTTTATACTTTGGCTTGATAGACTGACGAAAATGCAATTTTTAACATCGGTATGATAGACCGAAGAAATTGCAATTTTATACTTTGGCTTGATAGACTGACGGAAAGGCAATTTTAAACATCGGCTTGATATACCGACGAAAATGCAATTTCAAACATCGGCATGATAGACCGATGAAATTGCAATTTTATACTTTGGCTTGATAGACTGACGAAAAGGCAATTTTAAACATCGGCTTGATAGACCGACGAAAATGCAATTTTATACTTGGGCTTGATAGACCGAAGAAAATGCAATTTTATACTTTTGCTTGATAGACTGATGAAAATGCAATTTTACACATCGGCTTGATAGATAGACGAAAATGCAATTTTATACTTTGGCTTGATAGACTGACGAAAATTCAATTTAAACATCGGCTTGATAGCCCGACGAAAATGCAATTTTATACTTGGGCTTGATAGACCGACGAAAATGCAATTTAATACTTTGGCTTGATAGACTGACAAAAATGCAATTTTATACTTGGGCTTGATAGACCGACGAAAATGCAATTTTATACTTTGGCTTGATAGACTGACGAAAATGCAATTTTAAACATCGGCTTGATAGACCGACGATAATGCAATTTTATACTTTGGCTTGGTAGACTGACGAAAATGCAATTTTTAACATCGGCTTGATAGACCGACGAAAATGCAATTTTATACTTTGGCTTGATAGACTGACGAAAATGCAATTTTAAACATCGGCATGATAGACTGACGAAATTGCAATTTTATACTTTGGCTTGATAGACTGACGAAAAGGCAATTTTAAACATCGGCTTGATATACCGACGAAAATGCAATTTAAAACATCGGCATGATAGACCGACGAAATTGCAATTTTATACTTTGGCTTTATAGACTGACGAAAATGCAATTTTTAACATCGGCTTGATAGACCGACGGAAATGCAATTTTATACTTGGGCTTGATAGACCGACGAAAATGCAATTTTATACTTTGGCTTGATAGACTGACGAAAATGCAATTTTAAACATCGGCTTCATAGACCGACGAAAATGCAATTTTATACTTTGGCTTGATAGACTGACGAAAATGCAATTTTTAACATCGGCTTGATAGACCGACGAAAATGCAATTTTATACTTGGGCTTGATAGACCGACGAATATGCAATTTTATACTTTGGCTTGATAGACTGACGAAAAGGCAATTTTAAACATCGGCTTGATAGACCGACGAAAATGCAATTTTATACTTTGGCTTGATAGACTGACGAAAATGCAATTTTATACTTTGGCTTGATAGACTGACGAAAATGCAATTTTAAACATCGGCTTGATAGACCGACGAAAATGCAATTTTATACTTTGGCTTGATATACCGACGAAAATGCAATTTAATACTTTGGCTTGATAGACTGACGAAAATGCAATTTTATACTTTGGCTTGATAGACTGACGAAAATGCAATTTTAAACATCGGCTTGATAGACCGACGAAAATGCAATGTTATACTTTGGCTTGATAGACCGACGAAAATGCAATTTTATACTTTGGCTTGATAGACTGACGAAAATGCAATTTTATACTTTGGCTTGATAGACCGACGAAAATGCAATTTTATCCTTTGGCTTAATAGACTGACGAAAAGGCAATTTTAAACATGGGCTTGATAGACCGACGAAAATGCAATTTTATACTTTGGCTTGATGGACTGACGAAAATGCAATTTTAAACATCGGCTTGATATACCGACGAAAAGGCAATTTTATACTTTGGCTTAATAGACTGACGAAAATGCAATTTTAAACATCGGCTTGATAGACCGACGAAAATGCAATTTTATACTTGAGCTTGATAGACCGACGAAAATGCAATTTTATACTTTGGCTTGATAGACTGACGAAAATGCAATTTTAAACATCGGCTTGATAGACCGACGAAAATGCAATTTTATACTTTGGCTTGATAGACAGACGAAAATGCAATTTTGAACTTTGGCTTGATAGACCGACGAAAATGCAATTTTATACTTTGGCTTGATAGACTGACGAAAATGCAATTTAAAACATCGGCTTGATATACCGACGAAAATGCAATTTTATACTTTGGCTTAATAGACCGACGAAAATGCAATTTTATACTTTGGCTTGAGAGACTGACGAAAATGCAATTTAAAACATCGGCTTGATATACCGACGAAAATGCAATTTTATACTTTGGCTTGATAGACCGACGAAAATGCAGTTTAAAACATCGGCTTGATATACCGACGAAAATGCAATTTTATACTTTGGCTTGATAGACTGACGAAAATGCAATTTTATACTTAGGCTTGATAGACTGACGAAAATGCAATTTTATACTTTGGCTTGATAGACTGACGAAAATGCAATTTTAAACATCGGCTTGATAGACCGACGAAAATGCAATTTTATACTTTGGCTTGATAGACTGACGAAAATGCAATTTTAAACATACGCTTAGTAGACCGACGAAAATGCAATTTAATACTTTGGCTTGATATACCGACGAAAATGCAATTTTATACTTTGGCTTGATATACCGACGAAAATGCAATTTTATACTTTGGCTTGATAGACTGACGATAATGCAATTTTAAACATCGGCTTGATAGATAGACGAAAATACAATTTTATACTTTGGCTTGATAAACTGACGAAAATGCAATTTAAACATCGGCTTTATAGCCCGACGAAAATGCAATTTTATACTTGGGCTTGATAGACCGACGAAAATGCAATTTTAAACATCGGCATGATAGACCGACGAAATTGCAATTTTATACTTTGGCTTGATGGATTGACGAAAAGGCAATTTTAAACATCGGCTTGATATACCGACGAAAATGCAATTTTAAACATCGACATGATAGACCGACGAAATTGCAATTTTATACTTTGGCTTGATAGACTGACGAAAATGCAATTTTTAACATCGGCTTGATAGACCGACGAAAATGCAATTTTATACTTGGGCTTGATAGACCGACGAAAATGCAATTTCATACTTTGGCTTGATAGACTGACGAAAAGGCAATTTTAAACATCGGCTTGATAGACCGACGAAAATGCAATTTTATACTTTGACTTGTTAGACAGACGAAAATGCAATTTTCAACTTTGGCTTGATAAACCGACGAAAAGGCAATTTTAAACATCGGCTTGATAGACCGACGAAAATGCAATGTTATATCTTTGGCTTGACAGACCGACGAAAATGCAATTTTATACTTTGGCTTGATAGACTGAAGAAAATGCAATTTTATACTTTGGCTTGATAGACCAACGAAAATGCAATTTTAAACATCGGCTTAATAGACTGACGAAAAGGCAATTTTAAACATGGGCTTGATAGACCGACGAAAATGCCATTTTATACTTTGGCTTGATGGACTGACGAAAATACAATTTTAAACATCGGCTTGATATACCGACGAAAATGCAATTTTATACTTTGGCTTGATAGACTGACGAAAATGCAATTTTAAACATCGGCTTGATAGACCGACGAAAATGCAATTTTATAGTTGGGCTTGATAGACCGACGAAAATGCAATTTTATACTTTGGCTTGATAAACTGACGAAAATGCAATTTTAAACATCGGCTTGATAGACCGACGAAAATGCAATTTTATACTTTTGCTTGATAGACAGACGAAAATGCAATTTTGAACTTTGGCTTGATAGACCGACGAAAATGCAATTTTATACTTTGGCTTGATAGACCGATGAAAATGCAATTTAAAACATCGGCTTGATATACCGACGAAAATGCAATTTTATACTTTGGCTTGATACACCGACGAAAATGCAATTTTATACTTTGGCTTGATAGACTGACGAAAATGCAATTTAAAACATCGGCTTGATATACCGACGAAAATGCAATTTTATACGTTGGCTTGATAGACCGACGAAAATGCAGTTTAAAAAGTCGGCTTGATATACCGACGAAAATGCAATTTTATACTTTGGCTTGATAGACTGACGAAAATGCAATTTTAAACATCGGCTTGATAGACCGACGAAAATGCAATTTTATACTTTGGCTTGATAGACAGACGAAAATGCAATTTTGAACTTTGGCTTCATAGACCGACGAAAATGAAATTTTATACTTTGGCTTGATAGACCGAAGAAAATGCAATTTTATACTTTGGCTTGATAGACTGACAAAAATGCAATTTTGAACATCGGCTTGATAGACCGAAGAAAATGCTATTTTATACTTATGCTTGATAGACTGACGAAAATGCAATTTTTAACATCGGCTTGATAGACCGACGAAAATGCAATTATATACTTTGGCTTGATAGACTGACGAAAATGCAATTTTAAACATCGGCATGATAGACCGACGAAATTGCAATTTTATACTTTGGCTTGATAGACTGACGAAAATGCAATTTTAAACATCGGCTTGATATACCGACGAAAATGCAATTTTAAACATCGGCATGATAGACCGACGAAATTGCAATTTTATACTTCGGCTTGATAGACTGACGAAAATGCAATTTTTAACATCGGCTTGATAGACCGACGAAAATGCAATTTTATACTTGGGCTTGATAGACCGACGAAAATGCAATTTTATACTTTAGCTTGATAGACTGACGAAAATGCAATTTTAAACATCGGCTTGATAGACCGACGACAATGCAATTTTATACTTTGGCTTGATAGACTGACGAAAATGCAATTTTATACTTTGGCTTGATAGACTGACGAAAATGCAATTTTAAACATAGGCTTGATAGACCGACGAAAATGCAATTTAATACTTTGGCTTGATATACCGACGAAAATGCAATTTTATACTTTGGCTTGATAGACCGACGAAACTGCAATTTTATACTTTGGCTTAATAGACTGACGAAAAGGCAATTTTAAACATGGGCTTGATAGACCGACGAAAATGCCATTTTATACTTTGGCTTGATGGACTGACGAAAATACAATTTTAAACATCGGCTTGATAGACCGACGAAAATGCAATTTTATACTTTGGCTTGATAGACTGATGAAAATGCAATTTTAAACATCGGCTTGATAGATAGACAAAAATGCAATTTTATACTTTGGCTTGATAGACTGACGAAAATGCAATTTAAACATCGGCTTGATAGCCCGACGAAAATGCAATTTTATACTTGGGCTTGATAGACCGACGAAAATGCAATTTAATACTTTGGCTTGATAGACTGACAAAAATGCAATTTTATACTTGGGCTTGATAGACCGACGAAAATGCAATTTTATACTTTTGCTTGATAGACTGACGAAAATGCAATTTTAAACATCGGCTTGATAGACCGACGAAAATGCAATTTTATACTTTGGCTTGATAGACTGACGAAAATGCAATTTTTAACATCGGCTTGATAGACCGACGAAAATGCAATTTTATACTTTGGCGTGATAGACTGAAGAAAATGCAATTTTAAACATCGGCATGATAGACCGAAAAAATTGCAATTTTATACATCGGCTTGATAGACTGACGAAAAGGCAATTTTAAACATCGGCTTGATATACCGACGAAAATGCAATTTTAAACATTGGCATGATAGACCGACGATATTGCAATTTTATACTTTGGCTTGATAGACTGACGAAAATGCAATTTTTAACATCGGCTTGATAGACCGACGAAAATGCAATTTTATACTTGGGCTTGATAGACCGACGAAAATGCAATTTTATACTTTGGCTTGATAGACTGACGAAAATGCAATTTTAAACATCGGCTTGATAGACCGACGAAAATGCAATTTTATACTTTGGCTTGATAGACTGACGAAAATGCAATTTTTAACATCGGCTTGATAGACCGACGAAAATGCAATTTTATACTTTGGCTTGATAGACTGACGAAAATGCAATTTTTAACATCGGCTTGATAGACCGACGAAAATGCAATTTTATACTTGGGCTTGATAGACCGACGAAAATGCAATTTTATACTTTGGCTTGATAGACTGACAAAAAGGCAATTTTATACTTGGGCTTGATAGACCGACGAAAATGCAATTTTATACTTTGGCTTGATAGACTGACGAAAATGCAATTTTAAACATCGGCTTGATAGACCGAGGAAAATGCAATTTAATACTTTGGCTTGATAGACTGACGAAAATGCAATTTTAAACATCGGCTTCATAGACCGACGAAAATGCAATTTTATACTTTGGCTTGATAGACTGACGAAAATGCAATTTTTAACATCGGTATGATAGACCGAAGAAATTGCAATTTTATACTTTGGCTTGATAGACTGACGGAAAGGCAATTTTAAACATCGGCTTGATAGACCGACGAAAATGCAATTTTAAACATCGGCATGATAGACCGATGAAATTGCAATTTTATACTTTGGCTTGATAGACTGACGAAAAGGCAATTTTAAACATCGGCTTGATAGACCGACGAAAATGCAATTTTATACTTGGGCTTGATAGACCGAAGAAAATGCAATTTTATACTTTTGCTTGATAGACTGATGAAAATGCAATTTTAAACATCGGCTTGATAGATAGACGAAAATGCAATTTTATACTTTGGCTTGATAGACTGACGAAAATTCAATTTAAACATCGGCTTGATAGCCCGACGAAAATGCAATTTTATACTTGGGCTTGATAGACCGACGAAAATGCAATTTAATACTTTGGCTTGATAGACTGACAAAAATGCAATTTTATACTTGGGCTTGATAGACCGACGAAAATGCAATTTTATACTTTGGCTTGATAGACTGACGAAAATGCAATTTTAAACATCGGCTTGATAGACCGACGATAATGCAATTTTATACTTTGGCTTGATAGACTGACGAAAATGCAATTTTTAACATCGGCTTGATAGACCGACGAAAATGCAATTTTATACTTTGGCTTGATAGACTGACGAAAATGCAATTTTAAACATCGGCATGATAGACTGACGAAATTGCAATTTTATACTTTGGCTTGATAGACTGACGAAAAGGCAATTTTAAACATCGGCTTGATATACCGACGAAAATGCAATTTAAAACATCGGCATGATAGACCGACGAAATTGCAATTTTATACTTTGGCTTGATAGACTGACGAAAATGCAATTTTTAACATCGGCTTGATAGACCGACGAAAATGCAATTTTATACTTGGGCTTGATAGACCGACGAAAATGCAATTTTATACTTTGGCTTGATAGACTGACGAAAATGCAATTTTAAACATCGGCTTCATAGACCGACGAAAATGCAATTTTATACTTTGGCTTGATAGACTGACGAAAATGCAATTTTTAACATCGGCTTGATAGACCGACGAAAATGCAATTTTATACTTGGGCTTGATAGACCGACGAATATGCAATTTTATACTTTGGCTTGATAGACTGACGAAAAGGCAATTTTAAACATCGGCTTGATAGACCGACGAAAATGCAATTTTATACTTTGGCTTGATAGACTGACGAAAATGCAATTTTATACTTTGGCTTGATAGACTGACGAAAATGCAATTTTAAACATCGGCTTGATAGACCGACGAAAATGCAATTTTATACTTTGGCTTGATATACCGACGAAAATGCAATTTAATACTTTGGCTTGATAGACTGACGAAAATGCAATTTTATACTTTGGCTTGATAGACTGACGAAAATGCAATTTTATACTTTGGCTTGATAGACTGACGAAAATGGAAATTTAAAACATCGGCTTGATAGACCGACGAAAATGCAATTTTATACTTGGGCTTGATAGACTGACGAAAAGGCAATTTTAAACCTCGGCTTGATATACCGACGAAAATGCAATTTTAAACATCGGCATGATAGACCGACGAAATTGCAATTTTATACTTTGGCTTGATAGACTGACGAAAAGGCAATTTTAAACATCGGCTTGATATACCGACGAAAATGCAATTTTAAACATCGGCATGATAGACCGACGAAATTGCAATTTCATACTTTGGCTTGATAGACTGACGAAAATGCAATTTTTAACATCGGCTTGATGGACCGACGAAAATGCAATTTTATACTTTGGCTTGATAGACTGACGAAAATGCAATTTTATACTTTGGCTTGATAGACTGACGAAAATGCAATTTTAAACATCGGCTTGATAGACCGACGAAAATGCAATTTTATACTTTGGCTTGATATACCGACGAAAATGCAATTTAATACTTTGGCTTGATAGACTGACGAAAATGCAATTTTATACTTTGGCTTGATAGACTGACGAAAATGCAATTTTATACTTTGGCTTGATAGACTGACGAAAATGGAAATTTTTAACATCGGCTTGATAGACCGACAAAAATGCAATTTTATACTTGGGCTTGATAGACCGACGAAAATGCAATTTTATACTTTGGCGTGATAGACTGACGAAAATGCAATTTTAAACATCGGCTTGATAGATAGACGAAAATGCAATTTTATACTTTGGCTTGATAGACTGACGAAAATGCAATTTAAACATCGGCTTGATAGCCCGACGAAAATGCAATTTTATACTTGGGCTTGATAGACCGACGAAAATGCAATTTTATACTTTGGCTTGATAGACTGACAAAAATGCAATTTTATACTTGGGCTTGATAGACCGACGAAAATGCAATTTTATACTTTGGCTTGATAGACTGACGAAAAGGCAATTTTAAACATCGGCTTGATAGACCGACGAAAATGCAATTTCATACTTTGGCTTGATAGACTGAAGAAAATACAATTTTAAACATCGGCTTGATAGACCGACGAAAATGCAATTTTATACTTTGGCTTGATAGACTGACGAAAATGCAATTTAAAACATCGGCATGATAGACCGACGAAATTGCAATTTTATACTTTGGCTTGATAGACTGACGAAAAGGCAATTTTAAACCTCGGCTTGATATACCGACGAAAATGCAATTTTAAACATCGGCATGATAGACCGACGAAATTGCAATTTTATACTTTGGCTTGATATACCGACGAAAATGCAATTTTTAACATCGGCTTGATAGACCGACGAAAATGCAATTTTATACTTGGGCTTGATAGACCGACGAAAATGCAATTTTATACTTTGGCTTGATAGACTGACGAAAATGCAATTTTAAACATCGGCTTCATAGACCGACGAAAATGCAATTTTATACTTTGGCTTGATAGACTGACGAAAATGCAATTTTTAACATCGGCTTGATAGACCGACGAAAATGCAATTTTATACTTGGGCTTGATAGACCGACGAAAATGCAATTTTATACTTTGGCTTGATAGACTGACGAAAAGGCAATTTTAAACATCGGCTTGATAGACCGACGAAAATGCAATTTTATACTTTGGCTTGATAGACTGACGAAAATGCAATTTTATACTTTGGGTTGATAGACTGACGAAAATGCAATTTTAAACATCGGCTTGATAGACCGACGAAAATGCAATTTTATACTTTGGCTTGATATACCGACGAAAATGCAATTTAATACTTTGGCTTGATAGACTGACGAAAATGCAATTTTATACTTTGGCTTGATAGACTGACGAAAATGCAATTTTATACTTTGGCTTGATAGACTGACGAAAATGGAAATTTTAAACATCGGCTTGATAGACCGACGAAAATGCAATTTTATACTTGGGCTTGATAGACTGACGAAAAGGCAATTTTAAACCTCGGCTTGATATACCGACGAAAATGCAATTTTAAACATCGGCATGATAGACCGACGAAATTGCAATTTTATACTTTGGCTTGATAGACTGACGAAAAGGCAATTTTAAACATCGGCTTGATATACCGACGAAAATGCAATTTTAAACATCGGCATGATAGACCGACGAAATTGCAATTTTATACTTTGGCTTGATAGACTGACGAAAATGCAATTTTTAACATCGGCTTGATGGACTGACGAAAATGCAATTTTATACTTTGGCTTGATAGACTGACGAAAATGCAATTTTATACTTTGGCTTGATAGACTGACGAAAATGCAATTTTAAACATCGGCTTGATAGACCGACGAAAATGCAATTTTATACTTTGGCTTGATATACCGACGAAAATGCAATTTAATACTTTGGCTTGATAGACTGACGAAAATGCAATTTTATACTTTGGCTTGATAGACTGACGAAAATGCAATTTTATACTTTGGCTTGATAGACTGACGAAAATGGAAATTTTAAACATCGGCTTGATAGACCGACAAAAATGCAATTTTATACTTGGGCTTGATAGACCGACGAAAATGCAATTTTATACTTTGGCGTGATAGACTGACGAAAATGCAATTTTAAACATCGGCTTGATAGATAGACGAAAATGCAATTTTATACTTTGGCTTGATAGACTGACGAAAATGCAATTTAAACATCGGCTTGATAGCCCGACGAAAATGCAATTTTATACTTGGGCTTGATAGACCGACGAAAATGCAATTTTATACTTTGGCTTGATAGACTGACAAAAAGGCAATTTTATACTTGGGCTTGATAGACCGACGAAAATGCAATTTTATACTTTGGCTTGATAGACTGACGAAAAGGCAATTTTAAACATCGGCTTGATAGACCGACGAAAATGCAATTTCATACTTTGGCTTGATAGACTGAAGAAAATACAATTTTAAACATCGGCTTGATAGACCGACGAAAATGCAATTTTATACTTTGGCTTGATAGACTGACGAAAATGCAATTTAAAACATCGGCATGATAGACCGACGAAATTGCAATTTTATACTTTGGCTTGATAGACTGACGAAAAGGCAATTTAAAACCTCGGCTTGACATACCGACGAAAATGCAATTTTAAACATCGGCATGATAGACCGACGAAATTGCAATTTTATACTTTGGCTTGATAGACTGACGAAAAGGCAATTTTAAACATCGGCTTGATATACCGACGAAAATGCAATTTTAAACATCGGCATGATAGACCGACGAAATTGCAATTTCATACTTTGGCTTGATAGACTGACGAAAATGCAATTTTTAACATCGGCTTGATAGACCGACGAAAATGCAATTTTATACTTGGGCTTGATAGACCGACGAAAATGCAATTTTATACTTTGGCTTGATAGACTGACGAACATGCAATTTTAAACATCGGCTTGATAGACTGACGAAAATGCAATTTTATACTTTGGCTTGATAGACTGACGAAAATGCAATTTTATACTTTGGCTTGATAGACTGACGAAAAGGAAATTTTAAACATCGGCTTGATAGACCGACGAAAATGCAATTTTATACTTGGGCTTGATAGACCGATGAAAATGCAATTTTATACTTTGGCTTGATAGACTGACGAAAATGCAATTTTAAACATCGGCTTGATAGATAGACGAAAATGCAATTTTATACTTTGGCTTGATAGACTGACAGAAATGCAATTTTATACTTTGGCTTGATAGACTGACGAAAATGCAATTTTAAACATCGGCTTGATAGATAAACGAAAATGCAATTTTATACTTTGGCTTGATAGACTGACGAAAATGCAATTTAAACATCGGCTTGATAGACTGACGAAAATGCAATTTTAAACATCGGCTTGATAGACCGACGAAAATGCAATTTTATACTTTGGCTTGATAGACTGACGAAAATGCAATTTTAAACATCGGCTTGATAGATAGACGAAAATGCAATTTTATACTTTGGCTTGATAGACTGACGAAAATGCAATTTAAACATCGGCTTGATAGCCCGACGAAAATGCAATTTTATACTTGGGCTTGATAGACCGACGAAAATGCAATTTTATACTTTGGCTTGATAGACTGACAAAAATGCAATTTTATACTTGGGCTTGATAGACCGACGAAAATGCAATTTTATACTTTGGCTTGATAGACTGACGAAAATACAATTTTAAACATCGGCTTGATAGACCGACGAAAATGTAATGTCATACTTTGGCTTGATAGACTGACGAAAATGCAATTTTTAACATCGGCTTGATAGACCGACGAAAATGCAATTTTATACTTTGGCTTGATAGACTGACGAAAATGCAATTTTAAACATCGGCATGATAGACCGACGAAATTGCAATTTTATACTTTGGCTTGATAGACTGACGAAAAGGCAATTTTAAACATCGGCTTGATATACCGACGAAAATGCAATTTTAAACATCCGCATGATAGACCGACGGAATTGCAATTTTATACTTTGGCTTGATAGACTGACAAAAAGGCAATTTTAAACATCGGCTTGATATACCGACGAAAATGCAATTTTATACATCGGCATGATAGACCGACGAAATTGCAATTTCATACTTTGGCTTGATAGACTGACGAAAATGCAATTTTTAACATCGGCTTGATAGACCGACGAAAATGCAATTTTATACTTGGGCTTGATAGACCGACGAAAATGCAATTTTATACTTTGGCTTGATAGACTGACGAAAATGCAATTTTAAACATCGGCTTGATAGACCGAGGAAAATGCAATTTAATACTTTGGCTTGATAGACTGACGAAAATGCAATTTTTAACATCGGCTTGATAGACCGACGAAAATGCAATTTTATACTTTGGCTTGATAGACTGACGAAAATGCAATTTTTAACATCGGCTTGATAGACCGACGAAAATGCAATTTTATACTTGGGCTTGATAGACCGACGAAAATGCAATTTTATACTTTGGCTTGATAGACTGACAAAAAGGCAATTTTATACTTGGGCTTGATAGACCGACGAAAATGCTATTTTATACTTTGGCTTGATAGACTGACGAAAATGCAATTTTAAACATCGGCTTGATAGACCGAGGAAAATGCAATTTAATACTTTGGCTTGATAGACTGACGAAAATGCAATTTTTAACATCGGTATGATAGACCGAAGAAATTGCAATTTTATACTTTGGCTTGATAGACTGACGGAAAGGCAATTTTAAACATCGGCTTGATATACCGAGGAAAATGCAATTTTTAACATCGGCATGATAGACCGACGAAATTGCAATTTTATACTTTGGCTTGATAGACTGACGAAAAAGCAATTTTAAACATCGGCTTGATAGACCGACGAAAATGCAATTTTATACTTGGGCTTGATAGACCGACGAAAATGCAATTTTATACTTTTGCTTGATAGACTGATGAAAATGCAATTTTAAACATCGGCTTGATATATAGACGAAAATGCAATTTTATACTTTGGCTTGATAGACTTACGAAAATGCAATTTAAACATCGGCTTGATAGCCCGACGAAAATGCAATTTTATACTTGGGCTTGATAGACCGACGAAAATGCAATGTAATACTTTGGCTTGATAGACTGACAAAAATGCAATTTTAAACTTGGGCTTGATAGACCGACGAAAATGCAATTTTATACTTTGGCTTGATAGACTGACGAAAATGCAATTTTAAACATCGGCTTGATAGACCGACGAAAATGCAATTTTATACTTTGGCTTGATAGACTGACGAAAATGCAATTTTTAACATCGGCTTGATAGACCGACGAAAATGCAATTTTATACTTTGGCTTGATAGACTGACGAAAATGCAATTTTAAACATCGGCATGATAGACTGACGAAATTGCAATTTTATACTTTGGCTTGATAGACTGACGAAAATGCAATTTTAAACATCGGCTTGATATACCGACGAAAATGCAATTTAAAACATCGGCATGATAGACCGACGAAATTGCAATTTTATACTTTGGCTTGATAGACTGACGAAAATGCAATTTTTAACATCGGCTTGATAGACCGACGAAAATGCAATTTTATACTTGGGCTTGATAGACCGACGAAAATGCAATTTTATACTTTGGCTTGATAGACTGACGAAAATGCAATTTTAAACATCGGCTTCATAGACCGACGAAAATGCAATTTTATACTTTGGCTTGATAGACTGACGAAAAGGCAATTTTAAACATCGGCTTGATAGACCGACGAAAATGCAATTTTATACTTGGGCTTGATAGACTGACGAAAATGCAATTTTATACTTTGGCTTGATAGACTGACGAAAATGCAATTTTAAACATCGGCTTGATAGACCGACGAAAATGCAATTTTATACTTTGGCTTGATATACCGACGAAAATGCAATTTAATACTTTGGCTTGATAGACTGACGAAAATGCAATTTTATACTTTGGCTTGATAGACTGACGAAAATGCAATTTTATACTTTTGCTTGATAGACTGACGAAAATGGAAATTTTAAACATCGGCTTGATAGACCGACGAAAATGCAATTTTATACTTGGGCTTGATAGACCGACGAAAATGCAATTTTATACTTTGGCGTGATAGACTGACGAAAATGCAATTTTAAACATCGGCTTGATAGATAGACGAAAATGCAATTTTATACTTTGGCTTGATAGACTGACGAAAATGCAATTTAAACATCGGCTTGATAGCCCGACGAAAATGCAATTTTATACTTGGACTTGATAGACCGACGAAAATGCAATTTTATACTTTGGCTTGATAGACTGACAAAAATGCAATTTTATACTTGGGCTTGATAGACCGACGAAAATGCAATTTTATACTTTGGCTTGATAGACTGACGAAAAGGCAATTTTAAACATCGGCTTGATAGACCGACGAAAATGCAATTTCATACTTTGGCTTGATAGACTGACGAAAATACAATTTTAAACATCGGCTTGATAGACCGACGAAAATGCAATTTTATACTTTGGCTTGATAGACTGACGAAAATGCAATTTTAAACATCGGCATAATAGACCGACGAAATTGCAATTTTATACTTTGGCTTGATAGACTGACGAAAAGGCAATTTTAAACATCGGCTTGATATACCGACGAAAATGCAATTTTAAACATCGGCATGATAGACCGACGAAATTGCAATTTTATACTTTGGCTGGATAGACTGACGAAAAGGCAATTTTAAACATCGGCTTGATATACCGACGAAAATGCAATTTTAAACATCGGCATGATAGACCGACGAAATTGCAATTTCATACTTTGGCTTGATAGACTGACGAAAATGCAATTTTTAACATCGGCTTGATAGACCGACGAAAATGCAATTTTATACTTGGGCTTGATAGACCGACGAAAATGCAATTTTATACTTTGGCTTGATAGACTGACGAACATGCAATTTTAAACATCGGCTTGATAGACCGACGAAAATGCAATTTTATACTTTGGCTTGATAGACTGACGAAAATGCAATTTTATACTTTGGCTTGATAGACTGACGAAAATGCAATTTTAAACATCGGCTTGATAGACCGACGAAAATGCAATTTTATACTTTGGCTTGATATACCGACGAAAATGCAATATAATACTTTGGCTTGATAGACTGACGAAAATGCAATTTTATACTTTGGCTTGATAGACTGACGAAAATGCAATTTTATACTTTGGCTTGATAGACTGACGAAAAGGAAATTTTTCACATCGGCTTGATAGACCGACGAAAATGCAATTTTATACTTGGGCTTGATAGACCGACGAAAATGCAATTTTATACTTTGGCTTGATAGACTGACGAAAATGCAATTTTAAACATCGACTTGATAGATAGACGAAAATGCAATTTTATACTTTGGCTTGATAGACTGACGATAATGCAATTTTATACTTTGGCTTGATAGACGGACGAAAATGCAATTTTAAACATCGGCTTGATAGATAGACGAAAATGCAATTTTATACTTTGGCTTGATAGACTGACGAAAATGCAATTTAAACATCGGCTGGATAGACTGACGAAAATGCAATTTTAAACATCGGCTTGATAGATAGACGAAAATGCAATTTTATACTTTGGCTTGATAGTCTGACGAAAATGCAATTTAAACATCGGCTTGATAGCCCGACGAAAATGCAATTTTATACTTGGGCTTGATAGACCGACGAAAATGCAATTTTATACTTTGGCTTGATAGACTGACAAAAATGCAATTTTATACTTGGGCTTGATAGACCGACGAAAATGCAATTTTATACTTTGGCTTGATAGACTGACGAAAATGCAATTTTAAACATCGGCTTGATAGACCGACGAAAATTCAATTTCATACTTTGGCTTGATAGACTGACGAAAATACAATTTTAACCATCGGCTTGATAGACCGACGAAAATGCAATTTTATACTTTGGCTTGATAGACTGACGAAAATGCAATTTTAAACATCGGCATGATAGACCGACGAAATTGCAATTTTATACTTTGGCTTGATAGACTGACGAAAAGGCAATTTTAAACATCGGCTTGATATACCGACGAAAATGCAATTTTAAACATCGGCATGATAGACCGACGAAATTGCAATTTTATACTTTGGCTTGGTAGACTGACGAAAAGGCAATTTTAAACATCGGCTTGATATACCGACGAAAATGCAATTTTAAACATCGGCATGATAGACCGACGAAATTGCAATTTCATACTTTGGCTTGATAGACTGACGAAAATGCAATTTTTACATCGGCTTGATAGACCGACGAAAATGCAATTTTATACTTGGGCTTGATAGACCGACGAAAATGCAATTTTATACTTTGGCTTGATAGACTGACGAACATGCAATTTTAAACATCGGCTTGATAGACCGACGAAAATGCAATTTTATACTTTGGCTTGATAGACTGACGAAAATGCAATTTTATACTTTGGCTTGATAGACTGACGAAAATGCAATTTTAAACATCGGCTTGATAGACCGACGAAAATGCAATTTTATACTTTGGCTTGATATACCGACGAAAATGCAATATAATACTTTGGCTTGATAGACCGACGAAAATGCAATTTTATACTTTGGCTTGATAGACTGACGAAAATGCAATTTTATACTTTGGCTTGATAGACTGACGAAAATGCAATTTAAACATCGGCTTGATAGACCGACGAAAATGCAATTTTATACTTGGGCTTGATAGACCGACGAAACTGCAATTTTATACTTTGGCTTGATAGACTGAAAAAAATGCAATTTTATACTTGGGCTTGATAGACCGACGAAAATGCAATTTTATACTTTGGCTTGATAGACTGACGAAAAAGCAATTTTAAACATCGGCTTGATAGACCGACGAAAATGCAATTTCATACTTTGGCTTGATAGACTGACGAAAATGCAATTTTAAACATCGGCTTGATAGACCGACGAAAATGCAATTTTATACTTGGGCTTGATAGACCGACGAAAATGCAATTTCATACTTTGGCTTGATAGACTGACGAAAAGGCAATTTTAAACATCGGCTTGATAGACCGACGAAAATGCAATTTTATACTTTGGCTTGATAGACTGACGAAAATACAATTTTAAACATCGGCTTGATAGACCGACGAAAATGCAATTTTATACTTTGGCTTGATAGACTGACGAAAATGCAATTTTAAACATCGGCATGATAGATCGACGAAATTGCAATTTTATACTTGGGCTTGATAGACCGACGAAAATGCAATTTCATACTTTGGCTTGATAGACTGACGAAAAGGCAATTTTAAACATCGGCTTGATAGACCGACGAAAATGCAATTTTATACTTTGGCTTGATAGACTGACGAAAATACAATTTTAAACATCGGCTTGATAGACCGACGAAAATGCAATTTTATACTTTGGCTTGATAGATTGACGAAAATGCAATTTTAAACATCGGCATGATAGACCGACGAAATTGCAATTTTATACTTTGGCTTGATAGACTGACGAAAATGCAATTTTAAACATCGGCTTGATATACCGACGAAAATGCAATTTTAAACATCGGCATGATAGACCGACGAAATTGCAATTTTATACTTTGGCTTGATAGACTGACGAAAAGGCAATTTTAAACATCGGCTTGATATACCGACGAAAATGCAATTTTAAACATCGGCATGATAGACCGACGAAATTGCAATTTCATACTTTGGCTTGATAGACCGACGAAAATGCAATTTTTAACATCGGCTTGATAGACCGACGAAAATGCAATTTTATACTTGGGCTTGATAGACCGACGAAAATGCAATTTTATACTTTGGCTTGATAGACTGACGTACATGCAATTTTAAACATCGGCTTGATAGACCGACGAAAATGCAATTTTATACTTTGGCTTGATATACCGACGAAAATGCAATATAATACTTTGGCTTGATAGACTGACGAAAATGCAATTTTATACTTTGGCTTGATAGACTGACGAAAATGCAATTTTATACTTTGGCTTGATAGACTGAAGAAAAGGAAATTTTAAACATCGGCTTGATAGACCGACGAAAATGCAATTTTATAGTTGGGCTTGATAGACCGATGAAAATGCAATTTTATACTTTGGCTTGATAGACTGACGAAAATGCAATTTTAAACATCGGCTTGATAGATAGACGAAAATGCAATTTTATACTTTGGCTTGATAGACTGACGAAAATGCAATTTTATACTTTGGCTTGATAGACTGACGAAAATGCAATTTTAAACATCGGCTTGATAGATAGACGAAAATGCAATTTTATACTTTGGCTTGATAGACTGACGAAAATGCAATTTAAACATCGGCTTGATAGACTGACGAAAATGCAATTTTAAACATCGGCTTGATAGATAGACGAAAATGCAATTTTATACTTTGGCTTGATAGTCTGACGAAAATGCAATTTAAACATCGGCTTGATAGCCCGACGAAAATGCAATTTTATACTTGGGCTTGATAGACCGACGAAAATGCAATTTTATACTTTGGCTTGATAGACTGACAAAAATGCAATTTTATACTTGGGCTTGATAGACCGACGAAAATGCAATTTTATACTTTGGCTTGATAGACTGACGAAAATGCAATTTTAAACATCGGCTTGATAGACCGACGAAAATTCAATTTCATACTTTGGCTTGATAGACTGACGAAAATACAATTTTAACCATCGGCTTGATAGACCGACGAAAATGCAATTTTATACTTTGGCTTGATAGACTGACGAAAATGCAATTTTAAACATCGGCATGATAGACCGACGAAATTGCAATTTTATACTTTGGCTTGATAGACTGACGAAAAGGCAATTTTAAACATCGGCTTGATATACCGACGAAAATGCAATTTTAAACATCGGCATGATAGACCGACGAAATTGCAATTTTATACTTTGGCTTGATAGACTGACGAAAAGGCAATTTTAAACATCGGCTTGGTATACCGACGAAAATGCAATTTTAAACATCGGCATGATAGACCGACGAAATTGCAATTTCATACTTTGGCTTGATAGACTGACGAAAATGCAATTTTTAACATCGGCTTGATAGACCGACGAAAATGCAATTTTATACTTGGGCTTGATAGACCGACGAAAATGCAATTTTATACTTTGGCTTGATAGACTGACGATAATGGAATTTTAAACATCGGCTTGATAGACCGACGAAAATGCAATTTTATACTTTGGCTTGATAGACTGACGAAAATGCAATTTTATACTTTGGCTTGATAGACTGACGAAAATGCAATTTTAAACATCGGCTTGATAGACCGACGAAAATGCAATTTTATACTTTGGCTTGATATACTTACGAAAATGCAATATAATACTTTGGCTTGATAGACCGACGAAAATGCAATTTTATACTTTGGCTTGATAGACTGACGAAAATGCAATTTTATACTTTGGCTTGATAGACTGACGAAAATGCAATTTAAACATCGGCTTGATAGCTCGACGAAAATGCAATTTTATACTTGGGCTTGATAGACCGACGAAAATGCAATTTTATACTTTGGCTTGATAGACTGAAAAAAATGCAATTTTATACTTGGGCTTGATAGACCGACGAAAATGCAATTTTATACTTTGGCTTGATAGACTGACGAAAAGGCAATTTTAAACATCGGCTTGATAGACCGACGTAAATGCAATTTTATACTTTGGCTTGATAGATTGACGAAAATGCAATTTTAAACATCGGCATGATAGACCGACGAAATTGCAATTTTATACTTTGGCTTGATAGACTGACGAAAATGCAATTTTAAATATCGGCTTGATATACCGACGAAAATGCAATTTTAAACATCGGCATGATAGACCGACGAAATTGCAATTTTATACTTTGGCTTGATAGACTGACGAAAAGGCAATTTTAAACATCGGCTTGATATACCGACGAAAATGCAATTTTAAACATCGGCATGATAGACCGACGAAATTGCAATTTCATACTTTGGCTTGATAGACTGACGAAAATGCAATTTTTAACATCGGCTTGATAGACCGACGAAAATGCAATTTTATACTTGGGCTTGATAGACCGACGAAAATGCAATTTTATACTTTGGCTTGATAGACTGACGAACATGCAATTTTAAACATCGGCTTGATAGACCGACGAAAATGCAATTTTATACTTTGGCTTGATAGACTGACGAAAATGCAATTTTATACTTTGGCTTGATAGACTGACGAAAATGCAATTTTAAACATCGGCTTGATAGACCGACGAAAATGCAATTTTATACTTTGGCTTGATAGACTGACGAAAATGCAATTTTATACTTTGGCTTGATAGACTGACGAAAATGCAATTTTATACTTTGGCTTGATAGACTGACGAAAAGGAAATTTTAAACATCGGCTTGATAGACCGACGAAAATGCAATTTTATACTTGGGCTTGATAGACCGACGAAAATGCAATTTTATACTTTGGCTTGATAGACTGACGAAAATGCAATTTTAAACATCGGCTTGATAGATAGACGAAAATGCAATTTTATACTTTGGCTTGATAGACTGACGAAAATGCAATTTAAACATCGGCTTGATAGCCAGACGAAAATGCAATTTTATACTTGGGCTTGATAGACCGACGAAAATGCAATTTTATACTTTGGCTTGATAGACTGACAAAAATGCAATTTTATACTTGGGCTTGATAGACCGACGAAAATGCAATTTTATACTTTGGCTTGATAGACTGACGAAAATGCAATTTTAAACATCGGCTTGATAGACCGACGAAAATGCAATTTCATACTTTGGCTTGATAGACTGACGAAAATGCAATTTTAAACATCGGCATGATAGACCGACGAAATTGCAATTTTATACTTTGGCTTGATAGACTGACGAAAAGGCAATTTTAAACATCGGCTTGATATACCGACGAAAATGCAATTTTAAACATCGGCATGATAGACCGACGAAATTGCAATTTTATACTTTGGCTTGATAGACTGACGAAAAGGCAATTTTAAACATCGGCTTGATATACCGACGACAATGCAATTTTAAACATCGGCATGATAGACCGACGAAATTGCAATTTCATACTTTGGCTTGATAGACTAACGAAAATGCAATTTTTAACATCGGCTTGATAGACCGACGAAAATGCAATTTTATACTTGGGCTTGATAGACCGACGAAAATGCAATTTTATACTTTGGCTTGATAGACTGACGAAAAGGAAATTTTAAACATCGGCTTGATACACCGACGAAAATGCAATTTTATACTTGGGCTTGATAGACCGACGAAAATGCAATTTTATACTTTGGCTTGATAGACTGACGAAAATGCAATTTTAAACATCGGCTTGATAGATAGACGAAAATGCAATTTTATTCTTTGGCTTGATAGACTGACGAAAATGCAATTTAAACATCGGCTTGATAGCCCGACGAAAATGCAATTTTATACTTGGGCTTGATAGACCGACGAAAATGCAATTTTATACTTTGGCTTGATAGACTGACAAAAATGCAATTTTATACTTGGGCTTGATAGACCGACGAAAATGCAATTTTATACTTTGGCTTGATAGACTGACGAAAATGCAATTTTAAACATCGGCTTGATAGACCGACGAAAATGCAATTTCATACTTTGGCTTGATAGACTGACGAAAATACAATTTTAAACATCGGCTTGATAGAACGACGAAAATGCAATTTTATACTTTCGCTTGATAGACTGACGAAAATGCAATTTTAAACATCGGCATGATAGACCGACGAAATTGCAATTTTATACTTTGGCTTGATAGACTGACGAAAAGGCAATTTTAAACATCGGCTTGATATACCGACGAAAATGCAATTTTAAACATCGGCATGATAGACCGACGAAATTGCAATTTCATACTTTGGCTTGATAGACTGACGAAAATGCAATTTTTAACATCGGCTTGATAGACCGACGAAAATGCAATTTTATACTTGGGCTTGATAGACCGACGAAAATGCCATTTTATACTTGGGCTTGATAGACCGACGAAAATGCAATTTAATACTTTGGCTTGATAGACTGACGAAAATGCAATTTTATACTTTGGCTTGATAGACTGACGAAAATGCAATTTTATACTTTGGCTTGATAGACAGACGAAAACGAAATTTTAAACATCGGCTTGATAGACCGACGAAAATGCAATTTTATACTTGGGCATGATAGACCGACGAAAATGCAATTTTATACTTTGGCTTGATAGACTGACGAAAATGCAATTTAAACATCTGCTTGATAGCCCGACGAAAATGCAATTTTATACTTGGGCTTGATAGACTGACGAAAATGCAATTTAAACATCTGCTTGATAGACCGACGAAAATGCAATTTTATACTTTGGCTTGATAGACTGACGAAAATGCAATTTAAACATCTGCTTGATAGACCGACGAAAATGCAATTTTATACTTTGGCTTGATAGACTGACAAAAATGCAATTTTATACTTGGGCTTGATAGACCGACGAAAATGCAATTTTAAACATCGGCTTGATAGACCGACGAAACCGCAATTTCATACTTTGGCTTGATAGACTGACGAAAATACAATTTTAAACATCGGCTTGATACAACGACGAAAATGCAATTTTATACTTTGGCTTGATAGACTGACGAAAATGCAATTTTAAACATCGGCAT
This sequence comes from Sepiola atlantica, assembly GCA_963556195.1. Taxonomy (NCBI): domain Eukaryota; kingdom Metazoa; phylum Mollusca; class Cephalopoda; order Sepiida; family Sepiolidae; genus Sepiola; species Sepiola atlantica. Next base: position 164,553,326 of record OY744524.1, on the reverse strand, counting down.
GATAGACCGACGAAATTGCAATTTTATACTTTGGCTTGATAGACTGACGAAAAGGCAATTTTAAACATCGGCTTGATATACCGACGAAAATGCAATTTTAAACATCGGCATGATAGACCGACGAAATTGCAATTTTATACTTTGGCTTGATAGACTGACGAAAAGGCAATTTTAAACATCGGCTTGATATACCGACGAAAATGCAATTTTAAACATCGGCATGATAGACCGACGAAATTGCAATTTCATACTTTGGCTTGATAGACTGACGAAAATGCAATTTTTTACATCGGCTTGATAGACCGACGAAAATGCAATTTTATACTTGGGCTTGATAGACCGACGAAAATGCAATTTTATACTTTGGCTTGATAGACTTACGAACATGCAATTTTAAACATCGGCTTGATAGACCGACGAAAATGCAATTTTATACTTTGGCTTGATAGACTGACGAAAATGCAATTTTATACTTTGGCTTGATAGACTGACGAAAATGCAATTTTAAACATCGGCTTGATAGACCGACGAAAATGCAATTTTATACTTTGGCTTGATATACCGACGAAAATGCAATTTAATACTTTGGCTTGATAGACCGACGAAAATGCAATTTTATACTTTGGCTTGATAGACTGACGAAAATGCAATTTTATACTTTGGCTTGATAGACTGACGAAAATGCAATTTTTAACATCGGCTTGATAGACCGACGAAAATGCAATTTTATACTTGGGCTTGATAGACCGACGAAAATGCAATTTTATACTTTGGCTTGATAGACTGACGATAATGGAATTTTAAACATCGGCTTGATAGACCGACGAAAATGCAATTTTATACTTTGGCTTGATAGACTGACGAAAATGCAATTTTATACTTTGGCTTGATAGACTGACGAAAATGCAATTTTAAACATCGGCTTGATAGACCGACGAAAATGCAATTTTATACTTTGGCTTGATATACTTACGAAAATGCAATATAATACTTTGGCTTGATAGACCGACGAAAATGCAATTTTATACTTTGGCTTGATAGACTGACGAAAATGCAATTTTATACTTTGGCTTGATAGACTGACGAAAATGCAATTTAAACATCGGCTTGATAGCTCGACGAAAATGCAATTTTATACTTGGGCTTGATAGACCGACGAAAATGCAATTTTATACTTTGGCTTGATAGACTGAAAAAAATGCAATTTTATACTTGGGCTTGATAGACCGACGAAAATGCAATTTTATACTTTGGCTTGATAGACTGACGAAAAGGCAATTTTAAACATCGGCTTGATAGACCGACGTAAATGCAATTTTATACTTTGGCTTGATAGATTGACGAAAATGCAATTTTAAACATCGGCATGATAGACCGACGAAATTGCAATTTTATACTTTGGCTTGATAGACTGACGAAAATGCAATTTTAAATATCGGCTTGATATACCGACGAAAATGCAATTTTAAACATCGGCATGATAGACCGACGAAATTGCAATTTTATACTTTGGCTTGATAGACTGACGAAAAGGCAATTTTAAACATCGGCTTGATATACCGACGAAAATGCAATTTTAAACATCGGCATGATAGACCGACGAAATTGCAATTTCATACTTTGGCTTGATAGACTGACGAAAATGCAATTTTTAACATCGGCTTGATAGACCGACGAAAATGCAATTTTATACTTGGGCTTGATAGACCGACGAAAATGCAATTTTATACTTTGGCTTGATAGACTGACGAACATGCAATTTTAAACATCGGCTTGATAGACCGACGAAAATGCAATTTTATACTTTGGCTTGATAGACTGACGAAAATGCAATTTTATACTTTGGCTTGATAGACTGACGAAAATGCAATTTTAAACATCGGCTTGATAGACCGACGAAAATGCAATTTTATACTTTGGCTTGATAGACTGACGAAAATGCAATTTTATACTTTGGCTTGATAGACTGACGAAAATGCAATTTTATACTTTGGCTTGATAGACTGACGAAAAGGAAATTTTAAACATCGGCTTGATAGACCGACGAAAATGCAATTTTATACTTGGGCTTGATAGACCGACGAAAATGCAATTTTATACTTTGGCTTGATAGACTGACGAAAATGCAATTTTAAACATCGGCTTGATAGATAGACGAAAATGCAATTTTATACTTTGGCTTGATAGACTGACGAAAATGCAATTTAAACATCGGCTTGATAGCCAGACGAAAATGCAATTTTATACTTGGGCTTGATAGACCGACGAAAATGCAATTTTATACTTTGGCTTGATAGACTGACAAAAATGCAATTTTATACTTGGGCTTGATAGACCGACGAAAATGCAATTTTATACTTTGGCTTGATAGACTGACGAAAATGCAATTTTAAACATCGGCTTGATAGACCGACGAAAATGCAATTTCATACTTTGGCTTGATAGACTGACGAAAATGCAATTTTAAACATCGGCATGATAGACCGACGAAATTGCAATTTTATACTTTGGCTTGATAGACTGACGAAAAGGCAATTTTAAACATCGGCTTGATATACCGACGAAAATGCAATTTTAAACATCGGCATGATAGACCGACGAAATTGCAATTTTATACTTTGGCTTGATAGACTGACGAAAAGGCAATTTTAAACATCGGCTTGATATACCGACGACAATGCAATTTTAAACATCGGCATGATAGACCGACGAAATTGCAATTTCATACTTTGGCTTGATAGACTAACGAAAATGCAATTTTTAACATCGGCTTGATAGACCGACGAAAATGCAATTTTATACTTGGGCTTGATAGACCGACGAAAATGCAATTTTATACTTTGGCTTGATAGACTGACGAAAAGGAAATTTTAAACATCGGCTTGATACACCGACGAAAATGCAATTTTATACTTGGGCTTGATAGACCGACGAAAATGCAATTTTATACTTTGGCTTGATAGACTGACGAAAATGCAATTTTAAACATCGGCTTGATAGATAGACGAAAATGCAATTTTATTCTTTGGCTTGATAGACTGACGAAAATGCAATTTAAACATCGGCTTGATAGCCCGACGAAAATGCAATTTTATACTTGGGCTTGATAGACCGACGAAAATGCAATTTTATACTTTGGCTTGATAGACTGACAAAAATGCAATTTTATACTTGGGCTTGATAGACCGACGAAAATGCAATTTTATACTTTGGCTTGATAGACTGACGAAAATGCAATTTTAAACATCGGCTTGATAGACCGACGAAAATGCAATTTCATACTTTGGCTTGATAGACTGACGAAAATACAATTTTAAACATCGGCTTGATAGAACGACGAAAATGCAATTTTATACTTTCGCTTGATAGACTGACGAAAATGCAATTTTAAACATCGGCATGATAGACCGACGAAATTGCAATTTTATACTTTGGCTTGATAGACTGACGAAAAGGCAATTTTAAACATCGGCTTGATATACCGACGAAAATGCAATTTTATACTTGGGCTTGATAGACCGACGAAAATGCAATTTTATACTTGGGCTTGATAGACCGACGAAAATGCAATTTTATACTTTGGCTTGATAGACTGACGAAAAGGAAATTTTAAACATCGGCTTGATACACCGACGAAAATGCAATTTTATACTTGGGCTTGATAGACCGACGAAAATGCAATTTTATACTTTGGCTTGATAGACTGACGAAAATGCAATTTTAAACATCGGCTTGATAGATAGACGAAAATGCAATTTTATTCTTTGGCTTGATAGACTGACGAAAATGCAATTTAAACATCGGCTTGATAGCCCGACGAAAATGCAATTTTATACTTGGGCTTGATAGACCGACGAAAATGCAATTTTATACTTTGGCTTGATAGACTGACAAAAATGCAATTTTATACTTGGGCTTGATAGACCGACGAAAATGCAATTTTATACTTTGGCTTGATAGACTGACGAAAATGCAATTTTAAACATCGGCTTGATAGACCGACGAAAATGCAATTTCATACTTTGGCTTGATAGACTGACGAAAATACAATTTTAAACATCGGCTTGATAGAACGACGAAAATGCAATTTTATACTTTCGCTTGATAGACTGACGAAAATGCAATTTTAAACATCGGCATGATAGACCGACGAAATTGCAATTTTATACTTTGGCTTGATAGACTGACGAAAAGGCAATTTTAAACATCGGCTTGATATACCGACGAAAATGCAATTTTAAACATCGGCATGATAGACCGACGAAATTGCAATTTCATACTTTGGCTTGATAGACTGACGAAAATGCAATTTTTAACATCGGCTTGATAGACCGACGAAAATGCAATTTTATACTTGGGCTTGATAGACCGACGAAAATGCCATTTTATACTTGGGCTTGATAGACCGACGAAAATGCAATTTAATACTTTGGCTTGATAGACTGACGAAAATGCAATTTTATACTTTGGCTTGATAGACTGACGAAAATGCAATTTTATACTTTGGCTTGATAGACAGACGAAAACGAAATTTTAAACATCGGCTTGATAGACCGACGAAAATGCAATTTTATACTTGGGCATGATAGACCGACGAAAATGCAATTTTATACTTTGGCTTGATAGACTGACGAAAATGCAATTTAAACATCTGCTTGATAGCCCGACGAAAATGCAATTTTATACTTGGGCTTGATAGACTGACGAAAATGCAATTTAAACATCTGCTTGATAGACCGACGAAAATGCAATTTTATACTTTGGCTTGATAGACTGACGAAAATGCAATTTAAACATCTGCTTGATAGACCGACGAAAATGCAATTTTATACTTTGGCTTGATAGACTGACAAAAATGCAATTTTATACTTGGGCTTGATAGACCGACGAAAATGCAATTTTAAACATCGGCTTGATAGACCGACGAAACCGCAATTTCATACTTTGGCTTGATAGACTGACGAAAATACAATTTTAAACATCGGCTTGATACAACGACGAAAATGCAATTTTATACTTTGGCTTGATAGACTGACGAAAATGCAATTTTAAACATCGGCATGATAGACCGACGAAATTGCAATTTTATACTTTGGCTTGATAGACTGACGAAAAGGCAATTTTAAACATCGGCTTGATATACCGACGAAAATGCAATTTTAAACATCGGCATGATAGACCGACGAAATTGCAATTTTATACTTTGGCTTGATAGACTGACGAAAAGGCAATTTTAAACATCGGCTTGATATACCGACGAAAATGCAATTTTAAACATCGGCATGATAGACCGACGAAATTGCAATTTCATACTTTGGCTTGATAGACTGACGAAAATGCAATTTTTTACATCGGCTTGATAGACCGACGAAAATGCAATTTTATACTTGGGCTTGATAGACCGACGAAAATGCAATTTTATACTTTGGCTTGATAGACTTACGAACATGCAATTTTAAACATCGGCTTGATAGACCGACGAAAATGCAATTTTATACTTTGGCTTGATAGATTGACGAAAATGCAATTTTATACTTTGGCTTGATAGACTGACGAAAATGCAATTTTAAACATCGGCTTGATAGACCGACGAAAATGCAATTTTATACTTTGGCTTGATATACCGACGAAAATGCAATTTAATACTTTGGCTTGATAGACCGACGAAAATGCAATTTTATACTTTGGCTTGATAGACTGACGAAAATGCAATTTTATACTTTGGCTTGATAGACTGACGAAAAGGCAATTTTAAACATCGGCTTGATAGACCGACGAAAATGCAATTTTATACTTTGGCTTGATAGACTGACGAAAATGCAATGTAAACATCGGCTTGATAGCCCGACGAAAATTCAATTTTATACTTGGGCTTGATAGACCGACGAAAATGCAATTTAATACTTTGGCTTGATAGACTGACAAAAATGCAATTTTATACTTTGGCTTGATAGACTGACGAAAATGCAATTTTAAACATCGGCTTGATAGACCGACGAAAATGCAATTTTATACTTTGGCTTGATAGACTGACGAAAATGCAATTTTTAACATCGGCTTGATAGACCAACCAAAATGCAATTTTATACTTTGGCTTGATAGACTGACGAAAATGCAATTTTTAACATCGGTATGATTGACCGACGAAATTGCAATTTTATACTTTGGCTTGATAGACTGACGGAAAGCCAATTTCAAACATCGGCTTGGTAGACCGACGAAAATGCAATTTTATACTTGGGCTTGATAGACCGACGAAAATGCAATTTTATACTTTGGCTTGATAGACTGACGAAAATGCAATTTTAAACATCGGCTTGATAGACCGACGAAAATGCAATTTTATACTTTGGCTTGATAGACTGACGAAAATGCAATTTTATACTTTGGCTTGATAGACTGACTAAAATGCAATTTTAAACATCGGCTTGATAGACCGACGAAAATGCAATTTTATACTTTGGCTTGATATACCGACGAAAATGCAATTTTATACTTAGGCTTGATAGACCGACGAAAATGCAATTTTTTACTGTGGCTTGATAGACTGACGGAAATGCAATTTTATACTTTGGCTTGATAGACTGACGAAAAGGCAATTTTAAACATCGGCTTAATAGACCGACGAAAATGCAATTTTATACTTGGGCTTGATAGACCGACGAAAATGCAATTTTATACTTTGGCTTGATGGACTGACGAAAATGCTATTTTAAACATCGGCTTGATAGATAGACGAAAATGCAATTTTATACTTTGGCTTGATAGACTGACGAAAATGCAAGTTAAACATCGGCTTGATAGCCCGACGAAAATGCAATTTTATACTTGGGCTTGATAGACTAACAAAAATGCAATTTTATACTTGGGCTTGATAGACCGACGAAAATGCAATTTTATACTTTGGCTTGATAGACTGACGAAAAGGCAATTTTAAACATCGGCTTCATAGACCGACGAAAATGCAATTTTATACTTTGGCTTGATAGACTGACGAAAATGCAATTTTAAACATCGGCTTGATATACCGACGAAAATGCAATTTTATACTTTGGCTTAATAGACTGACGAAAAAGCAATTTTAAACATCGGCTTGATAGACCGACGAAAATGCAATTTTATACTTGGGCTTGATAGACCGACGAAAATGCAATTTTATACTTTGGCTTGATAGACTGACGAAAATGCAATTATAAACATCGACTTGATAGACCGACGAAAATGCAATTTTATAGTTTGGTTGATTGACTGACGAAAATGCTATTTTAAACATCGGCTTGATAGACTTACGAAAATGCAATTTTATACTTTGGCTTGATAGACTGACAAAAATGCAATTTAAACATCGGCTTGATAGACCGACGAAAATGTAATTTTATACTTTTGCTTGAAAGACCGATGAAAATGTCAGTTTAAACTTTGGCTTCATAGACCGTCTGAAATGCAATTTTAAACTTCGGCTTGCTATATCGAAGAAAATACAATTTAAATTTTGGCTTGATAGACTGACGAAAATGCAATTTTAAACATCGGCTTTATAGACCGACGAAAATGCAATTTTATACTTTGGCTTGATAGACTGACGAAAATGCAATTTTAAACATCGGCTTGATAGACCGACGAAAGTGCAATTTTATACTTTGGCTTGATAGACTGACGAAAATGCAATTTTAAACTTTGGCTTGATAGACCGACGGAAATGCAATTTTATAATTTGGCTTGATAGACTGACGAAAATGCTATTTTAAACATCGGCTTGATAAACCGACGAAAATGCAATTTTATACTATTGCTTGATAGACAGACGAAAATGCAATTTTAAACTTTGGCTTGATAGACCGACGAAAAATGAAATTTTTAACTTTGGCTTAATAGACCAACGAAAATGCAATTAAAAACTTTGGCTTGATAGTCCGACGAAAATGCAATATTAAACTTTGGTTTGATAGACCGACGAAAATGCAATTTAAAACTTTAGCTTGATATACCGACCAAAATGTAATTTTAAACTTTGGCTTGAAAGACCGACCAAAATGTAATTTTAAACTTTGGCTTGATAGACCGACCAACATGTAATTTTAAACTTTGGCTTGATAGACCGAATAAAATATGATTTTAAACTTTTTTTTTGATAGACCGACGAAAATGTCATTTAATACTTTGGCTTGATAGACCGACAAAAATGCAATTTTAACCTTTGGCTTGATATACCGACGAAAATGCAGTTTAAAACATCGGGTTGATATACCGACGAAAATGCAATTTTTTACTTTTGCTTGATAGACTGACGAAAATGCAATTCAAAACATCGGCTTGATATACTTACGAAAATACAATTTTATACTTTGGCTTGATAGACCGACGAAAATGCAGTTAAAAAAATCGGCTTGATATACCGACGAAAATGCAATTTTATACTTAGGCTTGATAGACCGACGAAAATGCAATTTTATACTTTGGCTGGATATACTGACGAAAATGCAATTTAGAACATCGGCTTGATATACCGACGAAAATGTAATTTTATACTTTGGCTTGATAGACCGACGAAAATGCAATTTTAAACATCGGCTTGATATACCGACGAAAATGCAATTTTATAATTTGGCTTGATAGACCGACGAAAATGCAATTTTATACTTTGGCTTGATAGACTGACGAAAATGCAATTTTAAACATCAGCTCAGTAGACCGACGAAAATGCAATTTTATACTTTGGCTTGATAGACTGACGAAAATGCAATTTTTAACATCGGCTTGATATACCGACGAAAATGCAATTTTATACTTTGGCTTAATAAATTGACGAAAATGCAATTTTAAACATCGGCATGATAGACTGACGAAATTGCAATTTTATACTTTGGCTTGATAGACTGACGAAAATGCAATTTTAAACATCGGCTTGATATACCGACGAAAATGCAATTTTAAACATCGGCATGATAGACCGACGAAATAGCAATTTTATACTTTGGCTTGATAGACTGACGAAAAGGCAATTTTAAACATCGGCTTGATAGACTGACGAAAATGCAATTTTATACTTTGGCTTGATAGACTGACGAAAAAGCAATTTTAAACATCGGCTTGATAGACTGACGAAAATGCAATTTTATACTTTGGCTTGATAGACTGACGAAAAGGCAATTTAAAACATCGGCTTCATAGACCGACGAAAATGCAATTTTATACTTTGGCTTGATAGACTGACGAAAATGCAATTTTATACTTTGGCTTGATATACCGACGAAAATGCAATTTTATACTTTGGCTTAATAGACTGACGGAAAAGCAATTTTAAACATCGGCTTGATAGACCGACGAAAATGCACTTTTATACTTGGGCTTGATAGACCGACGAAAATGCAATTTTATACTTTGGCTTGACAGACTGACGAAAATGCAATTTTAAACATGCAATTTTATACTTTGGTTGATTGACTGACGTAAATGCTATTTTAAACATCGGCTTGATAGACTGACGAAAATGCAATTTTATACTTTGGCTTGATAGACTGACAAAAATGCAATTTTAAAAATCGGCTTGATAGACCGACGAAAATGTAATTTTATACTTTTGCTTGAAAGACCGATGAAAATGTCAGTTTAAACTTTGGCTTCATAGACCGTCGGAAATGCAATTTTATACTTCGGCTTGATAGACTGACGAAAATGCAATTTTAAACATCGGCTTGATAGACCGACGAAAGTGCAATTTTATACTTTGGCTTGATAGACTGACGAAAATGAAATTTTAAACTGTGGCTTGATAGACCGACGAAAATGCAATTTTATAATTTGGCTTGATAGACTGACGAAAATGAAATTTTTAACTTTGGCTTGATAGACCGACGAAAATGAAATTTTTAACTTTGGCTTAATAGACCAACGAAAATGCAATTAAAAACTTTGGCTTGATAGACCGACACAAATGTAATTTTTAACTTTGGCTTGATAGACCGACCAAAATGTAATTTTAAGTTTTGGCTTGATAGACCGACTAAAATGTAATTTTAAACTTTGGCTTGATAGACCGACCAAAATGTAATTTAAAACTTTGGCTTGAAAGACCGACCAACATGTAATTTTAAGTTTTGGCTTGATAGACCGACGAAAATGAAATTTTTAACTTTGGCTTAATAGACCAACGAAAATGCAATTAAAAACTTTGGCTTGATAGACCGACACAAATGTAATTTTTAACTTTGGCTTGATAGACCGACCAAAATGTAATTTTAAGTTTTGGCTTGATAGACCGACTAAAATGTAATTTTAAACTTTGGCTTGATAGACCGACCAAAATGTAATTTAAAACTTTGGCTTGAAAGACCGACCAACATGTAATTTTTAACTTTGGCTTGATAGACCGAATAAAATATGATTTTAAACTTTTTTTTTGATAGACCGACGAAAATGTCATTTTATACTTTGGCTTGATAGACCGACAAATATGCAATTTTTACCTTTGGCTTGATATACCGACGAAAATGCAGTTTAAAACATCGGCTTGATATACCGACGAAAATGCAATTTTATACTTTGGCTTGATAGACTGACGAAAATGCAATTCAAAACATCGGCTTGATATACCGACGAAAATGCAATTTTATACTTTGGCTTGATAGACCGACGAAAATGCAGTTAAAAAAATCGGCTTGATATACCGACGAAAATGCAATTTTATACTTAGGCTTGATAGACCGACGAAAATGCAATTTTATACTTTTACTTGATAGACTGACGAAAATGCAATTTAAAACATCGGCTTGATATACCGACGAAAATGTAATTTTATACTTTGGCTTGATAGACCGACGAAAATGCAATTTTAAACATCGGCTTGATATACCGACGAAAATGCAATTTTATACTTTGGCTTGATAGACCGACGAAAATGCAATTTTATACTTTGGCTTGATAGACTGACGAAAATGCAATTTTGAACATCAGCTTAGTAGACCAACGAAAATGCAATTTTATACTTTGGCTTGATAGACTGACGAAAATGCAATTTTTAACATCGGCTTGATATACCGACGAAAATGCAATTTTATACTTTGGCTTAATAAATTGACGAAAATGCAATTTTAAACATCGGCATGATAGACTGACGAAATTGCAATTTTATACTTTGGCTTGATAGACTGACGAAAATGCAATTTTAAACATCGGCTTGATATACCGACGAAAATGCAATTTTAAACATCGGCATGATAGACCGACGAAATAGCAATTTTATACTTTGGCTTGATAGACTGACGAAAAGGCAATTTTAAACATCGGCTTGATAGACTGACGAAAATGCAATTTTATACTTTGGCTTGATAGACCGACGAAAATGCAATTTTATACTTTGGCTTGATAGACTGACGAAAATGCAATTTAATACTTTGGCTTGATAGACTGACGAAAATGCAATTTTATACTTTGGCTTAATAGACTGACGAAAAGGCAATTTAAAACATCGGCTTCATAGACCGACGAAAATGCAATTTTATACTTTGGCTTGATAGACTGACGAAAATGCAATTTTATACTTTGGCTTGATATACCGACGAAAATGCAATTTTATACTTTGGCTTAATAGACTGACGAAAAAGCAATTTTAAACATCGGCTTGATAGACCGACGAAAATGCACTTTTATACTTGGGCTTGATAGACCGACGAAAATGCAATTTTATACTTTGGCTTGACAGACTGACGAAAATGCAATTTTAAACATGCAATTTTATACTTTGGTTGATTGACTGACGTAAATGCTATTTTAAACATCGGCTTGATAGACTGACGAAAATGCAATTTTATACTTTGGCTTGATAGACTGACAAAAATGCAATTTTAAAAATCGGCTTGATAGACCGACGAAAATGTAATTTTATACTTTTGCTTGAAAGACCGATGAAAATGTCAGTTTAAACTTTGGCTTCATAGACCGTCGGAAATGCAATTTTATACTTCGGCTTGATAGACTGACGAAAATGCAATTTTAAACATCGGCTTGATAGACCGACGAAAGTGCAATTTTATACTTTGGCTTGATAGACTGACGAAAATGCAATTTTAAACTGTGGCTTGATAGACCGACGAAAATGCAATTTTATAATTTGGCTTGATAGACTGACGAAAATGAAATTTTTAACTTTGGCTTGATAGACCGACGAAAATGAAATTTTTAACTTTGGCTTAATAGACCAACGAAAATGCAATTAAAAACTTTGGCTTGATAGACCGACACAAATGTAATTTTTAACTTTGGCTTGATAGACCGACCAAAATGTAATTTTAAGTTTTGGCTTGATAGACCGACTAAAATGTAATTTTAAACTTTGGCTTGATAGACCGACCAAAATGTAATTTAAAACTTTGGCTTGAAAGACCGACCAACATGTAATTTTTAACTTTGGCTTGATAGACCGACCAACATGTAATTTAAAACTTTTGCTTGATAGACCGAATAAAATATGATTTTAAACTTTTTTTTTGATAGACCGACGAAAATGTCATTTTATACTTTGGCTTGATAGACCGACAAATATGCAATTTTTACCTTTGGCTTGATATACCGACGAAAATGCAGTTTAAAACATCGGCTTGATATACCGACGAAAATGCAATTTTATACTTTGGCTTGATAGACTGACGAAAATGCAATTCAAAACATCGGCTTGATATACCGACGAAAATGCAATTTTATACTTTGGCTTGATAGACCGACGAAAATGCAGTTAAAAAAATCGGCTTGATATACCGACGAAAATGCAATTTTATACTTAGGCTTGATAGACCGACGAAAATGCAATTTTATACTTTTACTTGATAGACTGACGAAAATGCAATTTAAAACATCGGCTTGATATACCGACGAAAATGTAATTTTATACTTTGGCTTGATAGACCGACGAAAATGCAATTTTAAACATCGGCTTGATATACCGACGAAAATGCAATTTTATACTTTGGCTTGATAGACCGACGAAAATGCAATTTTATACTTTGGCTTGATAGACTGACGAAAATGCAATTTTGAACATCAGCTTAGTAGACCAACGAAAATGCAATTTTATACTTTGGCTTGATAGACTGACGAAAATGCAATTTTTAACATCGGCTTGATATACCGACGAAAATGCAATTTTATACTTTGGCTTGATAGACTGACGAAAATGCAATTTTAAACATCGGCATGATAGACCGACGAAATTGCAATTTTATACTTTGGAGTGATAGACTGACGAAAATGCAATTTTAAACATCGGCTTGATATACCGACGAAAATGCAATTTTAAACATCGGCATGATAGACCGACGAAATGGCAATTTTATACTTGGGCTTGATATACCGACGAAAATGCAATTTTATACTTTGGCTTGATAGACTGACGAAAAGGCAATTTTAAACATCGGCTTGATAGACCGACGAAAATGCAATTTTATACTTTGGCTTGATGGACTGACGAAAATGCAATTTTAAACATCGGCTTGATATACCGACAAAAATGCAATTTTATACTTTTGCTTAATAGACTGACGAAAAGGCAATTTTAAACATTGGCTTGATAGACCGACGAAAATGCAATTTTATACTTGGGCTTGATAGACCGACGAAAATGCAATTTTATACTTTGGCTTGATAGACTGACGAAAATGCAATTTTATACTTTGGCTTAATAGACTGACGAAAAGGCAATTTTAAACATCGGCTTGATAGACCGACGAAAATGCAATTTTATACTTTGGCTTGATAGACCGACGAAAATGCAGTTAAAAAAATCGGCTTGATATACCGACGAAAATGCAATTTTATACTTAGGCTTGATAGACCGACGAAAATGCAATTTTATACTTTTACTTGATAGACTGACGAAAATGCAATTTAAAACATCGGCTTGATATACCGACGAAAATGTAATTTTATACTTTGGCTTGATAGACCGACGAAAATGCAATTTTAAACATCGGCTTGATATACCGACGAAAATGCAATTTTATACTTTGGCTTGATAGACCGACGAAAATGCAATTTTATACTTTGGCTTGATAGACTGACGAAAATGCAATTTTGAACATCAGCTTAGTAGACCAACGAGAATGCAATTTTATACTTTGGCTTGATAGACTGACGAAAATGCAATTTTTAACATCGGCTTGATATACCGACGAAAATGCAATTTTATACTTTGGCTTAATAAATTGACGAAAATGCAATTTTAAACATCGGCATGATAGACTGACGAAATTGCAATTTTATACTTTGGCTTGATAGACTGACGAAAATGCAATTTTAAACATCGGCTTGATATACCGACGAAAATGCAATTTTAAACATCGGCATGATAGACCGACGAAATAGCAATTTTATACTTTGGCTTGATAGACTGACGAAAAGGCAATTTTAAACATCGGCTTGATAGACTGACGAAAATGCAATTTTATACTTTGGCTTGATAGACCGACGAAAATGCAATTTTATACTTTGGCTTGATAGACTGACGAAAATGCAATTTAATACTTTGGCTTGATAGACTGACGAAAATGCAATTTTATACTTTGGCTTAATAGACTGACGAAAAGGCAATTTAAAACATCGGCTTCATAGACCGACGAAAATGCAATTTTATACTTTGGCTTGATAGACTGACGAAAATGCAATTTTATACTTTGGCTTGATATACCGACGAAAATGCAATTTTATACTTTGGCTTAATAGACTGACGAAAAAGCAATTTTAAACATCGGCTTGATAGACCGACGAAAATGCACTTTTATACTTGGGCTTGATAGACCGACGAAAATGCAATTTTATACTTTGGCTTGACAGACTGACGAAAATGCAATTTTAAACATGCAATTTTATACTTTGGTTGATTGACTGACGTAAATGCTATTTTAAACATCGGCTTGATAGACTGACGAAAATGCAATTTTATACTTTGGCTTGATAGACTGACAAAAATGCAATTTTAAAAATCGGCTTGATAGACCGACGAAAATGTAATTTTATACTTTTGCTTGAAAGACCGATGAAAATGTCAGTTTAAACTTTGGCTTCATAGACCGTGGGAAATGCAATTTTATACTTCGGCTTGATAGACTGACGAAAATGCAATTTTAAACATCGGCTTGATAGACCGACGAAAGTGCAATTTTATACTTTGGCTTGATAGACTGACGAAAATGCAATTTTAAACTGTGGCTTGATAGACCGACGAAAATGCAATTTTATAATTTGGCTTGATAGACTGACGAAAATGAAATTTTTAACTTTGGCTTGATAGACCGACGAAAATGAAATTTTTAACTTTGGCTTAATAGACCAACGAAAATGCAATTAAAAACTTTGGCTTGATAGACCGACACAAATGTAATTTTTAACTTTGGCTTGATAGACCGACCAAAATGTAATTTTAAGTTTTGGCTTGATAGACCGACTAAAATGTAATTTTAAACTTTGGCTTGATAGACCGACCAAAATGTAATTTAAAACTTTGGCTTGAAAGACCGACCAACATGTAATTTTTAACTTTGGCTTGATAGACCGACCAACATGTAATTTAAAACTTTTGCTTGATAGACCGAATAAAATATGATTTTAAACTTTTTTTTTGATAGACCGACGAAAATGTCATTTTATACTTTGGCTTGATAGACCGACAAATATGCAATTTTTACCTTTGGCTTGATATACCGACGAAAATGCAGTTTAAAACATCGGCTTGATATACCGACGAAAATGCAATTTTATACTTTGGCTTGATAGACTGACGAAAATGCAATTCAAAACATCGGCTTGATATACCGACGAAAATGCAATTTTATACTTTGGCTTGATAGACCGACGAAAATGCAGTTAAAAAAATCGGCTTGATATACCGACGAAAATGCAATTTTATACTTAGGCTTGATAGACCGACGAAAATGCAATTTTATACTTTTACTTGATAGACTGACGAAAATGCAATTTAAAACATCGGCTTGATATACCGACGAAAATGTAATTTTATACTTTGGCTTGATAGACCGACGAAAATGCAATTTTAAACATCGGCTTGATATACCGACGAAAATGCAATTTTATACTTTGGCTTGATAGACCGACGAAAATGCAATTTTATACTTTGGCTTGATAGACTGACGAAAATGCAATTTTGAACATCAGCTTAGTAGACCAACGAAAATGCAATTTTATACTTTGGCTTGATAGACTGACGAAAATGCAATTTTTAACATCGGCTTGATATACCGACGAAAATGCAATTTTATACTTTGGCTTGATAGACTGACGAAAATGCAATTTTAAACATCGGCATGATAGACCGACGAAATTGCAATTTTATACTTTGGAGTGATAGACTGACGAAAATGCAATTTTAAACATCGGCTTGATATACCGACGAAAATGCAATTTTAAACATCGGCATGATAGACCGACGAAATGGCAATTTTATACTTGGGCTTGATATACCGACGAAAATGCAATTTTATACTTTGGCTTGATAGACTGACGAAAAGGCAATTTTAAACATCGGCTTGATAGACCGACGAAAATGCAATTTTATACTTTGGCTTGATGGACTGACGAAAATGCAATTTTAAACATCGGCTTGATATACCGACAAAAATGCAATTTTATACTTTTGCTTAATAGACTGACGAAAAGGCAATTTTAAACATTGGCTTGATAGACCGACGAAAATGCAATTTTATACTTGGGCTTGATAGACCGACGAAAATGCAATTTTATACTTTGGCTTGATAGACTGACGAAAATGCAATTTTATACTTTGGCTTAATAGACTGACGAAAAGGCAATTTTAAACATCGGCTTGATAGACCGACGAAAATGCAATTTTATACTTTGGCTTGATGGACTGACGAAAATGCAATTTTAAACATCGGCTTGATATACCGACAAAAATGCAATTTTATACTTTTGCTTAATAGACTGACGAAAAGGCAATTTTAAACATTGGCTTGATAGACCGACGAAAATGCAATTTTATACTTGGGCTTGATAGACCGACGAAAATGCAATTTTATACTTTGGCTTGATAGACTGACGAAAATGCAATTTTATACTTTGGCTTAATAGACTGACGAAAAGGCAATTTTAAACATCGGCTTGATAGACCGACGAAAATGCAATTTTATACTTTGGCTTGATAGACCGACGAAAATGCAGTTAAAAAAATCGGCTTGATATACCGACGAAAATGCAATTTTATACTTAGGCTTGATAGACCGACGAAAATGCAATTTTATACTTTTACTTGATAGACTGACGAAAATGCAATTTAAAACATCGGCTTGATATACCGACGAAAATGTAATTTTATACTTTGGCTTGATAGACCGACGAAAATGCAATTTTAAACATCGGCTTGATATACCGACGAAAATGCAATTTTATACTTTGGCTTGATAGACCGACGAAAATGCAATTTTATACTTTGGCTTGATAGACTGACGAAAATGCAATTTTGAACATCAGCTTAGTAGACCAACGAGAATGCAATTTTATACTTTGGCTTGATAGACTGACGAAAATGCAATTTTTAACATCGGCTTGATATACCGACGAAAATGCAATTTTATACTTTGGCTTAATAAATTGACGAAAATGCAATTTTAAACATCGGCATGATAGACTGACGAAATTGCAATTTTATACTTTGGCTTGATAGACTGACGAAAATGCAATTTTAAACATCGGCTTGATATACCGACGAAAATGCAATTTTAAACATCGGCATGATAGACCGACGAAATAGCAATTTTATACTTTGGCTTGATAGACTGACGAAAAGGCAATTTTAAACATCGGCTTGATAGACTGACGAAAATGCAATTTTATACTTTGGCTTGATAGACCGACGAAAATGCAATTTTATACTTTGGCTTGATAGACTGACGAAAATGCAATTTAATACTTTGGCTTGATAGACTGACGAAAATGCAATTTTATACTTTGGCTTAATAGACTGACGAAAAGGCAATTTAAAACATCGGCTTCATAGACCGACGAAAATGCAATTTTATACTTTGGCTTGATAGACTGACGAAAATGCAATTTTATACTTTGGCTTGATATACCGACGAAAATGCAATTTTATACTTTGGCTTAATAGACTGACGAAAAAGCAATTTTAAACATCGGCTTGATAGACCGACGAAAATGCACTTTTATACTTGGGCTTGATAGACCGACGAAAATGCAATTTTATACTTTGGCTTGACAGACTGACGAAAATGCAATTTTAAACATGCAATTTTATACTTTGGTTGATTGACTGACGTAAATGCTATTTTAAACATCGGCTTGATAGACTGACGAAAATGCAATTTTATACTTTGGCTTGATAGACTGACAAAAATGCAATTTTAAAAATCGGCTTGATAGACCGACGAAAATGTAATTTTATACTTTTGCTTGAAAGACCGATGAAAATGTCAGTTTAAACTTTGGCTTCATAGACCGTGGGAAATGCAATTTTATACTTCGGCTTGATAGACTGACGAAAATGCAATTTTAAACATCGGCTTGATAGACCGACGAAAGTGCAATTTTATACTTTGGCTTGATAGACTGACGAAAATGCAATTTTAAACTGTGGCTTGATAGACCGACGAAAATGCAATTTTATAATTTGGCTTGATAGACTGACGAAAATGAAATTTTTAACTTTGGCTTGATAGACCGACGAAAATGAAATTTTTAACTTTGGCTTAATAGACCAACGAAAATGCAATTAAAAACTTTGGCTTGATAGACCGACACAAATGTAATTTTTAACTTTGGCTTGATAGACCGACCAAAATGTAATTTTAAGTTTTGGCTTGATAGACCGACTAAAATGTAATTTTAAACTTTGGCTTGATAGACCGACCAAAATGTAATTTAAAACTTTGGCTTGAAAGACCGACCAACATGTAATTTTTAACTTTGGCTTGATAGACCGACCAACATGTAATTTAAAACTTTTGCTTGATAGACCGAATAAAATATGATTTTAAACTTTTTTTTTGATAGACCGACGAAAATGTCATTTTATACTTTGGCTTGATAGACCGACAAATATGCAATTTTTACCTTTGGCTTGATATACCGACGAAAATGCAGTTTAAAACATCGGCTTGATATACCGACGAAAATGCAATTTTATACTTTGGCTTGATAGACTGACGAAAATGCAATTCAAAACATCGGCTTGATATACCGACGAAAATGCAATTTTATACTTTGGCTTGATAGACCGACGAAAATGCAGTTAAAAAAATCGGCTTGATATACCGACGAAAATGCAATTTTATACTTAGGCTTGATAGACCGACGAAAATGCAATTTTATACTTTTACTTGATAGACTGACGAAAATGCAATTTAAAACATCGGCTTGATATACCGACGAAAATGTAATTTTATACTTTGGCTTGATAGACCGACGAAAATGCAATTTTAAACATCGGCTTGATATACCGACGAAAATGCAATTTTATACTTTGGCTTGATAGACCGACGAAAATGCAATTTTATACTTTGGCTTGATAGACTGACGAAAATGCAATTTTGAACATCAGCTTAGTAGACCAACGAAAATGCAATTTTATACTTTGGCTTGATAGACTGACGAAAATGCAATTTTTAACATCGGCTTGATATACCGACGAAAATGCAATTTTATACTTTGGCTTGATAGACTGACGAAAATGCAATTTTAAACATCGGCATGATAGACCGACGAAATTGCAATTTTATACTTTGGAGTGATAGACTGACGAAAATGCAATTTTAAACATCGGCTTGATATACCGACGAAAATGCAATTTTAAACATCGGCATGATAGACCGACGAAATGGCAATTTTATACTTGGGCTTGATATACCGACGAAAATGCAATTTTATACTTTGGCTTGATAGACTGACGAAAAGGCAATTTTAAACATCGGCTTGATAGACCGACGAAAATGCAATTTTATACTTTGGCTTGATGGACTGACGAAAATGCAATTTTAAACATCGGCTTGATAGACCGACGAAAATGCAATTTTATACTTTGGCTTGATAGACTGACGAAAAGGCGATTTTAAACATCGGCTTGATAGACCGACGAAAATGCAATTTTATACTTGGGCTTGATAGACCGACGAAAATGTAATTTTAAACTTTGGCTTGATAGACCGACCAACATGCAATTTTAAACTTTGGCTTGATAGACCGAATCAAATATGATTTTAAACTTTTTTTTGATAGACCGACGAAAATGTCATTTTAAACTTTGGCTTGATATACCGACGAAAATGCAGTTTAAAACATCGGCTTGTTATACCGACGAAAATGCAATTTGATACTTTGGCTTGATAGACTGGCGAAAATGCAATTTTAAACATCGGCTTGATATACCGACGAAAATGCAATATTTAACATCGGCATGATAGACCGACGAAATTGCAATTTTATACTTTGGCTTGATAGACTGACGAAAAGCAATTTTTAACATCGGCTTGATAGACTGACGAAAATGCAATTTTATACTTGGGCTTGATAGACCGACGAAAATGCAATTTTATACTTTGGCTTGATAGACTGACGAAAATGCAATTTTAAACATCGGCTTGATAGACAGACGAAAATGCAATTTTATACTTTGGCTTGATAGACTGACGAAAATGCAATTTTATACTTTGGCTTGATAGACTGACGAAAATGCAATTTTAAACATCGGCTTGATAGACCGACGAAAATGCAATTTTATACTTTGGCTTGATATACCGACGAAAATGCAATTTTATACTTAGGCTTCATAGACCGACGAAAATGCAATTTTATACTTTGGCTTGATAGACTGACGAAAATGCAATTTAAACATCGGCTTGATAGCCCGACGAAAATGCAATTTCATACTTTGGCTTAATAGACTGACGAAAAGGCAATTTTAAACATCGGCTTGATAGACCGACGAAAATGCAATTTTATACTTGGGCTTGATAGACCGACGAAAATGTAATTTTAAACTTTGGCTTGATAGACCGACCAACATGTAATTTTAAACTTTGGCTTGATAGACCGAATAAAATATGATTTTTAACTTTTTTTTTGATAGACCGACGAAAATGTCATTTTAAACTTTGGCTTGATAGACCGACAAAAATGCAATTTTAAACTTTGGCTTGATATACCGACGAAAATGCAGTTTAAAACATCGGCTTGATATACCGACGAAAATGCAATTTTATACTTTGGCTTGATAGACTGACGAAAATGCAATTTTAAACTTCGGCATGATAGACCGACGAAATTGCAATTTTATACTTTGGCTTGATAGACTGACGAAAATGCAATTTTAAACATCGGCTTGATATACCGACGAAAATGCAATTTTAAACATCGGCATGATAGACCGACGAAATTGCAATTTTATACTTTGGCTTGATAGACTGACGAAAAGCAATTTTTAACATCGGCTTAATAGACCGACGAAAATGCAATTTTATACTTGGGCTTGATAGACCGACGAAAATGCAATTTTATACTTTGGCTTGATAGACTGACGAAAATGCAATTTTAAACATCGGCTTGATAGACCGACGAAAATGCAATTTTATACTTTGGCTTGATAGACTGACGAAAATGCAATTTAAACATCGGCTTTATAGCCCGACGAAAATGCAATTTTATACTTGGGCTTGATAGACCGACCAAAATACAATTTTATACTTTGGCTTGATAGACTGACAAAAATGCAATTTCATACTTGGGCTTGATAGACCGACGAAAATGCAATTTTATACTTTGGCTTGATAGACTGGCGAAAATGCTATTTTAAACACGGCTTGATAGACCGACGAAAATGCAATTTTATACTTTGGCTTGATAGACTGACGAAAATGCAATTTTACACATCGGCTTGATATACCGACGAAAATGCAATTTTATACTTTGGCTTAATAGACTGACGAAAAAGCAATTTTAAACATCGGCTTGATAGACTGACGAAAATGCAATTTTATACTTGGGCTTGATAGACCGACGAAAATGCAATTTTATACTTTGGCTTGATAGACTAACGAAAATGCAATTTTATACTTTGGCTTGATAGACCGACGAAAATGCAATTTTATACTTTGGCTTGATGGACTGACGAAAATGCAATTTTAAACATCGGCTTGATATACCGACGAAAATGCAATTTTATACTTTGGCTTAATAGACTGACGAATAGGCAATTTTAAACATCGGCTTGATAGACCGACGAAAATGCAATTTTATACTTGGGCTTGATAGACCGACGAAAATGCAATTTTATACTTTGGCTTGATAGACTGACGAAAATGCAATTTTATACTTTGGCTTAATAGACTGACGAAAAGGCAATTTTAAACATCGGCTTGATAGACCGACGAAAATGCAATTTTATACTTTGGCTTGATGGACTGACGAAAATGCAAGTTTAACATCGGCTTGATATACCGACGAAAATGCAATTTTATACTTTGGCTTAATAGACTGACGAAAAGGCAATTTTAAACATCGGCTTGATAGACCGACAAAAATGCAATTTTATACTTGGGCTTGATAGACCGACGAAAATGTAATTTTAAACTTTGGCTTGATAGACCGACCAACATGTAATTTTAAACTTTGGCTTGATAGACCGAATAAAATATAATTTAAAACTTTTTTTTTGATAGACCGACGAAAATGTCATTTTAAACTTTGGCTTGATAGACCGACAAAAATGCAATTTTAAACTTTGGCTTGATATACCGACGAAAATGCAGTTTAAAACATCGGCTTGATATACCGACGAAAATGCAATTTTATACTTTGGCTTGATAGACTGACGAAAATGCAATTCAAAACATCGGTTTGATATACCGACGAACATGCAATTTTATACTTTGGCTTGATAGACCGACGAAAATGCAGTTAAAAAAATCGGCTTGATATACCGACGAAAATTCAATTTTATACTTAAGCTTGATACACCGACGAAAATGCAATTTTATACTTTGGCTTGATAGACTGACGAAAATGCAATTTAAAACATCGGCTTGATATACCGACGAAAATGTAATTTTATACTTTGGCTTGATAGACCGACGAAAATGCAATTTAAAACCTCGGCTTGATATACCGACGAAAATGCAATTTTATACTTTGGCTTGATAGACCGACGAAAATGCAATTTTTTACTTTGGCTTGATAGACTGACGAAAATGCAATTTTAAACATCAGCTTAGTAGACCGACGAAAATGCAATTTTATACTTTGGCTTGATAGACTGACGAAAAGGCAATTTTTAACATCGGCTTGATATACCGACGAAAATGCAATTTTATACTTTGGCTTGATAGACTGACGAAAATGCAATTTTAAACATCGGCATGATAGACCGACGAAATTGCAATTTTATACTTTGGCTTGATAGACTGACGAAAATGCAATTTTAAACATCGGCTTGATATACCGACGAAAAGCAATTTTTAACATCGGCTTGATAGACCGACGAAAATGCAATTTTATACTTGGGCTTGATAGACCGACGAAAATGCAATTTTATACTTTGGCTTGATAGACTGACGAAAATGCAATTTTAAACATCGGCTTGATAGACCGACGAAAATGCAATTTTATACTTTGGCTTGATAGACTGACGAAAATGCAATTTTATACTTTGGCTTGATAGACTGACGAAAATGCAATTTTAAACATCGGCTTGGTAGACCGACGAAAATGCAATTTTATACTTTGGCTTGATATACCGACGAAAATGCAATTTTAAACATCGGCTTGATAGACCGACGAAAATGCAATTTTATACTTTTACTTGATAGACTGGCGAAAATGCAATTTAAACATCGGCTTGATAGCCCGACGAAAATGCAATTTTATACTTGGGCTTGATAGACCGACGAAAATGCAATTTTATACTTTGGCTTGATAGACTGACAAAAATGCAATTTCATACTTGGGCTTGATAGACCGACGAAAATGCAATTTTATACTTTGGCTTGATAGACTGACGAAAATGCTATTTTAAACATCGGCTTGATATACCGACGAAAATGCAATTTTATACTTTGGCTTGATAGACTGACGAAAATGCAATTTAAAAATCGGCTTGATATACCGACGAAAATGCAATTTTATACTTTGGCTTAATAGACTGATGAAAAGGCATTTTAAACATCGGCTTGATAGACTGACGAAAATGCAATTTTATGCTTGGGCTTGATAGACCGACGAAAATGCAATTTTATACTTTGGCTTCATAGACTGACGAAAATGCAATTTTATACTTTGGCTTGATAGACCGACGAAAATGCAATTTTATACTTTGGCTTGATAGACTGACGAAAAGGCAATTTAAAACATCGGCTTGATAGACCGACGAAAATGCAATTTTATACTTTGGCTTGATGGACTGACGAAATGCAATTTTAAACATCGGCTTGATATACCGACGAAAATGCAATTTTAAACATCGGCATGATAGACCGACGAAATTGCAATTTTATACTTTGGCTTGATAGACTGACGAAAAGCAATTTTTAACATCGGCTTGATAGACCGACGAAAATGCAATTTTATACTTGGGCTTGATAGACCGACGAAAATGCAATTTTATACTTTGGCTTGATAGGCTGACGAAAATGCAATTTTAAACATCGGCTAGATAGACCGACGAAAATGCAATTTTATACTTTGGCTTGATAGACTGACGAAAATGCAATTTTATACTTTGGCTCGATTGACTGACGAAAATGCAATTTTAAACATCGGCTTGGTAGACCGACGAAAATGCAATTTTATACTTTGGCTTGATATACCGACGAAAATGCAATTTTATACTTTGGCTTGATAGACTGACGAAAAGGCAATTTTAAACATCGGCTTGATAGACCGACGAAAATGCAATTTTATACTTTGGCTTGATGGACTGACGAAAATGCAATTTTAAACATCGGCTTGATATACCGACGAAAATGCAATTTTATACTTTGGCTTAATAGACTGACGAAAGGCAATTTTAAACATCGGCTTGATAGACCGACGAAAATGCAATTTTATACTTGGGCTTGATAGACCGACGAAAATGCAATTTTATACTTTGGCTGGATAGACTGACGAAAATGCAATTTTATACTTTGGCTTAATAGACTGACGAAAAGGCAATTTTAAACATCGGCTTGATAGACCGACGAAAATGCAATTTTATTCTTTGGCTTGATGGACTGACGAAAATGCAAGTTAAACATCGGCATGATATACCGACGAAAATGCAATTTTATACTTTGGCTTAATAGACTGACGAAAAGGCAATTTTAAACATCGGCTTGATAGACCGACGAAAATGCAATTTTAAACATCGGCTTGATAGACCGACGAAAATGTAATTTTATACTTTTGCTTGAAAGACCGATGAAAATGTCATTTTAAACTTTGGCTTCATAGACCGTCGGAAATGCAATTTTAAACTTCGGCTTGCTATACCGAAGAAAATACAATTTAAATTTTGGCTGGCTAGACTGACGAAAATGCAATTTTAAACATCGGCTTGATATACCGACGAAAATGCAATTTTAAACATCGGCATGATAGACCGACGAAATTGCAATTTTATACTTTGGCTTGATAGACTGACGAAAAGCAATTTTTAACATCGGCTTGATAGACCGACGAAAATGCAATTTTATACTTGGGCTTGATAGACCGACGAAAATGCAATTTTATACTTTGGCTTGATAGGCTGACGAAAATGCAATTTTAAACATCGGCTTGATAGACCGACGAAAATGCAATTTTATACTTTGGCTTGATAGACTGACGAAAATGCAATTTTATACTTTGGCTCGATTGACTGACGAAAATGCAATTTTAAACATCGGCTTGGTAGACCGACGAAAATGCAATTTTATACTTTGGCTTGATATACCGACGAAAATGCAATTTTATACTTTGGCTTGATAGACTGACGAAAAGGCAATTTTAAACATCGGCTTGATAGACCGACGAAAATGCAATTTTATACTTTGGCTTGATGGACTGACGAAAATGCAATTTTAAACATCGGCTTGATATACCGACGAAAATGCAATTTTATACTTTGGCTTAATAGACTGACGAAAGGCAATTTTAAACATCGGCTTGATAGACCGACGAAAATGCAATTTTATACTTGGGCTTGATAGACCGACGAAAATGCAATTTTATACTTTGGCTGGATAGACTGACGAAAATGCAATTTTATACTTTGGCTTAATAGACTGACGAAAAGGCAATTTTAAACATCGGCTTGATAGACCGACGAAAATGCAATTTTAAACATCGGCTTGATAGACCGACGAAAATGTAATTTTATACTTTTGCTTGAAAGACCGATGAAAATGTCATTTTAAACTTTGGCTTCATAGACCGTCGGAAATGCAATTTTAAACTTCGGCTTGCTATACCGAAGAAAATACAATTTAAATTTTGGCTGGCTAGACTGACGAAAATGCAATTTTAAACATCGGCTTGATATACCGACGAAAATGCAATTTTAAACATCGGCATGATATACCGACGAAATTGCAATTTTATACTTTGGCTTGATAGACTGACGAAAAGCAATTTTTAACATCGGCTTGATAGACCGACGAAAATGCAATTTTATACTTGGGCTTGATAGACCGACGAAAATGCAATTTTATACTTTGGCTTGATAGGCTGACGAAAATGCAATTTTAAACATCGGCTTGATAGACCGACGAAAATGCAATTTTATACTTTAGCTTGATAGACTGACGAAAATGCAATTTTATACTTTGGCTTGATAGACTGACGAAAATGCAATTTTAAACATCGGCTTGGTAGACCGACGAAAATGCAATTTTATACTTTGGCTTGATATACCGACGAAAATGCAATTTTAAACATCGGCTTGATAGACCGACGAAAATGCAATTTTATACTTGGGCTTGATAGACCGACGAAAATGCAATTTTATACTTTGGCTTGATAGACTGACAAAAATGCAATTTCATACTTGGGCTTGATAGACCGACGAAAATGCAATTTTATACTTTGGCTTGATAGACTGACGAAAATGCTATTTTAAACATCGGCTTGATATACCGACGAAAATGCAATTTTATACTTTGGCTTGATAGACTGACGAAAATGAAATTTTAAACATCGGCTTGATATACCGACGAAAATGCAATTTTATACTTTGGCTTAATAGACTGACGAAAGGCAATTTTAAACATCGGCTTGATAGACCGACGAAAATGCAATTTTATACTTGGGCTTGATAGACCGACGAAAATGCAATTTTATACTTTGGCTGGATAGACTGACGAAAATGCAATTTTATACTTTGGCTTAATAGACTGACGAAAAGGCAATTTTAAACATCGGCTTGATAGACCGACGAAAATGCAATTTTATTCTTTGGCTTGATGGACTGACGAAAATGCAAGTTAAACATCGGCATGATATACCGACGAAAATGCAATTTTATACTTTGGCTTAATAGACTGACGAAAAGGCAATTTTAAACATCGGCTTGATAGACCGACGAAAATGCAATTTTAAACATCGGCTTGATAGACCGACGAAAATGTAATTTTATACTTTTGCTTGAAAGACCGAGTAAAATGTCATTTTAAACTTTGGCTTCATAGACCGTCGGAAATGCAATTTTAAACTTTGGCTTGCTATACCGAAGAAAATACAATTTAAATTTTGGCTGGCTAGACTGACGAAAATGCAATTTTAAACATCGGCTTGATATACCGACGAAAATGCAATTTTAAACATCGGCATGATAGACCGACGAAATTGCAATTTTATACTTTGGCTTGATAGACTGACGAAAAGCAATTTTTAACATCGGCTTGATAGACCGACGAAAATGCAATTTTATACTTGGGCTTGATAGACCGACGAAAATGCAATTTTATACTTTGGCTTGATAGGCTGACGAAAATGCAATTTTAAACATCGGCTTGATAGACCGACGAAAATGCAATTTTATACTTTAGCTTGATAGACTGACGAAAATGCAATTTTATACTTTGGCTTGATAGACTGACGAAAATGCAATTTTAAACATCGGCTTGGTAGACCGACGAAAATGCAATTTTATACTTTGGCTTGATATACCGACGAAAATGCAATTTTAAACATCGGCTTGATAGACCGACGAAAATGCAATTTTATACTTGGGCTTGATAGACCGACGAAAATGCAATTTTATACTTTGGCTTGATAGACTGACAAAAATGCAATTTCATACTTGGGCTTGATAGACCGACGAAAATGCAATTTTATACTTTGGCTTGATAGACTGACGAAAATGCTATTGTAAACATCGGCTTGATATACCGACGAAAATGCAATTTTATACTTTGGCTTGATAGACTGACGAAAATGAAATTTTAAACATCGGCTTGATATACCGACGAAAATGCAATTTTATACTTTGGCTTAATAGACTGACGAAAGGCAATTTTAAACATCGGCTTGATAGACCGACGAAAATGCAATTTTATACTTGGGCTTGATAGACCGACGAAAATGCAATTTTATACTTTGGCTGGATAGACTGACGAAAATGCAATTTTATACTTTGGCTTAATAGACTGACGAAAAGGCAATTTTAAACATCGGCTTGATAGACCGACGAAAATGCAATTTTATTCTTTGGCTTGATGGACTGACGAAAATGCAAGTTAAACATCGGCATGATATACCGACGAAAATGCAATTTTATACTTTGGCTTAATAGACTGACGAAAAGGCAATTTTAAACATCGGCTTGATAGACCGACGAAAATGCAATTTTAAACATCGGCTTGATAGACCGACGAAAATGTAATTTTATACTTTTGCTTGAAAGACCGAGTAAAATGTCATTTTAAACTTTGGCTTCATAGACCGTCGGAAATGCAATTTTAAACTTTGGCTTGCTATACCGAAGAAAATACAATTTAAATTTTGGCTGGCTAGACTGACGAAAATGCAATTTTAAACATCGGCTTGATATACCGACGAAAATGCAATTTTAAACATCGGCATGATAGACCGACGAAATTGCAATTTTATACTTTGGCTTGATAGACTGACGAAAAGCAATTTTTAACATCGGCTTGATAGACCGACGAAAATGCAATTTTATACTTGGGCTTGATAGACCGACGAAAATGCAATTTTATACTTTGGCTTGATAGGCTGACGAAAATGCAATTTTAAACATCGGCTTGATAGACCGACGAAAATGCAATTTTATACTTTAGCTTGATAGACTGACGAAAATGCAATTTTATACTTTGGCTTGATAGACTGACGAAAATGCAATTTTAAACATCGGCTTGGTAGACCGACGAAAATGCAATTTTATACTTTGGCTTGATATACCGACGAAAATGCAATTTTAAACATCGGCTTGATAGACCGACGAAAATGCAATTTTATACTTGGGCTTGATAGACCGACGAAAATGCAATTTTATACTTTGGCTTGATAGACTGACAAAAATGCAATTTCATACTTGGGCTTGATAGACCGACGAAAATGCAATTTTATACTTTGGCTTGATAGACTGACGAAAATGCTATTTTAAACATCGGCTTGATATACCGACGAAAATGCAATTTTATACTTTGGCTTGATAGACTGACGAAAATGAAATTTTAAACATCGGCTTGATAAACCGACGAAAATGCAATTTTATACTTTGGCTTAATAGACTGATGAAAAGGCAATTTTAAACATCGGCTTGATAGACTGACGAAAATGCAATTTTATACTTGGGCTTGATAGACCGACGAAAATGCAATTTTATACTTTGGCTTGATAGACTGACGAAAATGCAATTTTATAGTTTGGCTTGATAGACCGACGAAAATGCAATTTTATACTTTGGCTTGATAGACTGACGAAAAGGCAATTTTAAACATCGGCTTGATAGACCGACGAAAATGCAATTTTATACTTTGGCTTGATGGACTGACGAAAATGCAATTTTAAACATCGGCTTGATATACCGACGAAAATGCAATTTTATACTTTGGCTTAATAGACTGACGAAAGGCAATTTTAAACATCGGCTTGATAGACCGACGAAAATGCAATTTTATACTTGGGCTTGATAGACCGACGAAAATGCAATTTTATACTTTAGCTTGATAGACTGACG
The DNA here is from genome assembly GCA_963556195.1 of Sepiola atlantica. Lineage (NCBI taxonomy): Eukaryota > Metazoa > Mollusca > Cephalopoda > Sepiida > Sepiolidae > Sepiola > Sepiola atlantica. Next base: position 164,523,139 of record OY744524.1, on the reverse strand, counting down.
AAAATGCAATTTTATACTTTGGCTTAATAGACTGACGAAAGGCAATTTTAAACATCGGCTTGAAAGACCGACGAAAATGCAATTTTATACTTGGGCTTGATAGACCGACGAAAATGCAATTTTATACTTTGGCTTGATAGACTGACGAAAATGCAATTTTAAACATCGGCTTGATAGACCGACGAAAATGCAATTTTATACTTTGGTTGATGGACTGACGAAAATGCTATTTTAAACATCGGCTTGAAAGACTGACGAAAATGCAATTTTATACTTTGGCTTGATAGACTGACAAAAATGCAATTTTAAACATCGGCTTGATAGACCGACGAAAATGTAATTTTATACTTTTGCTTGAAAGACCGATGAAAATGTCATTTTAAACTTTGGCTTCATAGACCGTCGGAAATGCAATTAAAAACTTTGGCTTGATAGACCGACCAAAATGTAATTTTAAACTTTGGCTTGATAGACCAACCAAAATGTAATTTTAAGTTTTGGCTTGATAGACCGACTAAAATGTAATTTTAAACTTTGGCTTGATAGACTGAAGAAAATGCAATTTAAAACTTTGGCTTGATAGACCGACCAAAATGTAATTTAAAACTTTGGCTTGATAGTCCGACGAAAATGCAATATTAAACTTTTGCTTGATAGACCGACGAAAATGCAATTTAAAACTTTGGCTTGATATACCGACCAAAATGTAATTTTAAACTTTGGCTTGATAGACCGACCAAAATGTAATTTTAAACTTTGGCTTGATAGACCGACCAAAATGTAATTTTAAACTTTGACTTGATAGACCGAATAAAATATGATGTTAAACTTTTTTTTTGATAGACCGACGAAAATGTCATTTTAAACTTTGGCTTGATGAACCGACGAAAATGTCATTTTAAACTTTTCCTTGATAGACCGACAAAAATGCAATTTTAAACTTTGGCTTGATGAACCGACCAAAATGCAATCTTAAACTTTGGCTTGATAGACCGACGAAAATGCAATTTTATACTTTGGCTTGATGGACTGACGAAAATGCAAGTTTAACATCGGCTTGATATACCGACGAAAATGCAATTTTATACTTTGGCTTAATAGACTGACGAAAAGGCAATTTTAAACATCGGCTTGATAGACCGACAAAAATGCAATTTTATACTTGGGCTTGATAGACCGACGAAAATGTAATTTTAAACTTTGGCTTGATAGACCGACCAACATGTAATTTTAAACTTTGGCTTGATAGACCGAATAAAATATGATTTTAAACTTTTTTTTTGATAGACCGACGAAAATGTCATTTTAAACTTTGGCTTGATAGACCGACAAAAATGCAATTTTAAACTTTGGCTTGATATACCGACGAAAATGCAGTTTAAAACATCGGCTTGATATACCGACGAAAATGCAATTTTATACTTTGGCTTGATAGACTGACGAAAATGCAATTCAAAACATCGGTTTGATATACCGACGAACATGCAATTTTATACTTTGGCTTGATAGACCGACGAAAATGCAGTTAAAAAAATCGGCTTGATATACCGACGAAAATTCAATTTTATACTTAGGCTTGATAGACCGACGAAAATGCAATTTTATACTTTGGCTTGATAGACTGACGAAAATGCAATTTAAAACATCGGCTTGATATACCGACGAAAATGTAATTTTATACTTTGGCTTGATAGACCGACGAAAATGCAATTTTTTACTTTGGCTTGATAGACTGACGAAAATGCAATTTTAAACATCAGCTTAGTAGACCGACGAAAATGCAATTTTATACTTTGGCTTGATAGACTGACGAAAAGGCAATTTTTAACATCGGCTTGATATACCGACGAAAATGCAATTTTATACTTTGGCTTGATAGACTGACGAAAATGCAATTTTAAACATCGGCATGATAGACCGACGAAATTGCAATTTTATACTTTGGCTTGATAGACTGACGAAAATGCAATTTTAAACATCGGCTTGATATACCGACGAAAATGCAATTTTAAACATCGGCATGATAGACCGACGAAATTGCAATTTTATACTTTGGCTTGATAGACTGACGAAAAGCAATTTTTAACATCGGCTTGATAGACGGACGAAAATGCAATTTTATACTTGGGCTTGATAGACCGACGAAAATGCAATTTTATACTTTGGCTTGATAGACTGACGAAAATGCAATTTTAAACATCGGCTTGATAGACCGACGAAAATGCAATTTTATACTTTGGCTTGATAGACTGACGAAAATGCAATTTTATACTTTGGCTTGATAGACTGACGAAAATGCAATTTTAAACATCGGCTTGGTAGACCGACGAAAATGCAATTTTATACTTTGGCTTGATATACCGACGAAAATGCAATTTTAAACATCGGCTTGATAGACCGACGAAAATGCAATTTTATACTTTTACTTGATAGACTGGCGAAAATGCAATTTAAACATCGGCTTGATAGCCCGACGAAAATGCAATTTTATACTTGGGCTTGATAGACCGACGAAAATGCAATTTTATACTTTGGCTTGATAGACTGACAAAAATGCAATTTCATACTTGGGCTTGATAGACCGACGAAAATGCAATTTTATACTTTGGCTTGATAGACTGACGAAAATGCTATTTTAAACATCGGCTTGATATACCGACGAAAATGCAATTTTATACTTTGGCTTGATAGACTGACGAAAATGCAATTTTAAACATCGGCTTGATATACCGACGAAAATGCAATTTTATACTTTGGCTTAATAGACTGATGAAAAGGCATTTTAAACATCGGCTTGATAGACTGACGAAAATGCAATTTTATACTTGGGCTTGATAGACCGACGAAAATGCAATTTTATACTTTGGCTTGATAGACTGACGAAAATGCAATTTTATACTTTGGCTTGATAGACCGACGAAAATGCAATTTTATACTTTGGCTTGATAGACTGACGAAAAGGCAATTTTAAACATCGGCTTGATAGACCGACGAAAATGCAATTTTATACTTTGGCTTGATGGACTGACGAAAATGCAATTTTAAACATCGGCTTGATATACCGACGAAAATGCAATTTTATACTTTGGCTTAATAGACTGACGAAAGGCAATTTTAAACATCGGCTTGATAGACCGACGAAAATGCAATTTTATACTTGGGCTTGATAGACCGACGAAAATGCAATTTTATACTTTGGCTTGATAGACTGACGAAAATGCAATTTTATACTTTGGCTTAATAGACTGACGAAAAGGCAATTTTAAACATCGGCTTGATAGACCGACGAAAATGTAATTTTATACTTTTGCTTGAAAGACCGATTAAAATGTCATTTTTAACTTTGGCTTCATAGACCGTCGGAAATGCAATTTTAAACTTCGGCTTGCTATACCGAAGAAAATACAATTTAAATTTTGGCTTGCTAGACTGACGAAAATGCAATTTTAAACATCGGCTTGATATACCGACGAAAATGCAATTTTAAACATCGGCATGATAGACCGACGAAATTGCAATTTTATACTTTGGCTTGATAGACTGACGAAAAGCAATTTTTAACATCGGCTTGATAGACCGACGAAAATGCAATTTTATACTTGGGCTTGATAGACCGACGAAAATGCAATTTTATACTTTGGCTTGATAGGCTGACGAAAATGCAATTTTAAACATCGGCTTGATAGACCGACGAAAATGCAATTTTATACTTTGGCTTGATAGACTGACGAAAATGCAATTTTATACTTTGGCTTGATAGACTGACGAAAATGCAATTTTAAACATCGGCTTGGTAGACCGACGAAAATGCAATTTTATACTTTGGCTTGATATACCGACGAAAATGCAATTTTAAACATCGGCTTAGTAGACCGACGAAAATGCAATTTTATACTTTGGCTTGATAGACTGACGAAAATGCAATTTAAACATCGGCTTTATAGCCCGACGAAAATGCAATTTTATACTTGGGCTTGATAGACCGACGAAAATGCAATTTTATACTTTGGCTTGATAGACTGACAAAAATGCAATTTCATACTTGGGCTTGATAGACCGACGAAAATGCAATTTTATACTTTGGCTTGATAGACTGACGAAAATGCTATTTTAAACATCGGCTTGATATACCGACGAAAATGCAATTTTATACTTTGGCTTGATAGACTGACGAAAATGAAATTTTAAACATCGGCTTGATATACCGACGAAAATGCAATTTTATACTTTGGCTTAATAGACTGATGAAAAGGCAATTTTAAACATCGGCTTGATAGACCGACGAAAATGCAATTTTAAACATCGGCTTGATAGACCGACGAAAATGCAATTTTAAACATCGGCTTAATAGACTGACGAAAATGCAATTTTAAACATCGGCTTGATAGACCGACGAAAATGCAATTTTATACTTGGGCTTGATAGACCGACGAAAATGCAATTTTATACTTTGGCTTGATAGACTGACGAAAATGCAATTTTATACTTTGGCTTGATAGACCGACGAAAATGCAATTTTATACTTTGGCTTGATAGACTGACGAAAAGGCAATTTTAAACATCGGCTTGATAGACCGACGAAAATGCAATTTTATACTTTGGCTTGATGGACTGACGAAAATGCAATTTTAAACATCGGCTTGATATACCGACGAAAATGCAATTTTATACTTTGGCTTAATAGACTGACGAAAGGCAATTTTAAACATCGGCTTGATAGACCGACGAAAATGCAATTTTATACTTGGGCTTGATAGACCGACGAAAATGCAATTTTATACTTTAGCTTGATAGACTGACGAAAATGCAATTTTATACTTTGGCTTAATAGACTGACGAAAAGGCAATTTTAAACATCGGCTTGATAGACCGACGAAAATGCAATTTTATACTTTGGCTTGATGGACTGACGAAAATGCAAGTTAAACATCGGCTTGATATATCGACGAAAATGCAATTTTATACTTTGGCTTAATAGACTGACGAAAAGGCAAATTTAAACATCGGCTTGATAGACCGACGAAAATGCAATTGTATACTTGGGCTTGATAGACCGACGAAAATGCAATTTTATACTTTGGCTTGATAGACTGACGAAAATGCAATTTTAAACATCGGCTTGATAGACCGACGAAAATGCAATTTTATACTTTGGTTGATGGACTGACGAAAATGCTATTTTAAACATCGGCTTGATAGACTGACGAAAATGCAATTTTATACTTTGGCTTGATAGACTGACAAAAATGCAATTTTAAACATCGGCTTGATAGACCGACGAAAATGTAATTTTATACTTTTGCTTGAAAGACCGATGAAAATGTCATTTGTAACTTTGGCTTCATAGACCGTCGGAAATGCAATTTTAAACTTCGGCTTGCTATACCGAAGAAAATACAATTTAAATTTTGGCTTGATAGACTGACGAAAATGCAATTTTAAACATCGGCTTTATAGACCGACGAAAATGCAATTTTATACTTTGGCTTGATAGACTGACGAAAATGCAATTTTAAACATCGGCTTGATAGACCGATGAAAGTGCAATTTTATACTTTGGCTTGATAGACTGACGAAAATGCAATTTTAAACTTTGGCTTGATAGACCGACGAAAATGCAATTAAAAACTTTGGCTTGATAGACCGACCAAAATGTAATTTTAAACTTTGGCTTGATAGACCAACCAAAATGTAATTTTAAGTTTTGGCTTGATAGACCGACTAAAATGTAATTTTAAACTTTGGCTTGATAGACTGAAGAAAATGCAATTTAAAACTTTGGCTTGATAGACCGACCAAAATGTAATTTAAAACTTTGGCTTGATAGTCCGACGAAAATGCAATATTAAACTTTTGCTTGATAGACCGACGAAAATGCAATTTAAAACTTTGGCTTGATATACCGACCAAAATGTAATTTTAAACTTTGGCTTGATAGACCGACCAAAATGTAATTTTAAACTTTGGCTTGATAGACCGACCAAAATGTAATTTTAAACTTTGACTTGATAGACCGAATAAAATATGATGTTAAACTTTTTTTTTGATAGACCGACAAAAATGCAATTTTAAACTTTGGCTTGATGAACCGACCAAAATGCAATCTTAAACTTTAGCTTGATAGACCGACGAAAATGTAATCTTAAACTTTGGCTTGATTGATTGACGAAAATTTAATTTTAAACTTTTCCTTGATAGATCGACGAAAATGCACTTTTTAACTTTAGCTTGATAGACCGACGAAAATGTCATTTTAAACTGTTGCTTGATAGACCGAAGAAAATGTAATTTTAAACTTTGGCTTAATAGACCGTCGGAAATCCAATTTTAAACTTTGGCTTGTATAGACCGACGAAAATTTAATTTTAAACTTTGGCTTGAGCGACCGACGAAAATGCAATTTAAAACTGCGGCATGATAGACCGACGAGAATGCAATTTTAATCTTTGGCTTGATAGACCGACGAAAATGTCATTTTTAACTTTGGCTTGATAGACCGACGAAAATGCAATTTTAAACTTCGGCTTGATAGACTGACGAAAATGTCATTTTTAACTTTGGCTTGATAGACCGACGAAAATGCAATTTTAAACTTCGGCTTGATAGACTGACGAAAATGCAATTTTAAACTTTGGCTTGATAGACCGACGAAAATGTAATTTTATACTTTTGCTTGAAAGACCGATGAAAATGTCATTTAAAACTTTGGCTTCATAGACCGTCGGAAATGCAATTTTAAACTTCGGCTTGCTATACCGAAGAAAATACAATTTAAATTTTGGCTTGATAGACCAACGAAAATATAATTTTAAACTTTGGCTTGATAGACCGACGAAAATGTCATTTTAAACTTTGGCTTGATATACCGACCAAAATGCAATTTTAAACTTTGGCTTGATAGACTGACGAAAATGCAATTTTAGACTTCGGCTTGATAGACCGACAAGAATGCAATTTTAAACTTCGGCTTGATAGACCGACGAAAATGCAATTTTAAAATTTTGCTTGATATGACGATGAGAATGCAATTTAAAACTTTGGCTTGATAGACCGACGAAAATGTAATTTTAAATTTTGGCTTGATAGACCGACCAAAATGTAATTTTAAACTTTGTCTTGGTAAACCGACGAAAATACAATTTTAAACTTCGGCTTAATAGACCAACGAAAATGTCATTTTAAACGTAAGCACAACAGAGAAACGAAAATAGTATTTAACGGTGTCTGTATATGCATGCGTGTAGTTTAGTAATAATTCGAAGAAAGAATAAAACCAGAAAGTATTTTGCTTTTATTGGATATGCGTTTAATGAAACAACCTTTTGAAATGGAATTCTTAAGTAGTATATTAGTGTTCTTCAATGAATGATCAGTACATGTGATGTGAACTTTGTACCTTTATTTTGTCTCTTGAAAACGAATTTCGGTTTGTTCATACTGATTCTTTCTCCGAAAATAGGCTCCCTAATTGAGTTCATTTTTAATGATTCTGACTATATTTTGTGTTTCGTGTTACCTCTAGGCATGTGTTTAATTTCCCAGTGGCTTCCTTTTTGTTTTTCTAAGAAATCACATGATGGAAATGTACTGTTATTTTGATGTGTAAGCTACATGTCTGTGTAATTGGTTCATCAATATTTTAGTGATATGTTTTTTCTGTAAAGCTCTTTATTGGACTGAAAAATATCACAACCCTTTAAACCTATACGGCAAACTTTTCTCTATGTGTCAAAACATGTCTCCTTCATTAGACAGTCTAGTTGGACAACTAGCCAGAATTATGTTTCAGAGTTAGTTTGTTTTTTAGATTAGGATTTGTTGTGAAGTGGTTATTCCTGAAAGTAGAAGCAATACAAGCAAAAGGAAGGATCAGAGAGACACAACACACGTTGTTATGATGTCGACCGCTTCGTGCGCACTCTGCTGAGTGACACGTAGCAAAACCCTTCTATTTACCTCAAATGGTCCAAGGGAAATCACTCGAATTCAAAGCGACAAACACTACAGGATTGATCATTTTTATTATTTTAATTATTCAGACGACTATTCTCATCTTTGATGTTATTTTCACAAAGTTTCGGCTGATGTAACTTCTTTAGGTGAATCTTTCAAGACACGGAAATCTTGATACCCAACTTCTGGAATCTATACGTAATTTCGAACCGAATGTTTTACTTAATCCCGGGAGCCGATTGTTCTCGTTTTGTCAATCATAACCGGATAGAAGTGTTCATAACCGTGGCGCAACGGATAAAGACGTTGAAGAACAATCAGTTATCAGTGACAGTCTTCTGAAGGTTGAAAGTTCAATCCTCACTACAGGCGATGATAACTAAAAAAAATGAAAAATATGAAATACTTAGTTAACGTTTTTTCCCGGTCATGGCTGACGGAAAAAGAATAATCTACACCCGTGAATTAAATAAAGGGTTCAGTTCGAAATTCTTTATAGATTCCCGAGTTCGACATAAACATTACCAAGATTGAAAATATGCATCCAAAGAAGGTCGGAGGTTACATCGCCCGAAACGTTGTAAGAATAAAATCCAAGATGAGAATAGTAGTCCGAAAATTCAAATAATACAAATAAGAGACAAAAAATTGTGAAAATAAAAGAGGGGGTATCTTATTTACAGATCCATAGACAAAAGAATCGGTAGTTTAAGTTTAAATATTTTACAAAATATCAAAAGATTTGTATTTGAAAAAAAAAACATTGACCATCCGTCCGTCGGTCATTCTGTAACGAACAGTTTTGGAATTGCAGTTTCATCCCCAAACACGCATATTAAATGGACGTTATTGCTTTCCTCATCTTCTTCTTCTTCTTCTTCTTCTTCTTCTTCTTCTTCTTCTTCTTCTTCTTCTTCTTCTTCTTTCTTTCTTCCTCTGACTCGCATTATATTTTTCTTTATCCAATGTATCCTTTTTTTTTTTTAAATTTCAGGGATTCTTCTTCTTCTTCTTCTTCTTCTTTTTCTTGAGTGTAGGAAGAAGAAGAAGAAGAAGAAGAAGAAGAAGAAGAAGAAGAAGAAGAAGAAGAAGAAGCTTCCTACACTCATGCTTCATTTCCGGTTGTTCGCAAGATCAGCACGTAGGCCGCTATTCTGCTTTCCAAACATAAATTAAGGTTCTCCGTATTTCTGATTTTGTGAAAAATCTAAACTAACCTGAAAAATAAAGTACTTACTATAATGAAGATTTCTTGCCTGTGTCTATACGTTTGTCACGGAACATTACGGGGGAATTCTTTGATTCTCACCGATTGTCCGTAACCGTCTTCGTCTACAGAAACAGCTGTTCGTCTCGTTGACACTTTGAAAGTAGTTGCTCAGTTGATAATGATTTCCCTTATCAATGGTTACAGTAGCAGTCATCGCCGTGGTGTGTTAACAACAGAAATTGTTCGCATTCTTATTTTCTGGATGTGATGATAGCAGCCGTCTTCATCTCTTCTATGATAAATGTAATAATGGGTAACAATAAAGGAAAACGTACGAAACATTATTGACCAATGGCGACCTGCTCTTAGATGTTTTTATTTTTTTACAGAACTGTAAAATTTACATATTCCCATTTCCGGCTCCCAGAAGGGCAAATGAAAACAGAGCGACGAAAAGGGCGGCCAAATCCTATCAGTTTACAGGTTGAAGAGAGAGAGGGAGAGAGGAGAGAGAGAGAGAGAGGGGAGAGAGAGAGGGGGAGAGAGAGTAGAGACAGACAGACAGACTGATTTTGCTCTCTTTTTCGTCGTCTCATTTTGCACTTCCTATCCATGACGTCATATCATAACATGTAACTCGAACTAATGGAATTTTCCATTCCTCTGCTTAATTTAACTTTGTGTGAAAGAATACTGTTTTTAAGACTATTTTTACACATCTTGTCCAATATCGCTACAATTTGAGCGGAAAAAGAATAGGTAATAAAAAGAATAAATAAAGCGGATGCCATGACCGGAAATCGAAACTGAAACATTGAAATCTTAAGTCTGATGCTCTAAGAACTGAGCGATTTACATTTTCTTATAAATCGATATTAAAACAATACCGCAGCAAAATAACTATAGCTTACGTCATGTTTCAAAACATTTGTTCAAACATAAGCGATAATAAAAAATAAATAAATGAATAGTTAAACATTATAAATACCGTTGGAAATACTTTTAATAGTCTAAAACAATTTATTTTGTTATAACACTACGTATTGGCGTTAACAATTATTGAATATATAATATATACTAGAATTTGGGCCATGTAGTAACACTTATCTCATGATATATATATATATATATATATATATATATATATATATATATATATATATATACACACACTTATGATAGCAAAAGCTTGAAACGCCGGCGTATGTAGGTTAAAATAATTTAATATTTAATAAAATATTGTATATATATATATATATATATATATATATATATGTCTATGCCCGGAGGGTCTAGTCCTCTCATAATATTATTCATCATTAAATTTACAATTCATCTATTTCATTAACCCTTATTGACGGACGTCTTTGGGCTTTGATCAGTGGTTACTCATTAGTTAAAAAGGTAAACTCACAGGCCCAAAAGGAAGATCTTTCTCTATTCTTCGGCACGTTACATTTCGGACTTCCTGTCCTTTGACGTAATATCCTGGAACGTATCTCTAACTCTAATGTGTAACTTCTACTGTAATTTATCATTTCTTCTGATTAATTTAACTTTTTGTGGAAAATACCGTTTTTAACATTATTTTTACACGCCTAGTCCAATATCGCTACATTAGCATCTGTTCACATCCTTCTGTCTTTTCCATTTTAAAAACCAAACTAACTTAAACCTCGTCCCGAGAATCGTTCAAAATCGCTAGACTATTTGATTCTAATAAAAATTAATTAAATTGAGCAGATCCATTAGCCGTTGAAAATTTAAATAGAATTTTCAATTTACAAAATAACAATAATTAGATCAAGTTACATTACTTCAATCAATAACCGAATCATGGCCATTAGTGATTTCAGGAACCTAAATGTAAGACCAAAACTTTTAGTCTCCTATAATCAATCACTAATGATTATTATTGGACTATTGATTAAATACGTTTAGCTTGATCTAATTATTTTCATTCATCCCTTCACAGTTAAACACCTAGAATGAATGGGCGTTTAAGGGGTGTTGTCAGTAGGTCGATTGGTCTGCTACGATTAAGTTCAAATTATATTATCGTTCATCTTTCATCATTACGTTTGAAATATTATTTTGTTGGTCTGTCACAATTAAGTTTTACATAGCATTTTCAGCATTAAGTACTACATTGAATGGGCGAATGTTCTTTCTTTTCGTTTCATTTCTTTCGTTTTATTACTTCATTGGGAGGTGACGGTGACTAAGTGGTTAACGACATGGACTGAAAACCTGGGTATACCAGGTTCGAATTCAGTTCGTTCCACAAAAACACTTTCACTTAGAATGTTGGCAACCTTCGCGTGGTCCCTCTTGTAAGCACCCGATTTATTTCTAGAAAGAATTCTGACTAGAAAAGATATCGGGGAAACCAATGACAACAACAGAATCATCTGAGTCATACGAAATGAATGAATGAATTACTTCTTTTAATAAAAAAAATAAATTAAATAATAATAATAATAATAATAGTAGTAGTAGTAGTAGTAGTAGTAGTAGTAGTAGTGTGCAATTCCCTGACAAATAATTAAAGGGAAACGGCTCTTCAACTGAGTAATATTGTGTGCCCATTTACACATATAGCATCTCGACACTACGAAGATAGCGATCTGACCACAGAGACAAATTGACAAAACATTATATTAAATCTACGCGAATCATTCAGAACACTACCTGTAAACGCAAGTAAATAAATTGTTTCTTTTGTGCTAGATGTTTAACACAGACGTTTGTGATTTATTTCGTCTGAAATTCTTGTTCAAGTTTATCCAACCCAAATTTCTCGATACTGAATTGTTTACGAAAAAAGATGACTGAATTGTTTACGAAAAAACTGAAATTAATTTCGGTGACTTTAATTTCGTAATCAAATTATTTTGTGAAATTGGAAAGTTTTAAAGTAGGTGTTAGTACCTAACGCTAATCAGAGAGACGAAGATGAACAAATATCTATAATTATTCTTCTCGCCCCAAATCTAGGTTGGGCACTGTAGTGAGTAGTATTAATACAGCCGTCAAAATCATAGCTTTAATGCATGTTCCGTCATAAGTTGAACACTGTTGACGTCGGCTGCCTAGAATAAGTTTAAAACTCTCACCAATTTTAGTTGTTCATGGGGGCTGCGAGAGTTAAGACGTCGGAATTTAAGTTATAAACATGATTTGTTCCGGGGTTTCGAATCCTGCGACCAGCTTGAATGATGTCTGTCTGTAACCGAAACTACGTCACATATCTGAAAGATTATTTCACATCAGGATATGACGTCACAGACAGGAAGTTCGAGACGTGGCGGAAAAGAGAGAAAGATCTTCCTTTTTGGCCTGAATGTTGACTTTTTTTACTAATAAATAACCACTTATCAAGGCCCAAAGTTGTCCGACGATAAGGGTTAATGGATTTTCAATTGAATGATGAAGAATATTATGAGAAGATTGAAAATAATGAATGAAATAAACAACCATTGATTACTAATGAGGACGGTTTATGGCAAGTATTTGTTGACATTAAATTAGAATACGACCATGATGTAGTCTGCAAGGGGGCATTTCCTTATCAATGTCTTTCATTGGCCGCCATTCATTGCAAATGCAATTGTTTATAAACAAAAGACCGGAATTTAATTTAAATCTTACTAGCTGTAATACCCATCCCAAAGAAGGTTTACAACTGGAAGCATTAAGAAGCGCAGGAAATCATACTCCAAAGATATTTCAAGTTAATTAGAAGCATATTGTTATGGTAAGAAATGTGTGTGATGATGGTAGTAGTGGTGGTGGTGGTGTTGGTGATGGTGATGGTGGTGGTGGTGATGATGGTGGGGATGGTGATGGTGATGGTGGTTGTGATGGTGGTGGTGGTGATGATGGTGGGGATGGTGGTGATGGTGATGGTGGTTGTGATGGTGGTGATGGTGATGGTGGTGGCGGTGGTGGTGATGGTGGTGATGGTGGTGATGGTGGTTGTGGTGGTGATGGTGGTGATGGTGGTGGTGGTAGTGATAGTGGTGATGGTGATGGTGATGGTGGTGATAGTGGTGATGGTGGTAATGGTGGTGGTGATAGTGGTGATGGTGGTGGTGGTGGTGATGGTGGTGATGGTAGTAGTGGTGGTGGTGGTGGTGGTGATGGTGATGGTGATGGTGATGGTGATGGTGATGATGGTGGTGGTGGTGGTGGTGGTGGTGGTGGTTGTGATACAGGGGCGTACAATGATTGAAATTTGCTCATTTTTTTAAATTTACTAGAAATCACACCTTGCGTTGCCCGTTTATTAATGAGGACCCTTGTGTACACCTGATTCCTGCAGTGAGCCCTATATTTTGAATATTGTTCTGTAATTTTCAAGTTTTTTCTTCGTTATTTATTTATTTACACAATCCTCTTACTCTTCTTTTATGTTACTGCTGTTACTGTTACTTTAATTGGTTTTCCTTTCTTTTTTATTTAGGTAATTCATTTATTACGTCATCCCATTATTCTCCTTTTCCTACATTACTACTACTAATAATACTACACCGACTACCACTACTACTACTACTACTACGATTCACTGACTTTATTACTCACCTTTCAACACTTACCATCCACTTATTACACTCTGTCTACAGAACGTCTCATCTTAGTTTTCCATCGCCCAAGAATCTATACATTCAATGTACAAACAAGCAAGCAATCGAGTTTTAGTATTTTATATATAACTAGCAGGACCCGTGTCCCGGTGTTGCCCGGGGAAATATAACAGCCTGATTTTAATTTTTAAGTTAAATAAATAGATTCAGAAAATAAATCATTTCACTCGAAGTAATTTAAGTAATTAAAATAGGATTGATGTTTTACCTTCTGGTGCAAATATGTATAGACATTGTGGAGAGCCTACCCTTGAACATCCTACATAAAACTGCCCATGGCTAAAGCAAGGTGAAGTCAAGTTTAGACCACCCACTGCCAATGATTGTCCTTGTGACTTGTTAATTGTCATGGCAAAACACAATTTAACTGGGAACTGAAGCCTTTTAAATTCTATTGCAGAATCTGACGGAATAATGGGTATTAATTTGTGTGTTGGCATACCAAGCAATTCTAATGAATTTAAAAATTCTGTAGGGTATTGTACAGCCTGGTCGTCATCGAGAGTAGAATCCACAGAAGTGAAAGTTTGTTCATCACCTAGAATTTCATCAAGCAGTTGTTGATTGATGACATGTACCATGTCATTTTTAGTAGCTAGAATTGCTCTCTCCGTTAGCCATTCAGGATGCACATAGTTTTCGGCTATATTTGGATACACTTTGCTACTAAGTTCTGTGAGTGATGAAACAATTGAGCCAATACCTGGAGTAATAACAAACGTGCCATTGTTGGTTGTTGCAAGCTTGCCATCACCTATTTTTAGGAGTAGGGAGGCACACTCACCAGCCATTGGGTCACTATTGAGATGTACACGCATGTTTGTAAATAACGTTACAGTCTTAATGTACTTCCACAAATATGACAATTTAATGCAAGCATTAAGCTCGTCAGCGGGACTTCCACGTGGAACAATAGGAAGCGTTTGTCGGAAGTCACCTGATAATAAAAGTGGTATGCCACCCATAACAATATCACGTCTCTTGAGATCACGCAATGTTTTATCTAGAGCCTCAAACGCTTGTTTATGTGCCATTGTACATTCATCCCATACGATCAAGGAACAATTCTGTATAACTTTAGCTGGATCTGATCCTCTTTCTATTTGACAAATTGGATCAGCATCTTTTGTTAAGGATAATGGCAACTTAAATGTGGAGTGAGCTGTCCTACCACCAGGAAGAAGAGTGGTTGCAATGCCCGATGATGCCACTGCCACAGCTATTTTGCCTTCTGACCTAACTTTAGCAAGAATTAACTTGGTAACAAATGTCTTTCCTGTACCTCCGGGTGCATCAAGGAATATCAGGCCATCTTGCTGATCTTCTTCAGTATTAACTATAGTACGAAAAATATGAATTTGCCCATTATTTAGTTGTGCGATACCATCTCGAACAATTGATGCTTGCTCATGAGTTTGATAACTAATTTAAGGCGTCCATGCAGTAATGACCGGATGTGTATTAGATCGATTAGGTGAGGTAAGACCCAATTTTGTCAGTGTTTTACCATTCATCCTATAAGTCATAGCTTCTATATGTACTAAAGCCATATTGAAGATGTCGTCTGAAAGTGTTATATCAACTTCAGGCTGTTGATTGCGTTTCCTAAGAAGGAAATCGTCAGTAAAAGCTTCTTTGTGTGCATCCCAAAGTCGTTTTGGATGAGACACTGCACATGATCGCAAACAAATGTCTCAAATTGTTTGCAGAATCAGATATAGATGCTTCCTGTAGTGTAGCATCCCAATGGTTATCATCTTCAAGTAGTCCAGGTGCACTACATGCATCCCTGAATGTAGTCATAACTTGACCATTGATCGTTTTTAGGTCATTAAAGCTCTGTGTACCTCTAACATTGTGTAGAAGCAGTCTCAAACAGAAGCAGTGAAATTGATTTAGATGCACGGTGCATACCCTGCCCAAAACTTCTGTTTTTTTAACGCACGGATAGCCTGGAACTGGCTTACCCTGTAATCGTTGCTTGTGCAACTCTATCTGCTGCAGTACTTTCAGTAAAGTATATCCGCTGTCCATTTTCTAGATGAACTGATAGGTGAATAACTGGGGGATGATATACATGTATGTGAACGTTAATTATTCTCCAAATGGTTTCATTGGTTGATATGTAACGTCCCATTTCGTATCTCTTAACTTCATCATGAGCATTACTTTCAATTGTGAAGGTATCTTGATCACTACCTTTATTTACATATTTACAAATGTATTTTATTGATTTCATGCTGTTGCAAGATTCAACATTGATATGTGCATCAAAAATCTTACAAAGCAGTTTATTATGTGGTACAACGCATCGGTTGTCTACAGGAACTGTTATGTTGCCAGGTAGGGTAACTGTCGTCTCAAAACCTCCAGCTAAAGGAGATAGTCGTCGATATTGTGGGTAGCCATTTGTATCCGATTGAGTTTCACTCAAGAAGTGTCTGGGATATCTCTTATTGCAGTGTCCATCTTTGAGACAGAGTGAACATCTGTTTATGTTTCCACATGGTCCATGAATCATGTGGTGCCTAATGATATCATGTAAAAGCGGATCTGCCACTGGATCCGGAATTTCCACACTGATAACTGAATCTATGTCAGAGGATCTCAATTTTTGTTGCACCTCCATTATGCTCCATCGCCATCTGAAATTGTTGGATGTATACATTTTCTCTGTGAAGCATGCTTTGCAATGCTAGAACAATATCTAATTTAGTGTTTGAGAAAGAGTTATATCTAATCGCCCCATACATTTGCTCGCCAGAAGGTGAATCGTAACATCAAACGGGCAGCACTTTTCACGGCCACCATCGTCCGCCACCAGGCATTTGGCTCATGTGGCTCAATCGCAGTCATTTAAAAATAGAGAATAGTCTTTATTATTATAAATAATCATATAATAGGCAATTCCCCCCTCCCAATACATGATTTTTTTTATTTCGGTTTAGTTTTATTTGTTTTACTTTTCGAAATAATATAATAAACGTTGATGGATTTTCCGCACATTCCTGAGTTTTCTGTCGATTTAAATATATTGTACAATTCGGTGTTTTATGCCCCCCTCCCTCGAATACAATATTTTTCTTTTCGGTTTATTTATATTTTGTTACTTTTCAAAACAGATCCACCACATCAACCTATCAATCCCGCCACACTAGGCATTTGACTCATGTCATTCAATCGCAGTCAATTAAAAAAATAGCGAATAGTCTTCCTTATTGAAAATAATCATATAATCGTCATTTTATTTCCCCCCGACCATCCGAATACAATTTGTAATGCTCTGCAGGATACATTAATTATGTGTGTGTCTCAGTGGTGCTCATTTTCCATTTTTCTTTTCAGCCAAAGAAAATGGAATTTCTATACAAAGATAATGTGGGGTGATTTTAATTGGGCTCTGTAGGCCTCTTTAATTAATCGCTGAGATTTCAATTCCCCTCCCCCAACATTGGATTAAAAAAAATGTATCTATTCTGTTTGTGTATGTTTTCGTAATTTTCTCAAAGTATTTAACGTTGAGGGAACTTTTCACAAGGAAGCAATTGTTAGTGTAATTTATTTATTAATAATTTATAAAAACAATAATATTTATTTTTATTGTAGGAAATAAATTGTATCAAAATAGTGAACAGTTATTTTGAAAATAAAAAGTTATCATTTAATTGAATAGCCATTAAAAGAATGGGAAAAATACGTGCGAAGGAAGAAGTAGGGAATCTCATTCGGCTAATCTATAACCTTTTTTTTCCGAACGTATTACGTTGGGTCAAATTCTGTAGAAGTAAAAATTTTTGTTTTTCTTTTAGTAAGTAAAAACGTAATTTTTTTAGCGTATTTTTTATAGTTGAAATTTTTCATTTTTGTTATTATGTAATCGGTGTCCTTTAAGTGTAATAATGAGAAAAACGTAAAGGAAAAATGTATCTATTCGGTTTGTTTATGTTTTGTTTATTTTCTCAAAGTATTTAACGGTTAGGGAACTTTTCCCAAAGAAGCAATTGTTATTGTATTTTAGTTAGTAATAATTTATAATAATAATAATATTTGTTTGTTTTTTATTGTACGAATTAAAAGTTTCTCAAAATAGTCAACAGTTATTTTTGGAAAGGAAAAGTTATCATTTAAATGAATAGACATTAAAAGAATGGGAAGAATCCGTGCGAAGCAAGAATTAGGGAATGGCATTCTGGTAATCTGTAACCGTGTTTTTTTTTTCTTAACGTAATCCGTTGTTTTTTTTTTTCGTAAAGTATTACGGTGGGTCAAAATCTGTAGAAGTAAATTTATTTATTTTGTTTTAGTAAGGAAAACGTAATTTTTTAATATTATTTTTTAGAGATGAAATGTAATATATTTGTTATTATGTAATTGGTGTCGTTTATGTAAAATAATGTGAAAAACGTAAAGAATAATGTATGTAATCGGTTTGTTTATGTGTTGTTTATTTTCTAAGTAATTAACGGTGAGGGAAGTTTTCCCAAGAAAGCAATTGTTATTGCATTTTATTTAGTAATAATTTATGAAAGTAATATTTTTTTTTTATTGTAGGAATTAAAAATTTCGCAGAATAGTGAACAGTTAGTTTTTAAATGTTAAGGTATAATTTAAATGAATAGCCATTAAAAGAATGGGGAAAATCCGTGTGAAGTAAGAATTAGGGAATGTTAATCGGTTAATCTGTAACCTTTTTTTTTTCTTAACGTATTCCGTTGGTTCAATTTCTGTAGAAGTTTTTTTTTTAAGTAAGGAAAACGTAATGTTGTTTATGTTAGATGTATAATGTAAATAGCAGAACAGGAACGGCGTATTACCTGAAGTAGTCGTAGATCGGTAAGAAAAATCGGCATAACTGTTTAAGCGTAGTGAATGTGGCAGGCGTTTCGTGAACTGTATACGCTGTTAGAGGCTGAAAGTATGAGATTGCGTAAACGTATTTAACGGAAGTGACGTAGGCACATGTATTGAAGGGAGCGTCTGTTATATTTTCTGTGCAACGTATGCTACTGTGTTGTAATGTGAAGACGGACGTAACATAAATAATAAGGTGTAAAATGTGTAAAGTATCTGCTGTGTAGTTGTACCCGGTGTAGACTGGTAGCGTGGGAGGAGTAAAATGTTAGAGAGAAATGTTCTTGCTACTACCTCTATGGTGTCTGTTTTGGGGAGAGTGACTGATGGAGGAACGAAAGTAGTAATTTGGCCGAGGTGGATGTAAGAGTGTAGAGTTTGCTAAGAACACGCTCGAGCGAATAAGCTTGATGTTGTAGTGATTGTAGTAACCTATTGAGTTCAAGTTTATTTTCCTATTCGACGCGAAGGTGCAGGGGAAAAAACGTCTTTACTTTATATATAAGATTTTGTATTTCTTGCTAATGATTTAACTTCATTATATCTAAGAGATCTTCTCGTATTTTGTCATTCATAATATTTGAACATATCAAATGTATGACTTTTCTTTAAAATTTACATTACTCATATAAGTGATTTAGAAAATATATTTGTGTACTTATAAAAATGTCAAGCATATGTTTGTTGACTACAGAATTGATGATGTCGTTATACACATGGCAATGGAATAAACTCCTCCCGATGCGTGTCTCCGACACTCTCTGACAATTAAGTACAGCCCCTAGCCTGATCACGTGGCTTCGATATAAGCCCGGTAGAACTGTTATTACTACTGGGTGAAGAGTTGAATGGGAGACACTTGGCGTCTGGAAACAAATATCTTAGATGGTGCGGATTAGTCTAGAAAGACTTAAGAGAAGGAAAACTCTAATTTCAAACCTCCGTTGCCTTGCGGCTATATCTACTCATAGGAAGGCTTCGGAGTTCAACCTCGAAGAAAAATCGAGAGACAGAGTTTACGAGGTTTCACTTGTGGAACAATGTGTATCGGCGCTAGCCTTTCCAGTGGATCATTCCGGTGACGTGGGTAACAGTTTGCTCTCTATGCTTACTGCCGTAAGCATTGCGCTCTGAGCAGAACGGCCTAGTCTTTCGAGACTGCAAACTAATATTTACTAAAAATTGGAATAAAAATAGTAACAATAACCTATTGGTTCCTGTTAATGAAACAAAACATAAATTATACTATTACCTATGACAATACAAAGCAATTATACAGAAGGCGCTTCACAAAAATTATAAATCTATCCAAATAGGGACAATTTATAGCATTAATTTGGAAGCTAAGACCTTACTTTTTAATCTTGAGATATATATATATACACAGAAATTGTAGTTTATGGCACTCCAAGATTTACTTTGAGAGACCATAAAACGGGGTTTAATAACAACCCTTCCATTAGACTTATTTACCCATCTAGGTCTGACATAGGTTTAGTAAGCAAAAATATATTGGATAGAATGCTCCCAACAATTAGAGAGAAAATTAAATGTCCTCTATGGATCTCTTCTAATCAGGTATCTAATTGGTTTACCGACTTAAAATATAAGCAACATATTACATTTTTAGCTTTCGACATAGATTCCTACTACCAATCTATTACACCCATATTATTGAATAAGGCCCTGCTTATGGCTAAAAAGAACTATGCCTTAACCCCAACTGAAACTGATTTAATCCTATTGGTCAGGAAATCCATAGTACATTTTGACGGTATATTCTGAACTAGGACGGATACCCCTAACCGTTTTAATGGTTTGATGGGTTCAACAGACTCTGCACAAGTTACCATTCGTCAAGCCAGGAAGCAGACGGCAATAGCAGCAATCAAACAGCCCTTTTCAGGGCTAACACAAACTACTAATTCGAGAAACCTTGCTGCTGCCTGCTCCATCTACCTGACTTCAGCCTGTCCCTGAAGCAGCTCACTCCTGCTGCTCCAGCTCACTCCTGCACCAGCTTCCTGCAGCGCCTGTTCCAGCTCACTCCTGCACCCGCTTCCTTCAGCGCCTGCACCAGCTTCCTGCAGTGTCGCTTCCTGCAACACTTGCACCATCTTCCTGCAGCGCCTGCTCAAGCTCACTCCTGCACCAGCTTCTTGCAGTGCTAGCACCAGCTTCCTTCAACACCTACAATTCTCGTTCCAACTCACTCCTGAACCAGCTTCCTACAGCTCCACATCACTCCTGCATCAACTCCTTGAAGCACCTGCACCAGCTTCCTGCAGCACCTGCTCCAACATTTCCTACTCTTGAATGCCTGCGTCATTTCTCTCCAGCGGTTCCTGCCATAGCTCTCTCCAGCAACTCCTACTCCAGCTTCTTCCAGCAGCGCCTACTCATCGTTTCAGCATCAGCTCCTTTGCGAGTGCCTGTCGGCATCCTGCCTTTTCCAGTTCCTGTTGACTTTTCCTATCCATCCAGCCTCTCCTACTACCAGTGACGTTATTCTTGTCGTTCCAGCCTTTCCTGCTTCCAGTGACGTCACCCCTGTAATTTCAGTTTTCCTTCTCAAGTATTACGTTTATGGTAAATAAACTCCTTTATTATAAACTTTTCATCTGCTTTTGTCCTCTTTTCTTTGCCATTGTCGTGATTTGCCTGTGTCCGCTTTCTTAGTTGGAGGACCGATCGCTTCAGGGTGATCGGACTCTGCAACAATAGCAATTCATAAATATTTCCCAAATCTCAGTTTCCTTGGAATATATTAAAGGTGTTTTAGGGAGCATAATATGGGCACAACCTCTCATTTTTACATTCAAATAAATAGAGTCTCATTGAATTTAATCCACTGTCATTAAAAAAAAAATAATATCCCCTGATTTCTATTTCTACTTAAGACCCCTTAATCTTAAGTCTTGCATTTAAGACATTTTCATGTCATAAATTTTGATCAAAATTTGGAATAATGATTCTAAAGATAAGGTTAGTAGCATTATATCTTGATTTTAATCTTTGTAAGGTGACATAAAATTGGCGCAAACGTGTTACTCGTCCTGGGACGAGTATTTTTTCTAGTAGATATATAAATAGATTCCTACATTATGGGTGAGAAAAAACTGCTTTTGCAAATTTTAATTACAAATCTACATTTGACCGTAGATATTCCATCTTTTTATTTTTTTATGTTAAATTTCAAACGTAAACTAAAACGTTGTTGCACGTACGATACAAACAAAGCCTCACCTGCCTATATATATTTGATTTTTTTTTAGAAGGTAAAATGTTAATAACGTTTTAATGGATGTAATCCATTTACCATAAACTTACATAAGAAAGGAATTAACATTACTTAATTTATTTTTATGAGGTAGAAAGTCCATTCCCACGTCATAAACATGAATTAGGTCATTTCATTTCTTTGTCTTTTCTTTTTCTTTTTGACCATGTGAAAGTTTGATGTGTAGATGATAGTAATTCGAAATTGGTGCTTGTATAATAAAAAGCCGAAAAAAAGTTTTTTTTGTCTTTTAGTGTTGGAGAGGTAAATAAGGGGCAGGTAACTCTTACAACGAATTTTAAACACGATTTTCCAGTAATCAAAACTGATGGCTTTAATTGTCGTTGCACATGTGGCTACTGTGCAAGGAGAACGTCGATTAGACATAAAATGGTTAGGGTTAGGGTTAGGGTTAGGGTTAGGGCTAGGGTTAGGGCTAGGGTTAGGGTTTAGGGTTAGGGTGTAGGGTTAGGGTTAGGGTTTAGGGTTAGGGTTAGGGTTAGAAAAATATTGTTCGAAAGCTAGAGCTGTTGTGAAGAGTTACTTGCCCCTTATTTACCTCTCCAACATTAAAAGACAAAAACACTTTTTTTCGGCTTTTTATTATACAAGCACCTCGAAATGTAATAACAATAATAGATATTCTTTAGATGCGTCCATTCAATCTGCACGTTTAGCGATGAAAATGCTTTTTACAAACTTAAGCGTGACAGACCGACGTATGAACGGACGGAACCTTTTATGAAAACGAGCTACGAAAATAAAATCAAAAGGAAAAAACGAATTGCATATTTTCTCCAGAGAGCTTCGCCACATGCTTGGGAACAGAATTTCCGCCCTTGGTAGTGTGTTGTTCTGTTGTGTCAACACACATGTCTGTATTAGTAGCAGTGGGAGTTTACTCTTTGAGGTACAAAATGAAAGTACCTAAAATCGTTTTTACGGATATGGCTCGGCGCAGACTTCCGGTTGGATTAATAAATGCAGATGTAAATTTTTTAGCCAATCAGAAGCATCTGTGTAAAATGATCATGTTATTATATGAGATCCACTTTAGAGGCTCTCGAGCGTATATAAAGGCGAAAATTTCATTAATATTCAGTTGAGTAGGGAAGATCCTTGTCGCGGCTGTTCTGTCTTGTGAATATTTCATAGCACTTAATTGTCGACTAAATATTCCTTATTAGCTCATTCGCCTCCTTCATTTATTGTTTTCTTTGTAATTCAGTTACTTTAATATTAGAACACGTATTTGTTCATCCTTACCGGCGCTACTGAAAACTCATTCTGACGTATATTTTATCACCAAAGCTTTATTGCCTTGCAGACGCCCCCGGACTCCCTATTGTTTTGCAAAAACACTTATCCTCAGAACAGATATTCTTTTATTTTCAACCTTTGTAAGTCACCTGTTTTGATATGCATGAAATAATATTTTGCAAACATGTGTTTTTCTTACCTCTTATTTCTGTGTATTTTCCGCCACTTTCTCTCTCTATATCTCTGTCTGTCTCTCTCTCTGTCTCTCACTCTCTCTTTCTCTCTCTCTCTATCTCTCTCAATCACTCACTCACTCACTCACTCTCTCTCACACACACACACACACGTCTTCCAAATACTGAATTATTTGCTAAAGGAATCTTCAAGGCTGTATTTTTTTCAGGGGTGTTTCGCCGTTCTTTCACATACATTGTCTGGTATTCCTAAATCGTCACCCCTCTGATGCTAGTCAACATTGTTTAACTGTGTTAACGTCATTATGCCGTAACGCATCTAAAATGTAGTTTTAACTTAAGCCTGACAGACCGACAAAAATGATATTTCAAAATCACGGACGACAGACTGACCGACAGACAGACATAGCCGTTTATAGAGTTATACCGGATACATCTCAAAATAATATATGAAACTTAAGCGCGAAGAGAGATGATTGGACGCATCGAACAACAAAACAAACGCACTTCAATAACAAAACATTTAGATGATAGACAATTTATAGATCGGGAATTCTTGTCAACCTAATTTATCCAGTTTTATATTTATGCCTCATTATCAGGTATATTTTTCTTGTCGCGAGAACCGATCCAGTCGTCCTATTATTACATTTCTTATTTCGGAAGGCAGCTTTTCAGTTTATCAGTCATAAAAAGAAGGCCTTTTTCAATAACGGGCATATCTCCACTGATTTTGGGCTGTTTCGTATTTGGTTGGAAAAGGCGACAGAGGTTGCCGAAAATTCTCAATCCTGCAATGGGAAAAGAAAAAAATATATATATTAAAATATATATATACCATATTTCAAAATAAAGTAATTAAAAACGGTGAGATACAGTGATGTGTAATTAACTTGTTTTCGTTATTTAGTTTTCACAATAAAATCTTACAACAGAAGTGTTCGTTTCGTGTACAAGTATATATATATATATATATATATATATATATATATATATATATATATATATATATATATATATATACATACATACATATATATATATATATATATATATATATATATATATATATATATATATATATATATATATATATATATATATTCCTATTGACCTTAGTCTTGAAAAAACCAAGGCTATAAAAGGAAAATAGTCAGCAGGAAGAGATTTCACAAGCCTGCAGTTCTTGAGAAGAAGCTACTGAAATAGGAAGCTGTATTATAACGAGGTAAAATACAACGAATTGGCGAAGACCACGAGTCAAACAAGCTGGAACAAAAACAAAATCAGGAAATAGATAAGACAATTCTGAAGAACTATACATAATGTCTATTGTTTACATGATCCAAATTTGATTAAAATGATCTATATTTTCAAAGCACATTTTCACACGTCTACTTCGGCTTGCCTCCTATCCGCTTTCTCACTTACAAAATCGTTTTTAACTTGTTCGACAAGAGCACTCCTAATGTTATTTATCTCTCTCCCAACATTAGCCACGTCTCATAACAAACACCGAACCAGTAGTGACAATGTTGATATAGTTGTATCATAAAGCAAATATATTTAGATAAGCGCCGCTAAGATATGTAGCGGTCGGACATAGGACCAATTTGCTCATAGGGGACAAGAAGAAATAGGTCCTATGTCCGATGATGTAGCGGTCGGACATAGGACCTATTTCTTCTTGTCCCTGTGAGCAAATAGGTCATACACTGACCAATCGGCTTGCAGGGCGTATGATTTTCTAGCTGTCCCCAAACGGACTATTTTGACAGTTCCATCTAAGGACGACATCGGCAGATCGTCGATCGAGGAAACATCATCTCTCTCCTGCATGACCATCGTTCTAGCTGCAGCCACAACGTTTACGCTTCTTTGATTTTCCTATCTGGACACTGTCCAATATTTTGTTACTTTACCAAATAGTAAAGTAACCCTTTTAATAAATTATATTTTGTATGTTGTTATACAGTGTTTGTTTGCTTGATTCAATTTCGTGTATAGAGATGTAAGAAGCATTTCTACAAATGGTGACTCCCGACGTTTAAAAAAATAAATAAAATTGTACGATTTTGAGTTAGGCAAATAAAAAAAACATTCGAAGTATTTCAACAGCGAAACGATAAAAAAAACTCCAGCTTTTGAAAGAGTCAACAAACAACAACGAAAATCAACAAAAACAACTAAAGAAAATCTTTCGCGACAAAGGAAAAAGAATACTTTGATATATTTATTTAAAAACAAATTGTTTTTATAAAAATCAACAAAATACCTTCAAAAAAAAAACATCAAAAGAGAAAAACAGCGCTAACAATTCACGAGAAACAGAGATCAACAAATTGAACAAAAACTTTTCACGAAGCAAAAACAAAAAAAAAATTTCATTAAAAAAGGTAAAGAGAATCCTTGTGAACATAAAAATATAATTTTCATTAAATTTTAAATAATATTTTTCAACAAAAACAGCAAAAAAAGTTTGCTTAATTACAACCATATAAACAAAAACAAACGCGCGCGAGTGAGCGCTGCGTCTACAACTTTTATTTCCACAAAAGACTACAATCAACTTCAACAAGTCAATTTAATTAAAAAAAAAAAAAAAAATTCTTTTAAATATTCAATTTTTATTAAATTTTTTTTTTTAAAACAAATATTTCCTGTTTAAAGGTCCTTCTCAAAACGTGAGTACACACATTTTTACACAAACAAATATTCATACATTTCTTCTTTTTGCTCTGTATATCTTTGGTTCTCATCAATAATATTTTCTCAATCATTTTTTTTTTTCACTCTAGTGTTTTCGTAAGGGGTTTCCTCCATTTTTCGAATTGATTTTTTGGTCTGTTGATTAGGAGTAACCCCCCACCCCTCCCCACCCCGACAGATGGGCAGCACAGTACCTGCCTTTGCCGGCGACGTTCGAGTTTGGTTCACTAATAGACCTACCACCGCGTCTGACTCTCGGCCGCAGGCTGAAGTCTATTCGTTTTCTGCCACCGCTAGAGACCCGAGCCAATCAGCCATGTCTGTTGCTGTACTTGCAGCTATAGAGCGGCTTACAAGAGAGGTGTGTAAATTATGTTTGAGGTCGCAATCGCCCAGACGCCGGTATCAAAGCCGTTCACCATCTTCAACCCGCCGCCACTCTAACCAGCCAGGACTATGCTTTTATCATAGTCACTTTGGCACTCATGCACGGCAATGCAAGAGCCACTGTTCATTTACGAACCAGGGAAACTGATTTCTGGAGACTTGAACACGACACCGTCTTCACTGAAGTTACACAATCGTGCACTTTTTATTTATGACTCCATTTCCCAGGCATGCTGCTTGGTTGACACGGGAGCCGCTTGCAGCATTTGGCCACTGAAACTCCTCAAAGAGAAACCACCAGTGTCGCCTATTACTCTGCAAGCGGTAAATCATTCACCAATTCCCACGTACGGTCAAATTTCTCGTCTTTTGGACTTGGAATTACGCAGAGACTTTACGTGGGTATTTGCTGTGGCTGATTTACCTTACCTTGGGCTCGGACTTTCTGCACCACTTTAATCTTTTAGTGGGCATGCGAAGACATCGGTTGATAGATGCTAATACGGAACTTTACGTCTGTGGTTTGAAAACAAACACCCCATCTATCAGCCCGGTATTTTTTATTGCCGCTACCGATGACCCGTACCAGACACTTCTACACTCCTACCCGGAGTTGACTAACCTAAATTTTGTTGTGAGCAAACCCACTCACTCAACAAAACACCACATTGAGACCACAGGAGCTCCTGTGTTCTCACGCCCTCGTCGCTTACCTGCAGAGAAACTAAAAGCGGCGAAGGCGGAATTTAACCATATGCTGCAGCTTGGAATTATACGCCCCTCGTCCAGTCCATGGGCTTCCACTTTGTATATGGTCCCGAAGCGCTCCGGTGATTGGCGTCCGACTGGGGACTATCGACGACTCAATGCCATGACGGTACCTGATCGTTACCCAATCCCACATATACAGGACTTTGCTTCATCTCTGCACGGTTGTAAGACCTTCTCCAAACTGGACTTAGTAAAGGCTTACCATCAGATTCCACTGAATCCAGCCGACATACCCAAAACAGCGGTAACAACTCCTTTTGGAGCGTTCGAATTCTTATCTATGCCTTTCGGTTTACGAAACACGGCTAGTACCTTCCAACGCTTCATGGACGAAGTAGTGCGAGATCTCGACTTTGTCTATAATTACATAGACGACATTCTTGTGGCAAGTGCCTCACCTGAGGAATATGTCACCCATCTCCGCCTACTGTTCGAACGGTTTCAACAATACCAGGTGAGGATTAACCCTGATAAATGTGTACTTGGTGCTTCGTCACTAGTTTTCTTGGGCCACAATATCAGCCCTGAAGGCATATCTCCTTTGCCTGAAAAGGTTAAGGCACTACAAGACCTTCAACCACCCACTTCACTTCGCCAACTAAGGCACTTCCTCGGTCTGCTTAACTATTACAGACGCTTTATCCCACACTGTGCAGATCTCCTGTCTCCTCTTTCCGACCTGTTACGTAACAGGAAGAAGAAAAACGAGCAGATTTCACTGAATGATGTTCAGCTGAATACATTCAATGAAGTGAAGCAGAAACTAGCGACAACATCCTTGCTTGCACATCCTGTTTCCGATGCCCAGTTTTCACTGGTCGTTGACGCATCGGGCACAGCTGTAGGTGCAGTGTTGCAACAGCAGCACCAAGGCCAATTACAACCTCTCGAATACTTTTCGAGATAACTGAAACCAGCAGAACAACGTTACAGTACGTTTGGCCGTGAACTCCTGGCAATGTACCTCGCAGTGAAACACTTTCAGCATTCACTCGAGGGCCGTCAATTCGTGATCTACACTGATCACCGTCCACTTACATACGCACTGCGTGCTAAGCCGGACAAATATTCTTCTCGCGAAACTCGCCACTTTGATTTTGTTTCGCAATTTACCAACGATATCCGACATATCTCCGGTGAACAGAATACTGCGGCAGACGCCTTGTCCCGCTTTCCTATCAATTCTCTGTCCTCACCTTCGGATATCGATATCCAACAGATGGCCTTAGACCAGCCACGTCTGGACACTTTGGATCTGTCGTCACCTGAATTTGCAACTTGCAAATTCACATACCTGCCCGTGCCCACTTCGGACACGCAGATCATCTGTGACACCTCAACAGATTCACCTCGCCCTCTTGTTCCATTGACTCATCGTCGGGTTGTCTTCAAGACCCTCCACAACTTGGCACACCCCGGACTCAAAGCAACAGTGAAGCTGATTTCGGCTAGATTTTTCTGGCCGAATATGAGGCGCGACATCACTGCTTGGAAACTTTCCTGTGTATCCTGCCAAAAGTCAAAGGTGCACCAGCATATTCGTGCACCCCTTGGAACATTCAGCACTCCAGACGCTCGGTTTAGCCATATACACATCGATCTTGTCGAACCATGGCCTGTCAGTCAGGGATTTACTTATCTCCTGACCTGCTTAGATCGCTTCACACGATGGCCTGAAGCCATTCCCTTAATCGACATTTCGACTGAATCCGTAGCGCGAGCCCTTATCTCAGGCTGGATATCGCGTTACGGAGTTCCCACAACTATAACCACCGACCGTGGTGGACAGTTTGAATCCCACCTATTCAAGGAACTTTCCAAAATTTTAGGGATTAAGCGTATCCGTACTACTAGCTATCATCCAGCTTCTAACGGGATGATAGAACGCTTCCATCGCCGACTGAAAGCCGCGCTGCGTGCTTATCCAGACCAACAGCGATGGAGCGAGTATGTACCTATTGTCCTTCTTGGCTGTCGCGGTGCGATCAAAGAGGATCTCGGATACTCTCCAGCCGAACTTGTTTATGGAATGCATCTATCTTTGCCTGGTCAGATGTTGACCCCGATTAATTTAACAGTAACCGATCCAGCTCTGTACTCAGACAGACTGCAAGCTTATTTTAATAAGCTCCCACCTGTGAACTCTAGGCAACAGACCACAAAATCATCGGTCCCTAAAGATATTTCTTCGTGGACTCATGTTTTCCTCAGAAAGGACTCGGTAAAAGCCCCTCTTACTCCACCTTATACTGGCCCTTACCGCGTACTTTCACGTACTGATAAATTATTTACAATTGATATGGGTGGCAAAAAACAAACAGTCTCAGTAGATATAATTAAGAGAGCCTTAGAGAGCAAAACACAAGAGTCACATATTCCCCCTACTTATACTTTGCAGCAACCCACTCTTACACCACTAAAAGTGAAGACAACTGCAAATGACAATTATGTCACCACTACACGTAGTGGACGCCGAGTACATTGGCCAAAAAGGCTGTGTAAAACTTTCTATATATAGAATGAGCTTTTTCTTTGTTGGATTCTTTGCGCTGTATTAATTTTTGCACACATAACAAAACCTACTTTTCACAAAAAGACAAATATTTTTCCAGAAATACTCTTCTATGGAAAATCTTAAAAACATAAAATAAAAGAAAATTTTTCTGCTTCCGTTAATAATTAAAAAAATAAAAAAATATTTTCCAAAATATTTTTCCCTGGAAAACCAGCAAATATTTTTATTAGTTTTTTCGCAAAACAACTTCTCACAGAAAAATATTTAACATTTTTCCAGCAAATACTTTAATTTGCAATACAACTTTTTTCTTTTTTCCGAACAACACTATTTAAAATGTTTCCGTCCGACTGCTGCACTACCTTTTTTCTGTCGGCTTTCCGCCTAAGCAGGGGGTGATGTAGCGGTCGGACATAGGACCTATTTCTTCTTGTCCCCTGTGAGCAAATTGGTCATACACTGACCAATCGGCTTGCAGGGCGTATGATTACCTAGCTGTCCCCAAACGAACTATTTTGACAGTTCCATCTAAGGACGACATCGGCAGAGAGAAACAAGACGCGATCGAGGAAACATCATCTCTCTCCTGCATGACCATCGTTCCAGCTGCAGCCACAACGTTTACGCTTCTTTGATTTTCCTTTCTTGGACACTGTCCAATATTTTGTTACTTTACCAAATAGTAAAGTAACTCTTTTAAATAAATTATATTTTGTATGTTGTTATACAGTGTTTGTTTGCTTGATTCAATTTCGTGTATAGAGATGTAAGAAGCATTTCTACAGATAGGCACCCGGGAATACATTAGATGAAAAAACAAAAACAAAAAAAAGACAGTGTTGAGAAGAAGTCAGCTGAAGAAGCTTTGATGACAGAACTGCGAAAAGAACGAGTGAAAAAGACTAGATGAGCACATTGAGAATATATGTATATGACAGTGTCACTGCTGATTTAATATTATTAGACTGAGTTAGAATCCAGGAGAGCTGGAGAAATTTACAAGATTATAGTAGGGTCATTAGTAAGGTTAGTAGGTTAGTAGGTTAGTAGTAGGTTGATGAGCCTTCTGTACCTAAAATAATGATTGATTTCCCCGCTATACAAAATGCTTATAGATTTACTACTATAATACACATTAAGAGATTGCACCTATTTTAATGGCGATAATGTTTACTTTCTTCTGGCGAATTAACTTCTTGTCAGCGATTAAGAGAAATTTAAACCCCACAACTGTCAGATGTAAGATATGCTTCCTGCCCACCTTTGCGACCCAAATGACAGCGCCATTGCATGTCTTTCTCGTCTGCCTGTTTGACCCTGTCGTCTGCTGTTAACGTGTTTTCAACCTGCAGACGACAGCTGACCTCTGATCTCGCAAATTGACAGCTAGAGTTCTAAAGCAGTATCTTTAAAAAAAATCTGAAATAAAGCTGGAATTAAATTACCTCATTTTATCGTCAAACAAGCGAAGCAATCCGGCGTTGTCCAGGACCAATAAATGTAAGCCTGACAATTTCTCCCGTTTCTTACTTTGTTTACATGTGTTTGTTTTGCTTCAGGTTCCTAATATAAAGCTATTTAACATGTCTGACTTCAAGTGTTAGTTTTCCTAGCAGTATTATTCGGCCTCACCCTGGTTGGGGAGACAACATCACGTGCATCAGTGTAGTACAGACTAAGGGGTAACTTCGTATGGGTATATTTATTTTCTAATGGGCGTTTCACCGTTTTGCTCCCCTAAAAAGAACTTAAAAATAGTTCCCTTTTAATGTCTACATTCATGTGCCAAATTCATAGATACATATATTTTCAAAAGGGCGTGACTTCCCTATTTGCTTCCTATAGCTCTCTATATATAAAACTCAATGTGGGTGTGATGTTTATGTGCTCACTAGAAAGAAAGTTAGAGAATCTACATAAAATTTGAAAGTATATTCTTATGTAAAATTTACGGGGAAAGACAATGGAAGTGTTCCAGGTTCTCTAAGTACACCCCTAAGAAAGCTATGATGCAGAACCCTCTTAAAACTTCAATTATATCCTATTTTTTATTAAATTTAAAAATGCGACTGATAAGTAAGTTGGTAGTGTGAAGGAATCTCCTGACTTCTATTTCATCAAAGGGCTTGTGGAACAATTGCTTCAGTTCACGCTCGGATAGACAATGCAGAGCAAATTGCTTTCCAATCGGATTTATATATGAACAAGTTTCTGGCGGAAACCAAGTCTGTGACCACAGCAAGAAAATGACTTTCATGAGACAAAAGTATGTCAAAAGATTTTTGATATGTGTGTGCGTAGCTGGCGTAAACCATCCGGTGATGGGAAATAAAGAAAAGGAAAGTTTTTCCATATACGTTCTGTTCTTTGTCATTCTTGTTGGATCTTACTGGGCACTCCAAAAGAACGGGTAATGCAACACATGGATAAAAGCAATCGATTAGCTATCGACAATAATCGATACCCCCCCCCCAAAAAAAAATGTCGAGACAATTTCTATTCTATTTGATCAATTTTAAACAAAAATGGAAAATTATTAGAATAAAATGAAATGGGTTGTTACAATTACTACATAAAAAGACGCCAAAGTAAAACAACACATTCAAACCAGATTCCCACAGAAATAAACAACACATTTTCCTCCTTCTGTGAGGCTTGCATTCACAAATATCCGAGGGCTTAGAACCAACATCGATGACGTAGAATTCTTTCAGCTAGCAAACTTTCCGAATATCTTAGCACTAAGTGAAACCAACCTATACTCTTCCATCTCTTCAAATAAATTTGACATGATTGGATCTCCCTTTCTACCGTAAAGACTCTGACAAGCATATGCACGAACTTAAGGGTTTATGTTAAGAACACTCCCCCCTTAACTAGAGAAAATAGTCTAGAATCATACGATTAAGCCTACATGTGTTTTAGATTGACCTTGTAACAACGCATTAATTACTTATATTTTATTATATTTCATGTACTATTCACTTTCGACCCAGGACTGTACCCTGATCAACTTTGTCTCAGATAGCATAGATGTAGCACCCTCGCTATATCCTAGCGCCCAAATACATGTATTTGAGGATTTTAATGTCGACCACCGTGATTGGAATAGATTCTCGACTTATACAGACGTAGCTGTATAACTATGCAGCTATAACGTATAGTTTCTCTATTGCACACTCCCTCTCTCAGACGGTCAGTTTCTTGACACGCCTCCCAGATCGCGAAGACCAGCAATCCTCACTTCTCGACCTGTTCTTGGTATCACTGCCCGAGACTTGTGCAACGAATGCCCATAGCTCGCTCTGGAACACTGATCACCTTGATGTAAT
This sequence comes from Sepiola atlantica, assembly GCA_963556195.1. Classification (NCBI taxonomy): domain Eukaryota; kingdom Metazoa; phylum Mollusca; class Cephalopoda; order Sepiida; family Sepiolidae; genus Sepiola; species Sepiola atlantica. Next base: position 164,490,031 of record OY744524.1, on the reverse strand, counting down.
GATTGATATCATCCTTAAGTTTCGTCCCAAAGCCGATCATTCGTTATTTAAATAGACGAGATACTTCAAACGGGCTGATTGGGAATCAATAACATCGAGAAGCTCCAGGGAGTGAAACCTTTTCTCTCTCTCTGTTGATCAGTGCACAAATGAGCTAACTGCATGGGTCAGAGTAGGCATTGAAGCACATGTCCCCACGCAGAAATTCTATGGCAAGCCCTACTTTCCTCAATGGTTCACCTCGAATTGTGCAGCTGTTATTGCTCAGATGCAGCAAGCATTCCGTCAGTTCAACCGCTATAAGTCAACTACAAATAGAAATTTGTAGCATCAAGAAATCATTATAAGAGTTTAATAACCGCAGGAAAAGGTATAACGAGATGACCAGAAAACGCATTGAGTCACAGAATCTAAGAACTCACGATTTCTGGAAAATCTATAATAGTGTGGTGAACAATGGGTAATCTACAATTCTCCCACTATCCAACCACAATTATGTCGTTTACACGACAACTGATTTGGCTAGAATTACTTGTCCAACGATTCGCCTTGAACTCCATTTTGGACTCCGCAAACCACCCCCATCCCAAATTTCCCACTGCGAACTAAAGCCACAACTGATGACCTGATCATCACCCCTTCCCATGTCCGGAATTAAAAAAATCTTGACACCTCCAAAGCATGTGAGCCTGATCTTATCCCAGTAATTGTAATAAAAATGCTTTGCTAATCTGGTCCGTGTCCTCTCAACATACTATAACAACTGTCTTGCCGAATCTTGCTTCCCTGATTGCTGAATAATTGCACTATGGTACCAGTCTTCAAGAATTCTGTTGATAGATCTGACCCTCATAAGTATCACCCTATCGGTCTATTCTCGCTATTCGCTAAAATCTTCAAATCTTTAATCAATCTAGCAATAGTCCGTCACCTTGTTAATGCTAAACTTCTTTCTGATCATCACTGTGTATTTAGGCAAGCACAATCTACTGCGGATATCGTAACGGTCATCTCTGAACGCATATACCATACACAGGACAGGGCAGATGAAGCTAGGGGTAGCGCTTGAGATATCCAAAGCCTTTGACAAGGTCTGACACGAAGGTCTTCTCATGAAAATAAATTCGTATGGTATTTCTGGACGTATACTAAATATAATTTGATCCTTCCTATCTATAATAAAGATCCAGGTTATCCTTGATGGCCGTTTATCCAAACAACATGACATAAATCCAGGTGTACCGCATGGATCAATCCTTAGCCATTTATTGTTCCTGATTTTTATAAACGACCTCCCTGATGAAATCGAGTTTGAGATAGATATATTTGTTGATAACACCGTAATCTTGTTTCGAAATGTGGGAAAAACATACGCGCACATATCCAAGGTAATGGCTGAATCCTTAGAAAATAATATATAGTCTGTAGTTGAATGGGAACACAAATGGATGGTAGCATTTAATGCCACTAAGACAAAGATCCGTTCCTTTAACAACTACAAGAAACCTTTTCAACCTCCAATTACCATTGCTAATAACACCCTACCAGAGAGTCCAACGTTCAAACTCCTCGGTCTAACATTCACAGGTAACATGAGTTGAAACAAATACATAGACGGCATTGCCAAGGCTGCTGCAAAGTAAGTGGGCTCCCTCTACCGCTCTAGAAAACTTCTCACACCGACCAGTATCCTATACCTTCGCAAGGCAATCACTCGCCCATGCATGGAGTATTGTTGTCACATCTGGGCTGATGTACTATACTATGCACTAGTCTTTCCCTCTTAGACAAGGTCCAAAAAAGAGTCGCTAATATAATAGGTTCCTCAATATCAACAAAGCCTCAGCCTGTGTCCCATCGTCGCAATGTCGCATCCCTGTTTGTTTTACCAATACTTCAATGGAATGTGCTCCGATAAACTTGCTGCTCTGGTCCCGCTCGACGTAAATACACCCGACCAACTCGACAATCAGGTAAACCCCATCCATTCATTGTGGAGGTCCCAAAATGCCGGAGAGCTTTCTACTCTAATAGCTTCTTTCCTCGATCTGCCAGCCTTTGGAACTCATTTCCTGCTCCGTGTTTCCATGACTGTACCGACATGCAGAAATTTAAATGTAATGTAAACAAACATCTCGCCGCACAACTCCTCACTCAGGATGCCCTCTTTTATTTCTGGAACCTTATCCACAATAGCCCCTTACGTCTCAGTGGCAGTATGCCTTGTCGTAGGTGAACGTCAGTTTTTAAAAAACTAATTCTATTCGAACAGAACTTGAATTTAGATCCAGAACAATTATTTTACACTGCATTTTAAAAAATGATTCCACTTCATAAACGAATTGCACATTTTGAAATCTAACAGTTATTGTTGGTTTAAAAAAAAGAACAAAAACATTCTTTTCACGTCATAATTCCACTACATTTTTTTTTAAATTCGTTTGAAAAAAAATTCTTTTCACGTCACAAACGAACCAGATATTTTCAAATATTGTACTTCTATGTTATTTCTTCAAATCATTCATCTTCATGAATTTTGAAATAAAGACGAAACGTTTGAGAAATATATAAATAATTTTGTTTTTTTCTTTTTTTATTTTCCATATATATATATATATATATATATATATATATATATATATATATATATAATAATAAACATAGTTAAATTTTCCCGCCATAATTAATTATAAATCTCACTCCAGGTCTTTACCTGTTTGTCATTATTCCACTGACGATGGACCCAGACGGGTCAGAAAGTACTCTGGACCAACATTTACACTATGGCAGTTTCATCAGCCAATTTCCTTCCGAGATTAAGATTTTAATCCGGAAAATTGAAGGGATCAACACTAAAATAGCCAGACAAAAATTGTCGGTTATTTTTAATAATACGTGTCTTAAAGAAAAAATGCTGCCTCGATACACATATATATATATATATATATATATATATATATATATATATATATATATATATATATATATATATATATACTAGCAGGGCTGCCTAGCATTGCCTAGGACTCTACCCCCACCCACCTCGTTTCCCTCTCTGCATCCTTACGTATTTCATTTCTCTGGACATACACACAGCCAACTCTCCTTGAGTCGGCATCGTATTTCCAAATTAGTACATAATACCATTGAAAGAGGTACCCGGCGTTTCGCGGGATCCTAAAACATCCAAATAGAAGAGGTTTACAAATGTGTGTAACATCTTTACATTTAAACTTCTCGCTACCCCTCTCAATTCGTATCTCTATCTTTCTCTCTTCCCCGTTGTTCCACTTCCCTGTTCCCCACCCGCTATCCAGTTAGGACGTAGGTTATCACTAGCTTTGGTAGCTTGGAAATAGGTGATCAATTTACGTTAAATTTATATACGAAACTGATCCCCCATCTAAAATATTTCTTTGTTGTTACCATCAAGTTTCTGAGTCTGTACATGTAATCGCCTTAAGAAAGTAGAATCTTATTTTTATTTTGGTGTGAATTAGTTAATGGTGCAAGGGTACAATTTCTTTTATGAATTAGTGTAAGGCTCCAATCTTACCATAATAGTTTATTTTTTAAGTGATGAATATTAATTTTTGTACATGTCAATTTTTCAGCATAAAAAAATGTCCAAGATTTGTTATCTACCCCCTCCCACAATAAAATACACATGCACAATTTCTCTTCCTTAAAAAATATATATTTGGTTATATATCCTTAAAAACGCTATCTGGCCCGGTAATTTATACGTGTAACAGATAACCCAGTCTGTATTCTAAAATAATTTTTTTTTTATTTCAGCGCGAAGTTTTTCAATCTGTTTACATGTAATCGCCATAAAAAATATTCAAGATTTGTTATCCCCCTTTCCCACCAACCCCCAAATACACACGCACAGTTTATCTTCCTTTAAAAAATGTATTTCGTTATATGTCCTTAAAAATGCTATCTGGTCCGGTAATGGGTGACGTAAAATTAATATGTGAAACTGATCCCCCACTCTATATTCTTAAATAATTGTTTTTGTTTTTCAAGCTGCTTACATGTAATCGCCTAAAAAAATTGTCTCATTTGTTAGGGTTCGGGGATTTGCATATTGTGTAAAGGTAGAATTTTACCATTTTCTGAGTAAATATACACAAATATACTATTGACTCGTACAGAATTTCTGGTCCGTGGTAATAGATTTTTACCGTAACCAATAGTAAAAGATAAACAATAAACAATAAATAAAAATTTGTATTAAAAAAGGTCAAGAATAAAAATTGCCGATGTGTATTACGTAAACCGATGTTTCTACCGGAAGGAACTTAGCCTTCCGTTCGAAGCAGAGTTTTACAAGGATCTTTATTTAATTAGAATTGTTAGGAAAGTGGAAAAAACGCACTATTTACTGCGAGTACAAAAACAAACTTTGATTTTGTATTTTGTTTTCTTTACATTTTTTACGTAACTAAACAACGTATGACAGGGTGATAAGAAACATTCCGCCCCTCGAAGTTCATTTTTTTTTTACTAAGAAACAAACTTTTGATTTTAAATGAATAATGTCAATCAAGAAAAATAAAACAACATTCGGGAAAGTTTATATTCTTTATTAATTAAAACAAACTGATTACTTTATACCAGCGATTTTTTTACGAATGAAGGAGGCAAGTAATTTGATTCGGTTCAAAGTCTGTAAAAGCATATGAAAAAGTTTAGCGTGTTTCTTTTCACCAAGAACGACCTTATGTTTTTAAATGAATACGTTTTAAATATAAATGTAAAAACGTTTTCTGAATGAAGAAAAGCAATATTTCTTGGAAAGATAATGTGTAGTATTCCCTCTGTTAAAAAAATTAAAAAAGGAACCGTTATAAACAATGGTTAACGAAATTAAATAAAAAGAAGACACAAAGGTTGCCTCAGTCTAGAAAGATTTCTCATCTACCGACCTTGATTCGTCACGTAAAAATGCAGCAAAATTATTTTTAATTGCAAGATTTTGGCGAGTGAAGTATGCAGGGAAAAAATGTCACTATGAATTTTGCTTGTTAACTTCCGGTCTGATGTCCACGCACGCGCGATGTGCTAAAAACAAAGAAATTTTACCAACCTCATAACAAATTTTGTGTCCGTTCTACATCAAGAAATTAATGTTTTTTTCTCAATTTTTCCATATTATACGTTCGAAAGATGACCGATTTAGAAAATATGAACTTTATAGGTACTGTTGAGTATTTTTCAAGTTTTAGCCGGACATACATACATACATACAACTGCTCTATTTATAGTGTTTTATAATACTAGTTTTAACGTTTACCTACAAAACTCTCGCTTTTTTTAAATTTTGTACTTTAGTCCTCACATTCCATGGGCGATCTTTCTGACAAAGGAGGAAAATTGCTATTTTCTGAGTAGGAATCTATCCATCTAAAACTTATCGTTGGCTAGCTTTGACCTTTAAGTAGTATTTTTCTTTTTGCTCCTAACATCAAGTGGCTTCGTGCCTTGTCTGGAGCGATTTCGATAAAAAAACAAAAACAAAGAAATAACGATGTAACTAAAAAGGAATTCTCATTGGTCTGTGAAAAAAAGGGACAAATAAGTTTAATGAAGAGAACAACTTCCCCTATACGTGTTCAATCTGCTTGAGCTTATTCATGCCTTTTCTGATCTTTTGGCCGATGTCACTATTATGCGTTGATCCACTTGTACTAATATCGATTTGATTCTTCATCCAGCTTGAGCAACGATCCTTGCAAATTTATCAGCGACTATAGCTTTCCTCAGATAAAACTATGTTCTGGTGTTTAGGGTCTTTTTTTTTCTTCATCAGTCTTATCCTTAAGGTCAATATCACCAGATCATGATTGTTTCCTGTGTATGCGTCCAGATATCTTTTTGAGGTCTGTTGATCTCATACTGAAATCGGGTTTTCACGATAATGTAGTCAATCTGGCTGTGATGAACTTCGTTTGGTGCGTGCCAAACCCATCGTCGAGTAGTTATATTTTTTTTCAATGGTGTTTGCCAATACCATGTTGTTTTAACTAGGGGAACTCCAAAAAGCCGTTGTACCCGGTCGTTACTCACTATATTACAGTAGAAGTCTTCATTAGAGGTTCATAAAATGATAAAGATTTGTTCCAATTTTGCGAATCTGTTTGATTTTTTGTAATTAAAATGAGGCACGGTTTCATGGTCCTTCGGGCACACCTTTATGAGAAAAATAATTAATATCGACACCTTTATAAAATTTAAAGTTCATATGTCAAATGGCTTAAAATTAGTTAATGGACACGTCTCTCATTTGAGACATTTGTTATTATGGAAGTGGGAGAGTAAGAGTAGATAAAGATTAGAGGGAAAAGTTTTTGCTACCATCTCTATGGATTATGTTTTTTGTGAGAGTCTGAGATGGCGGTCTAAAAGTAGCATTTTTTGTTAATGATGAAAATAGTCATAAATTTCTGGAAACACGCTCGAATGAATAAGCTGAATAGAGTGGTGAGTTTAGTAGCCTATTATGCATGTGGTTATTTTCATACTCTCGCCAAAGGTACACTTTATATAGAAGAATATATATACACATATACACACATATATATAGGAAATGAAAATAGGAGAAAAATATATTTATTTCATTACGTTCTCGAAATGATTGACTTGAATAAATAGTCGTTAGAATATTAAAAAATGTGGTTTTGTTCTTTTTTCGAAATACATATCTGTTGAAAATTGAAATGCATAAAATGTTCATGAAATGAAACGGATGGTTTTATTTATTTATTTATATTTATTTTCTTTTTGTTATTCATTCATGTTATCATAAATATTATGTGGAAAGTACGTTGGGAGTGTGGTATAAAATAGCTGGCCTGGATCTAAATTCAAGTTCTGTTCGGATAAAATAAGTTTGCTGATTAAAGGAGATAAATTGTAGAAGCCATTACGTTGTTTAATTGTGTTAGAGTTTATAATTAGTGTTGATTCTAGAAGTCTTCGCCAAGATTTCTTTTAAATGAATTTAACGATTATAGCCTGCCCAACATTAAAAGAATGATCGCGTTGTAATGCATGGGTTAAAGTGCGTTCAGAGAATTTTTATTTTTTATATATATTTTATGTTTACTCAGCTTTTTCTTTAGTTCTCGTTGAGTTACGTTGGAATATTAGTTTCCATTTTTATCATATATATATATATATATATATATATATATATATATATATATATATATATATGTACAGACTTGTACATACATAGCAAAAGCACAAGATCTAAAAAGAAAAATTGGCGCTATCATTAGCTTTATTTATGAGGAAAGATTTAATGAATAAGACACAGAACAGCTGCCGGAAGTGGACGCTGAAAGAGGCGCACACACTTTAAATCCACCAATTACACGTAAACAACCACATAATTAAAAAATAATAGCTGTATCACTTTCTAATACACTCTCTAAAAAGTGTTGTTTTTTTTAATAAAATAGACAGACTCATAATTACACTGACATGGCAAAACATAAGATCTAAACAGCAAAAAAGCGCTGGCATTAGTTTTATTTGCAAGGTAAGATTAAACAAACTCGATAGAAAACAGTGACCGGAAGTGGTCGCTAACAGTCTCGCAGATCCTTTAAATTCAACAATTATACGTAAATAATAAAAAAAATAATTGAATAATTAACTACATAATTAAACAAACACCCTCTAAACACATTTAAACAATACTTAGGTAACACCCCCCCATTTAAAAACATATTATCATCTAATATTTAGTAAATTAATACGCCGCACAATGGCAGCTTCATCTTCGTTTCTGACCACCACACAACTCCATCAATAATCAGGTATATATGTATGTATATATATCTATATAATACATATATATATATATATATACGAGCACGCCAATGCTTTTCTTCGTTCGACAACCAGAATTTGAATTCATAACCGCCAACAACACCAGCGTGGAAACATCACACCAAGGACATTTATCAAAGAAACAAAAGAAAAAAGTTTGTTTATTTTTGTTTTTGATGAAAAAAAATAATGACGCAATACTGGTCAACTCTGATGATATAATTTTATTCCGAAATTAATAAGATTAAAGTAAAAGAAAATTAATTAATTAATCTTGCATTGATAATGGCTTATATTTTCAATTTATAATACAAACCCAGCTATACTTTTTAATGAACGACCCATTTTATATATATATATATATATATATATATATATATATATATATATATATATATATATATATATGTTTGTATTACAGAAGATCAGGACAACAATTGATTGACATATCTTACGAATACATTTCTTGCTTTTGACTATTTTGAAACTGCCTTGACGACCGTTAAATCTTAAGTAATTGTGAGGTTTTGTTAAGTATGTTATCAGTGCTGGTGCTATAGGGCGCAAATCCCCACCCAATATATAATACGGTGTTGTATGTTTCTGCTGTGCTTAAAAGTAAGACAACGAACACGTGTATATGAAGATATAATGGTAGATATTTATTTTTTTCCGTTACTCTCTTAATATCAAGAATCGAATCGTATCGGTTCAATAATATTTTTAGAAATCCACACATTATTACGCTTCCGCGACCCTATTCGGCATGTTGCCAGAACAACTTCATGTGACCAAGCTTCCTTCGTTTATGAAGCTACGACTTATTTTATTTTTAGCCAGAGGATATATTCCTTTCTACTCGAACAGCTGGCATTTTTGTTTTGTTTTTGCCTCCCCGGGTGTATTTTCTTTCCGTTTATACAGCTGGCATTTTTGTTCTGTTTTAGCCACCAAGTGCATTTCCTGTTTACGTGATTCCCAGTGCGAGTAACAAAGTCACCTTCTCGACCGATATTCAACAACGGGACTAACACTCTTTGTAAACTCTTAAGAAGAGTAGAAAGTGGGCCCTGGCTTTACTTTAGACAGCCTCGGAACTCTCGCTTCCGTTATTTTGTCTTTTAGTCCTCACATTCTATCAGCAATATTTCTGACAAAGGGGAAAGTATTGCTGTTTTCTGGGTCAGAATCTATCCATATAACACTTATCGTTGGTTAGTTTTTTTTACGTTGAAGTAGTATTTCTTAGCTCATTACATCAAGTGACTTCATGCCTTGTCTGGAACGATTTCGATATAATTTTTTTTTAATCTTTAGTATTTAAATCATCAAAAATAAGGCAAATAATTAATTCTAGTATAGTTTTCAGCATTCATTCAATAAATTAAACATATTACGAGAATTATATGTTTCAAAATTAAACATCAAAGCGAATTTCAAAAGAATGGAAGTTTGACGGAAATAAAGTTTGGAGCAACGTAACACGCATGCGCAATAACGTTTTTACTGTTAAATGCTATTCTATGTAATTATTCTCGACATTTTAATTTAAAAAATAATAAAACTTTTAGGGCATTGCGTAAACTCTCAGTTCCGGGCGCCTTAGCTGACATATTCTCATTTGGGTCGGAGAATCCGGGGAGGTGGGTAGGTAACGTCGATTTGGATTTTTCTCATTCTTTTATACTTTATGGTTTTAATAGATAAGATTTCTGGTTTGGTATTCAAACTTTAAAAATACATTATTTACCTAATTCTTATATTTTTAAAAGTCAATTATACGTTATTCGGTATAAAAATAACTTTATAACAATAGTTGAAAGAGCAGCAATTAAGTGGTAAAACTTACCATTTTCCTCAAGTCAAATACTGATTTTTGATTATTTATTTATTGTTTTTTTATTTTTCTCTTGTTTTTTTTTATATAAAATATTAATTTACTTTAATTTAAAAAGTATAATATTGATATATAATTCTGCTTGTCCATTGAATTAGGTAATTTTTTAATACGTGTTATTCAAAAAAGGAATTCTAATCTATTTCATCGATTGCATACTATATCCGGCTAGATATATCCTTCAGTAAGATAAACTTCACAGAAAACGCCGTCACTTTTCTATGGATGCACATTAGCAAATTATATCGCTGTTAGTTATGAATAAAGACAAACAGACTTCTTGCAGAGAGAGAGGGGGGAAAGGGGTAAGAGAAGGATATATATATATATATAGATAGATATATATATATATAGAGAGAGAGAGAGAGAGAACTACACCGTTAACGATGGCGCATTTTTGACATCTTACTCTTATTTATTTCCTTTTTTAAACATTATCTTGGGTTAAATTAGCTTTTTTTCGTTTTAAATGGTTTTCGTCTTTAAGCAACAATAATAATATTTTGTTCAAACTATAAACAATATCATATACTTCCAGCAAAATCCGGGTCAGGTAAACTAGTTGTAAATATTTGCTGAAGTTAATTGACAGATAAAAGATAATTGACTTTTTAAAGGATAAAATAACATTCTTATATTCATTCATTCATTTCTGCATTCATGATTCTTCCTCTCCAAATTCTCGCTCCCATCTCTCTCTTTCCCTTTTTATTTACGTTCTCTGGCGATCTTAATGAACTATGAATATCCGTTGAACCCGACAAGTTGGCAGCGAAATAATCTGGTGGTGGTAAAGACTGGTCGGGTGCAGCGGACATGGCAAAACCTGACAGACGGCAACCGTTTGGCACCAAGAGTACCACACTGCAGATTCCTGTCATTTTCTGATCCAACGTAAACAAATCAACATGACATTGGACATTGATTGCACTTACGTTAACCACCTCCATCGACGCGACTATTTATTAGTCTTCAAGACAGGGATCATTGCATAATTAGACAAACGGTCTGCCGTTGCACCGAGCGCCTCGCTGAACATTTCCTGTACCGAAGAAAAGGCTGTACAGTAACGGATGTTTTTCACATGCATTTTAAAACTAGTTAAATGGCCCCCAAAGAATCTGACTTGACCTAAATCTGTTACTGTTTTTTTTTTTGTCACACAGTCGGTAGTGACTGGCGTTCGGGGTTCGAATTTCGCTGCGACGTGCCACACGGATGAGTCATACAAAACGAAATAGCCGTTAGTGGATGACTATATTTTATATATGTATGCGCTCCTCTCTAAGTGGAGTACTTTGATGAAAGTAATGATGCTTTCAAATTAGCTTATAAGCACTATTCTTCCAATAAAATAATTGAGTCCTATCAGCTATCGGTATAGAAAAATATGTAAACGAATGAAAAATTCATTTAAATATGATATAATCTCTGTCGCTTCTAGTAGAGGTTTTGGTGGAATAATCACGTTGACACACCCGTTCTCGTTAGATCACCGAAGTTAAGCGAGGTTGTGCCTGGCCAGTACAAGATGGTGACCATTTGTGAATGCTAGGCGCTGTATGTGGCTCCACTCTCATGCAAAAACAAACGTCGTCAAAACGGGTTGCGGTCTAACAACCGCAAATAGAGGTTATCCTCTATATAATATCCATATTTAACATTTTGTTCACAGCTGTTAAGTTGTTAATCAAAGGTTAACGAGTGTACATAATAAAAGGAAAGTTGGTAGAGCATTGCGTGTTACTGGTCACGGTATGTAGTCAGTGGCGTACGGGGTTCGAATCTCTCTCTACATCTAGCCACACTGATGATCATTCGACAAAAAAAAGCTGTCTATAGATGAGTACACACACACACACACACACACATATATATATATATATATATATATATATATATATATATATATATAATCCAGGTAAAACATCCACAGGATAGTAATCCAAGGAATTTCAACCGCGTTTATAAAAAGTGCTCAATATCAAATAGAGCTTTTATATATGATTATTTTTATTTACATACATATGCCATGTTTCGACAACGTTCGTTGACCTCTCTTGATAAGTATACTGTCTCTGCCCGCTTCGTCTAGGCATGAATAGAACTTAATTCTCCTTCTTTACGTGGTAATGGTCGTGTAGTAAGAGGGGAGCTGGATTTTCCCCAGGTTAAATATTAACATTGTGCCTAACTCTGCTCTCGTGGGAGGAAGTAAATAGCAACAGCAACAGCAATAACAAATTTATTTTTTAAATAATAAACGCATGTATTTAATTATTAACAGAAACTCTTTGGTAATTACTGTGTTTAATGCAAACTTTATTTTTTAAAGTAATTATTCGAAAGTTATCGAAGTTGTTGGTATATGTAAATATACGCGTGCGAAAACGTAACAGAAAAAAATAACAAATAAATAAACGGAAGTTATAGTTTGGAATTTTAAACTTAATTCATTAAATCGCTTAAAATAATATTACTACTGATAATAATTAAGAAATTAATATCAAGAAAAGCTTTTCGTATATATAATAGAATAGCAGAATCAAATTATAATTGAATCGTACTGAATATGAATTTATTAGAAAATGTTTGAAAAATAGATATGTAAATAGTTTATAGCCTTGAGAGTATTTAGTCAGGTTTCCTGTGAGTGTATATACAGTCTGTGAAACTATCTTAATGTATAATTTAATTAGATAGAGCTGAGGATTTTGATATGAGTATAGTTCGGATAAATCAAAAAACTTTCACATTTATTCATTTAGATATAAATGAATACATGCAAAATATTTTTCATCTCTCCTAACTATATCAACATAAAAACAGGTCCTTTTTATATAATTCTATTATAAAACAAAGACTTTTTAAATACAGTACATATAGAAAACTGCAAATACCCTCAAACACATTTAGGTCTTCTTAATTTGCATATTTATTATAGAAAAAGCTTCTAATTAATTAATATTTTGTAATTTAACATTATCATATTTTCTTATATTTTCGTAAAACGTCTGAGGTCACTTTGATGCTGAGAACAGATATTGAGAACAGATGCTACACTTTGATCTTAGCCAAAAGGTCAAGTTACCATAAAATAATGTTTTTTTTTATGGTTAAGAATTTTTTAATGAATGAAAGTAAATTTTTAAATCTATTATTATATTATATTTTGTCATAAGACCGTCCTCTCAGGAATTACCTTCCCCTTTTAAGGGTCTGGGGTTAATCATGTCAGGTATTACAGTCTCCTTTGTGGAAATGGGTAATGTAATATGTGTTCTGGTATCATACGACCATCTTCCCAAAGACTACTTTCTCGTTTTGTGTGGGAGGGGGTAGCGTAGTATCCAAAATACCACAGGGATAGAGTGTCGAATATTTTCCGTAAAAATTCAACACCTTTTCCGTGTGGGTAATTCAAAGACGCTTACTACGCCCATTAGTTCTTTTATTCGTCATTCTCTCTCCCTCTCTCTTTTTGTTTCTATTTTCAATTTTTCTACTTTCTACTCTTTAATTCTTTAATTTGGAACATACGACGCGATTGGTCAAATCTATGTTGATTAGCCAATCAAAATGCTTGAAATAAGAATTAATACTGGTGAGTTGACAAAATGGTCTGTTACTAAATTTTGGTTCGAGTATTATTGAGTCACGGGAAAGAACTTTTGTTTGTGGGATAACATCTCCCACGTCCTTACATAAGCAAAAATAAATATCGATCAGGATTAATTATCTATTCAATAAAAATCGATTCAAAATACAATTTTAAGAAACATGGCCAAATATTCTAGCGAAACAGAATTAAATATTTAGTTTGTATGTGCTAGTCTATAATGCACTAAAATCATAGAAAAGGACCAGCTTTACTTATATACATTTATATAAAAGAGAATCACCTTTTATAAGAATAGTAGTGTCAACGTTATATTCTCAGAATTCTAAATTAGAATATGATTTTTTAAGGAAAGATATAACATTTTTAAATTGACTGTAAAAAAAGAAAATGTTACTTTCCCAATTAAATGTACATACATACACACGGCACTACTACTACTACTACTACTACTACTACTACTACTACTACAACTACTATAGTCACAGAAAGAATTTACATGCTCACATACATACACTTGAAACTACTACTGCTGCTAATATAGTCACAGGAAGAACACATACTTACACACGGCACTGCTACTACTACTATTACTAACTATTACTATAGTCACAGAAAGAACTTACATACTAACATGCATACACTCAACACTACTACTTATACTAATACTACTAATATAATCACAAGAAGAGCGTACATACATACATACATATTATACTACTACTACTACTACTACTACTACTAATGTAGTCGCAAAAAGAACTAACGTTAATACACACGACACTACTACTACTGATAATGATAATACGTCTGACTGTTGAAAAAAGTTCCTCCCACGTCCTTATCTAGTGATAAGTAAAAGTAAAATATCAACCAGGATTAATTATCTATTCAATACTTACCCTTAATTTCTCCTCTTCTCTCTTGAAATGTCTTTTCAATAAATAGATCTTCCAACGAATACAAAGAAGCGCCCTCAAGTTGGTTTGGTGTCTTTTTATAAACTCTACGTTAATATATATATTTAATGTCGAATATTTTGATTTTCAAATGTGTTTGTCGACAAATATATTCCATGAAAAATGCCAGTATACGGAAATCATATGCCCTTAATAGGGTTAAGATGAAAATTCATATGCACTAACTGTACAAAAGCAAGGAAATTCCAAAATGTTTACACTTTTATTGTCATTAAGGGTATCACTACATATCAACCAAACCATTTCATTATCACATCACTACAGTATAAATCTCTATGCATGAGTGGATGAAGTGTGTGAGGTGCGCTGAAGAAAAATTCCTACCAGTAAAATGCATAGCCCAGTTGTGCTTGCATACCCTTAATGACAATAAAATTGCAAAAATTTGGGAATTTCCTAGCTTTTGTACATTTAGTGTATATGAATTTTCATCTTAACCCTATTAAGGGCATATTATTTCAGTATACTGGCATTTATCATGGAATGTCACTACTTTTGTAAAGGCTATGCCTCAATACAATGGTCATTTTTAAGGTTTTGGGGAATTTTCTGGAAAACTAAGGTATATAGTAAACTGAAATTAGAATGCCATCAACTAGACCCTAGAACCTCTATCTCTGCCAAAAAACCAGCTGAATCTATCAAATAGTTGATGAGATAAAGGGTGGCACATACGTACGTACGTACACACGGATAACACAAACTCATGCCTGACCTTTCTAGATCTCTGGGTTGCTTTCACTAATGATGCTGAAATTCTACACACTTATAGAACCTATCCAAAAAATGTTGTGCAAAGTTTAAACTAATTTGGTTTATTGGTTTGTGAGTTATGATTGATCAAAGAAATGAGATTTCTAGCATAGGCCGTTTTTGAAGTCTATTAACGGATAGAGCGCTCTCGCGCCTCCCTTGATTTTATTACAATATGCGTGTTTCTATTGTTTTTATTGTTTCATCATTGATTGGAACAAACATATTTTACATAGTTTTTAAGTTTTCTTTATAATTTGTAGAGTTGTGATCTATTTGTGTTTTACATATTTTCCCTCCTACACATTTTGATTAATGACTTTCTCAGTTAAAATTTGTAATTAAATTAACTCAGGAAAACTAGTTGTATTTACAGATATAAAGAAAGCTGTATTAGAAGTACTACTGTTTCGGGTTCGCATGAATTACATCCCTTTGATTTAGCGTTATTGTCATTGTAACCTAGGAAGGTTTAATCAGAATAATTATATAGCTTCACTTACATTGCATTTATTTATTCTTAGTTTCTTTTCTTTTCCATTGATATCTTATTTTGATGTATACTTCCTCCAACAAATACAAAGAAGCGCCTTCAAATTGGTTTGGTTCTTTTTAAAACTGTACATTCATACTTATATTGAATGTCGAATATTTCGTTTTTCGCACATGCTTTGTAGACAAATATATTTTTATTTACATACAAATTTATCTTGTGAGATTTTCAAAGTCAGACCAAAATTGCATTTAAGCTAACAATTAAACTTTGTTTCTAACTAGCCAATTTTCATTTATTATTGTTGCACTGTGTTATTGGTAATCTAATAACGATCTTCGTTAGAATGTATTCAAAGGTTTACTTAGTCCAGGCTAAACGAATTCTAGTATGAAAATTTTTACATAATCACCTTAAAATACAAATCAGTAAGATTTTAAATTAAAACATAATATTAGTTGTTTACCTTAAGTTTATAAATGTGTAAATAAATAAGAATTTAAAAAAATGATTTCATTACATGCTGGGTAACACTAGGTAGGTATATTTACTTTTTTGTTAGTAAGGAATTCTTTAGATAGTAGTAGAAATAAACTTTTGTTAATATTTGTTTTTTTTATTTTCATTGTAAATATTTTACTCTGTTACCATTTGGCAATTTCTGTTATTAGGAAAATACAATCGAGCTTTCTGCCTGCATTCTCATTGACTTAGGTATTTTAATGTTTCTTTAACATTTATTTTATAGTTTTGGTCTCTTTAATTTAAATATTTGTATTTGGCAGTTTGCTGTTTTCATTACGCTATTGATTGAGAAAACATGAAAGATAAAAAAGTTTTTAAAAAATCTCCTGTGTTCCAAATTATATTGAAGAACCAATTCATGTCACTTTTATTTGATTATTTTCGATTATTTATTTTCTAAACAAAAAATAATTGCTCAGCAACATGCTGCCTTTTCTTTAAAAACAGTTCCTTCTTAAATTACATCTATTTAAAGATGGCGGATTAGAAAACTATTATGCAATAGAAAACGTAAATTTTCACACGAATTAATGTCAGTTTTCTTTTCGATTCAATAGTTTAATCATTTAAGGTGTCCCTGTCAATATTACACATTTTTATTTAGTTTCTTATTGTCGTTTTTTTATCATTTTCATCGTGTCTATAGACATTTTAAGCTTACATAAATTCAAAGATGGCTTCTTGAAAACAGTCTCATTATTCTTTTCTCATTTCCTACCTTTTACTCCTACCAAACCTAATTTCGTCTCCCTCCGCTTCTATTCTCTACTCTGCCTTCGCCTCATCATTCTACTTAGTCATTTACCTCCTCCTAATTTCTCTCATCCTCGTTCTTCATATTCTTTTCGAAAATTTATAGATAAAGGTAAAACAAAATGTTGTTTGTGTGTCCACGAACTACTTTTTGGTTATTAAACACAAGACATTGGAGAAGGATGTTATCCTATCTATGCCGATTTTTCGAAGGAGGTAATGTGCATTCTTCTTTCCACAAAATAGTAAAGCCCCAAAATAAATTAATCCTGACTTGCCATCAAACACGTTTATGAAAATTGAATATTAAATTTGAAAAAAATATTTTTGAGTGCAAGATGAAAGAAGAAAAATAATCTTTCATCGAAATACGGAAAAAGAGAGATCGTAAGAACAAATGAAAATTATCCCTTTGAATTGATATCTTATGATCATTGGAATGCAAAAATAAATTATATGTGCTCTGAATCCTGCAACACAACTTCATTGGGCTTGCAATTGGAAACATTCCGGATATTATAAAGATTTAAAATATATTCTCGTTATAAAATCACACATATATATATATATATATATATATATATGATAGTTTTATTTACACAGACATGTACAAAATCTGCGACACTGGCATGTCGATGTTATCGATCAACAGTTACTATAAACTGAGATCTCATCAGGCAGAGTTAGAATCCGATCTTAACCTCAGATCATATTTGGAGAGAATGAAGTGGAGGGGTAGAGACAGAGAAGAAGAAGGAAAGAAATTTAACATTTCAAAAATTAAAGCCGTTAAAAATATATATATATATATATATATATATATATATATATATATATATATATATATATATATATATATATATATATATATATATTCGTACAGAAAAGTAGTACAACATTAGTACTGTCGGTTTCAAGCACAGAAGGACTTAGCCATCCGGCTCTCTTCAGCTTTTGTTGTCATCTGTTTCGGAAATGTGAAGTCACGTGTCACTCTCGTTTGGACGCGTTATTTGCTATATGATTGATTACGGATGTTTGTTTAAATTTAGTGTAAGGGAGGTGTAATTATGTTTGAAAAAAAGTGGGGGTGAAAAGTAACAGTTGAAATTTAAAACTGGAAAAGATTTAAAAATATAAAAAAATAAAAATAAAAAATATTTCTATATAAATCCCGTGAGTCAATGTTTATGAGTAGCGTATATTTAGTCGTTATTATTTTGAGAGTTAATAATGTGTCTTCTAAAGGAAATAGGGAGATAAAATGGGTTGAAGGATTATACTTATGAGGAAATAAAAAGGTTAAAAACACACACATTAAATTCAAGTTTGAATCCTGGATTAAAGGACTTTAAATCAATCCCAAAGGAATTTAAATAAAGATATCATCCGGGCAGTTTGTCGATCGGTCTAAGGGCAGTAACTCTGCAGGGTTTTTTGAATGATTTGTATTCGGGATTTAACATTATTAACTAAGGTATAGTGAAGGCTTATGAGAGTAATAATATTGGTATACTGATTAAAACTGGTTTAGAGATAAGAGTAAGGATTGGGTCGGCAAGATTGGATCTGTTGAGGAGATATGGGAGATTAGCATTATGACTAAGAAATGGTGGGGACTTATGGGAGTAATAATAATGTGAAAGGGGGTATTACCCTATTAATGACTCGAAAAATTATTATTGGGAAAGTTATTAATTATTGCTCTTGAGTAGTGGTGTGGATATGGGCCGATTAAGGTATTTGGTCCTATTATATATATATATATATATATATATATATATATATATATATATATATATATATATATATATATATATATATATATATATATATATATTTATGAAGGGCGATAGTTGAAAGGATTTTCCGGAGTGGAAGTCGGTATTTAGTGGGGTAATTATGAGGTTATGTATTTGGCAGAGTTAACAATAGGTATTAGACATCAATTAAAAGATATTCCTAAAATTTCAGTTTCATTGGAGTATTTGAAATGAGTTTTAGGGGGTACAACCTTCAATTTGAAAATTAAAATATTTCAATTTTGTATTAAATTTGATCTATATTCATTAGACACCAAGATTTCCTGAATTTAAGTTTCTTTCTAACATCACTTAAGCTTAAGTCTTAAATTGTAGACATATTCTAGTATCAAAATCATATAATGGATTTTGATGAAAATTAGAGTAACGATTCTAGACATAAGATTTAGTATCATTATATTTTGATTTTAATCTCCGTAAAGAGGCATTAAACTTGTTCAAAATCTTTCAGTCTGTTAATATCAATTTACGCATGTGAAAATATATATTTTTTACGTCAGTGCAAAGTCTCAGAAATCAAGGGGCTCCTTCCTGGGGCTAACATTTGAATTCTATATGAGATTCATAGATATCCGTGTTTCATTGAAAGTTCTCCTTTAACTATCAGACGTTGGATTCGTAAAGAAGTGAAGAACATTAATTTTCCTCTTTCCAATTGATCAGTTAACTACGTTAAAGTATATCTTTCACCAGATTAGCCAGTATATAGCCGTGTCAGGTATGGTTTGGTAGTTTTGTTTTACGGCATATCAATCCTTTTTGGGTTATTTAATGCCGAATCTGGTCTTGTTTTCTTCTCTTTTTTGTTTCTTTCCCCTTTTAATATCTGTTTCTATTTAACCCATAGTTGGGACCCTAACAGGTACTACCACTCCGGGTCAGGGTGGACCTGGGAGCAATGGTAATTAAGAGGAGGCTCCACATTCCCCAAAGTCCGTAAGCCGGATCTCACCATCGGATGTAGTTTAAGGTCATATCCAGGACCGGGAGTAGGGTAGGAAAAATAAAAATAAAAAAGGGGAGGGAGAAAGGGAGAGGGGCTGTTGTTTTTGTTTTTGGTTTTGTAGAACATAATTAAGTTTTACAAAAAAAAAACAAAAAAAAAAAACGTTAATGTAGGTGAATTTCGTCTCAGGGAGCCACAGGGCAGCCTGATCTGGTATCACCAGGCCGTGTCAGGGGATCTTATTTGATCTTCGAATACTATGTTATTTTGAATATTTGGTCATGGTTTACTTGTAGGGTGAAGCATCCTCATGTCATGTTGTCCTGACAAACCCTTGTACAGAGAGACCGTAGAGACTCGATGGTGGTATTTAATAAGTAATTTAAACTCGTCAGTAGGTAATTCAAACTCTTTAGTAGATAATTCAAACTCTGTTTATATGCCTGTTCGTGTGAATTAGAAAACAATCTTCATTCTAATCTTTTATCTGACATCTATTATCATGTCCCACTGAGTCAATCACATTTGATGTATCATCAGACTGGAATCTTCTTAATAGAATCTATTTTTTTAAATTGCGAGTATCAGTTAAGACGAACGAATTATTTGATAGAGACACTTACAACTCGGTAAGAGTTTTCAGAAAATACAAGGGTCTATTTCACTGAGAAAAGAAGGAATAAGACACAAACCATTTTGTATAAATAGGCAGTGGAAAAAAGAAGAAAATTCCGCATTATATAATATCTATATAATATTCTCTGATTCACTCTCCCTTAGTTTGCACGACTGTAACGCTGCTAATACGCATGCGCTAAATCAAAGATAATGTATCCCATCTCCACATAGTAGTAGTATTAATAAAGCTTCCGTTGTATATGTAAACAAGACACAGACGACAACTGATTATTTTCAAGTTTATTTTGTTAGAAAAAGTTTTACAAAGAAAGTTATTAAGCAAAATTTGTAAAAGAAAATTATGTAAAAATAAATCTGAATATTAAATTTGTAATTCAAATGCCTCTAACTTAATTATTAGAATCCCGTCATAACGTATTACACGAAATTAAAAATTAAAATCGACATTAACAAGGAAATTAAGGAAATTGAATTTCCGTCCAACAATGGAACGATTTTAATCTAATTAAAATAGATTTTGACAAGCATCGCTTGTAATACTGGGCCGTAATTTCGAAGAGGTCTATCGTTTATTTCATTTTCACAAGACACTTTCCGGAACGTCTTTCAAAAATGGGATTTAACAAAAGAAAATAGCGGAGAAAAACATTTTATAATAAACGACTTCCCGGTTTTCATATCGATTAATTCGATTTGCATAAAACCAAACATGGTATTTTAGCCATTTTGTAAATTTGGGGCAATTTTACTGTTAAAACATTATTTTCTACTAAACAACCTGTTTACTGTTGGGTTGACGTTGGCAGAATGTGCATTATTCTATACCAGGCCTCGAAACCGATTTTATAAAACTTGTTAAAACCGATTTTCATATGATTATCACGAAAACCGAAACCGATTTTATTAAACCGGTTTTCATATGACGATAACTAAGACCGAAACCGATTTTATAATACCGGTTTTCATATAATGATAACTAAAACCGAAACCGATTTTATAATACCGGTTTTTATATGATGATAACTAAAACCGAAACCGATTTTATAATACCGGTTTTCATATGATGATAACTAAAACCGAAACCGATTTTATAATACCGGTTTTATGAAACCGGTTTTCATATGACGATAACTAAAACCGAAACCGATTTTATGAAACCGGTTTTCATATGACGATAACTAAAACCGAAACCGATTTTATGAAACCGGTTTTCACATGACGATAACTAAAACCGAAACCGACTTTATAATACCGGTTTTCATATGATGATAACTAAAACCGAAACCGATTTTATGAAACCGGTTTTCATATGACGATAACTAAAACCGAAACCGATTTTATGAAACCGGTTTTCATATGACGATAACTAAAACCGAAACCTATTTTATGAAACCGGTTTTCATATGAAGGTAACTAAAATCGAAACCGATTTTATAATACCGGTTTTCATATGATTATCACTAAAACCGAAACAGGTTTGCCAAAACCGATTTTAATGTTTGTAGTTTCCGCTGCTTTCCGTGAAACATTTTTGTATTGTTTACCTTTGAAGAAATATCGTTGTAACTGCAGTAAGCCAACATAATGCAG
>OY744524.1:164458168-164463168 GCA_963556195.1 Sepiola atlantica | reverse complement strand
ACTCATGACCTTTTCCTGAGTGAGTTTTGATGTGTGAGGTTTCGCATTATCATGCTGAAGCACTACACCCTTCCTATTGAGTAATGCTGGTCGTTTTTTCTTTGATATAGCTATTCTTAGATCATCCAGCTGCGAATAATATTTTACTTCTGTGATTGTTTTATTAGGCTCTAGATGCTCAAAATGAATCAGTTCTCTTATGTCCCACCATAAATAGAGCATAATCTTCTTTGGGTGTAGTCCTTGTTTTGGAACAGGTTGTGGACTTTGGTTTCGATCTAACCATTGTCTTTTGCGTTGGGTATTCTTGTAAAGAACCCATTTTTCATCTCCAGTCACAATTCTTTGCAAAAATGGTTCTCTATGATTCCTGGAAAGCAAAGATGTGCAAACAGTCAATCTTTTATTTCGTTGAGCGTCGGTGAAATCTTGGGGAACCCAGAGTGCAAGTTTTGAAACTTTTCCTGATTCGTGTAGGCATGACATAATTGTGGTATTGGTTGTATTGAATTGTTGAGCCTATTCTCTGCTGGTTAACTTTGGATTGGCCTCCACAGCATCTTTAATGGCGTCTTTATCAATTGATTTTGGCCTTCCCGAACGTCGCCGATCTGACAGGTTAAAGTCTCTAGAACAAAATTTTGCAAACCACCGTTGATATTTTCGATCATTCAGAACATTTATCCCATAGACAATTCCAATATTCCTTGCAGCTTCTGCAGCTGAGTTTCCTTTTTTTAATTCATAGAGCATGCAATATCTCAGATGCTCCTCACTAATATCCATTTTTTAACGGCTGAGACCGTTAAACTTAATATTTTCCAACTTATTACTATATCTGAAAGGCAAAGCAAGGTATTAAGACACCAATTTACGAAAAAATCTAGAACTGTGTACAAATTAGGAGGCTGTAAAGTGATGAAGTAAAAAACACGACATTACTTTCTTTAAAACCTGATATTTCTATAACTTAAGAGGTAATTCTAAGGCTATTTTTCTTAGTCAGAGAAAGGTAGTATTAATGCCTAACTAGGTTTAGTCTTTGATTATAATATAATTAAGCTAATTGAAAAAGGGATAAGTTTATGAGTAGTTGTTTGTCCATGTTTAATCAATAGAGATATTCTTTACCGTGAGTATATGGTTCTAAATTATGTAAGGAGTGTAAATAAGGCATTACATATATAATAGAAGTTTATACAGTATAAAGCAATACGTCAGTGAGAATTAAAGCAAAGTCAAATCCCTCCGTTCAGTCTAGAGAGACTATGGACACCCCTGTAAGGGGCTGGCTGCGCGTGTAATTATGAAGCAAGGGTTGCGCAATTCCTAACAAGACCTCTCCTGAGTCGACACTGCTTGATTCCAATTGCAAGCAATTCAAGACGACTGGAAACAATGCCGAGATAAACAGAGAGCTCATACAGCACCTGGTAGTCCCAAATGGTCACCCATTTAATACTGGCCGGGCTCGACGTCGCTTAATTTCGGTGATCTAACGAGAACCGGTGTGTCAACGTGATTATGCCGTATATAGTGAGAATTAATATGATGCTAAAAGGAACATAGGTAGATTTAATAGGGAGTTAAAGCTATATAGGAATTATAACACTGAAATATCTTCAACACTTTTTTTTTTATTTTTAAATATATTTATTTTTTACATAGAGGTGTTTTTGTTTATTTATTTTTATTTTATAATTATAATTTATTTTAAATTTGATTTTAGAAATTTAATATTTTAAATTTTTTTATATAAAGCTGCAGCTGGTTAAGATGTATAGTGATTGGGGCTATCTATAAGGTTGACAGTGTTAGTCAAAGGGTTGTGGCTAAATGGGGGGGGGGCTGAATAGCCAAACTGAGGGGGATTGCGACGACTAGACGTTTTCGGGAAATTAGAGGTATTCTGGTTCAGAAGAGGAATATACCTCTTGACAATACATGCATATACAACACCTTTATATATAAAAGTAATCTTTAATTTCCACAATTTATTGCAAACATGATAAACGGATTCGAGAATGTTCAACTTTTGCATATCTGGTTTTGCCCTATATTTTTCTTCATGGTAGATAAACGCATAAATCACTGTATTTTGTTTGACATTTTTAATGCTGTTTAAGCTTGGAACTTTATTGCTGCACTAAAGAAAGTTTTTTTTTAGACAAAAATGGTGTTTGTTGTACAGAAAAAAACTCTGAAAAAATCTTTATCAAGGTCCTTTAATCTTTTGTAGTCTTTTTAAAAATCTTTTTAAAAAAATATTTGAAGCATCCTCTTATTAAATCACAGGATGTCTTATCCCTCCAATGAGAAACTAATTCTTGTTGAAAAGCCTGTTGAATATTTTGGAAAATAAAAAAATAACTATGTTCAGTCTTGAATAATTTTCATGTTTTTTGCTCTCATATACACTCCTCTCTCTCTCTCTCTCTCTCTCTCTCTCTCTCTCTCTCTCTCTCATATATATATACATATATATATATATATATATATATATATATATATATATATATATATATATATATATATATATATATATATATATATATTATTCTGGTACAGAAAAATTAGTACAACATTCGTACCGTCAGTTTCAAGCACGGAAGGTCTTACCCATCCGGCTCTCTTCAGCTTCTGTTATCATCCATGATGATGCACCTTCCGTGCTTGAAACCGACGGTACGAATGTTGTACTAATTTTTCTGTACCAGAATAAATAAATATTATGCTCTTAATTTTTAACTTAAATCTTAATTAATCGAGCACTCTGCTGGGATTTTTCCTACCATTTTACAAAGAAGTTATATATATATATATATATATATATATATATATATATATATATATATATATATATATATATATATATATGAAATAAAATATTAAACTAAAAGTATTCTTTTAATGGATAGAACCTATAGTGAAATGGTTTAAGCTCAATATACGAGATATAGCAATTATAAAGATAGATGAGAGAAGAGGGATGTAAAGGAAAAGTGTACAGAGAGTAAACTAAATGTGCGAATCATCATGGTCTTGTTGGACTGAACAAGATGAAACCAATCTGGAAGAAAAATCTTCCTCCCAAGATAAAACGTGATTTCTTTTAAGCCACTGTTACATCAGTTCTTTCATATGAACGGAAAGAAAATAGACGGTGTGTACAGCAGAATTCTAAGAGTTATTTTCTAACATCTAGAGGAAACACGCCGCGGTGAGAACAACTCTAAAGACACATTCCTCGGATCTCAGCCCTGATCAGAGAGAGAGAAGAACAAGATTTGCTGATCACTTCTGAAAGGCTAAGGATGGAATCGTCCACGAAGTTTTCTTGCGGATGCTAAAACAGAGATTTAGGTCAATTTCTTGTTCGCCCCCTTTTTATCAATTTCATTTATTCTTGACGAAAACTTCTTTGGCAATTCGTTTTTTCTTGGTGACGCCTTCATTGCAAAATTCATTTTTCTTGGCACATCTGTTATTTTAATTTCAATTTTTACGGGTTCTGTTTCGACAATTTATATGATATTTTCTTGGTAGCGTCTGCTTTATAAATTTCATTTTTTCTTGACGACATCTGTTATTTTAATTTCATTTTTTACGGGATCTGTTTTGACAATTTATATGATATTTTCTTGGTAGAGTCTGCTTTATAAATTTCATTTTTCTTTACGGCGACTGATTTCAAAATTTAATTTTTTTAAACGGCTGCATTGTCTATTTCATTGGGTTTTTTTTTACAGCATCTGTTTTGACAATTTCGTTTTTTTCTTAGCGATATTACTTTGTCAATTTCATTCGTTTTTCTTAATGCATGTGTTCTGTCAATTCTTTTCTCCTTGGCGTGTCTGATTTGCTACTGTCTTTTTTATTGAAAATTACGTCAATGTTTCGCTTCCAGTTCCTTCTTTTTCGTTTGCTCTTTTTCTCTTTCGTTTTCTTTCCCTCTCTTTCTTTTGTTGTGTACATTTTTCATTTATTAATTCTGTCCGTTTTCGTTCCCCCTTTTATTCTTGAACTCTTTTCTGCTTGGGTGTCTATACGTCTTTCTGCAATTATTGATTGCGTTCACTTCACCTTTATTCTTTCTTTCTTTTCTCTTCCATTCATTCCTTTCATTTCGTTCTCCTTCCTTTCTCACTTTGCTTGTTTCTTTCTTTCTTTATCACTTCCGGTCTCTGCTCATGCATTTGTAAACTCTTTTCTTTTTCTCTTTTTATCTGCCACTTTTTACCTCTTTTTCCGTCTGTCTTTGATATCAGATGTTATCTTCGTGTTTATTTGTCCTTATCATACTTCTCTCCTTTACCTTTTCTCAGCCGACCCCCAATCAACAGTCTTATATCTTAAACCAATCTGCTTTGCGAGAGAGAAAGAACGAGAGAGAGAGAGAAAGAGAGAGAGAGAGAGAGAGAGAGAGAGAGATGGGGGGGGGGGGGGTTACAGGACATAAAATCAAAGTTAACTAAAAAGAACAAACGTTCAGGTAAATAACGAAAGCACGCTAGACACGAAAACGGTGACTTGTGACATTGAACGAAAAGTCAAAGGTCCACAATTCAAATCTACCTGTCCGCTGAAAACAAACTTTTTACGGACTGCCACACGAATACATTTTAAAAGATCTGAAACCCGTCTACCTGAAGGCTACCTTTAACCCGCCCCGACAACCACCTGCTTTTACCTGTGCCCCTATCTACAATCCCAGCTCCTACCCTCAACTACTTCGACAGATGCACACCGGCTAATACTAATGGTAGTAATAATAAAAGGTAATAGTCGTAGTCGTCAAAGTGTGAGAGTTGTGATTGCTGACAGTCGTAGTAGTATTATTAGTAGTGGTAGTCGTAGTTGTATTGGTAGTGGTAGTGGGAGGGGGTTTGCCATTCACAAGGGTCAACGCACTCTTTACTTGCGTTGACTTAAATTAACTGACATATACAAGTTTACCAAAGTAGTTGTAGCTGTCATTGACGTTTTCTTACTGTTAGTCG
>OY744524.1:164345668-164453168 GCA_963556195.1 Sepiola atlantica | reverse complement strand
TATATATATATATATATATATATATATATATATATATATATATATATATATATATATATATATATATATATAATGGTAATAATCCAGGTAAAAAATATCCACAGGGTGGTAATCCAGAGAATTTTAACCGGGTTTATAAAAAGTGCTCAATATCATTCTCTCCAAATATGATCTGAGGTTAAGATCGGATTCTAACTCTCCCTGATGAGATCTCAGTTTATAGTAACTGTTGATCGATAGAATCGACATGCCAGTGTCGCAAACTTTGTACATGTCTGTGTAAATAAAAATGATCATATATATATATATATATATATATATATATATATATATATATATATATATACTAGTGTACATCCTCTGTCAAAAATAACGGAAAAATTCATGTTCCGCCTCACTAATAATCATATAAAATCATTGAAGTAAATTAATTTTTTATATGTAAATTATTATCATTTCTGATGACCTAAAAAAAGAAAACATCTACTGTTACTTTTTATTTAGAATAGAAAATGTCTGTCCGAATTCATTTCAGATAGTGGGGGTTGTCTGACTTGCTATTTGCTTCTCGCTCTACCTCACCACTTGAAATGGTTTCGTTCGGAGGCTAGAAAAAGGTAACGTTTTCACTTGATAACTTTTGTGTGACGGGGCGGATATATTATATTTATTTAATAAAAAAATATACAAATAAATACACATTGGTATTTATGATATAGTGGGTGATGTATAGGTTTATAGTGGAAATATGCCCCCCCCCACACACACACAAAAGAGCACTCTAGACGGTGTAAAATTAATCATGATCGGCCCGTCGACATTCTCAGGCGATCGGAAATAACAACCCTTTCAAGGAGAAGGTAATGCATTGGATAATGGCCTCCTTAAACCAGGTAGTACTGGAGAGGTGATATGCTTTTAGAACAGGGTTAACTAGTACGTTGTATGGCGATTGACTAGTCAATCATCAAAAAAGTGTACGGGTAGATCGCGTGACATTCAAATGTATATTTTAAAACATAAATGAATGGTTTCATCTATCCTCCCTATGGCATTTGCAAGTTGATTGAAATACAGGGCCACCAAGATATATTTCTCTTCAGTCCATACACAGTAAAACACGCTTATGTTTATTTAAATAAAAGGGCGTTGTGCAGAGATAGTATCACGCGATTGTTTTATGAATGTCACCTTTATATATTCCCATTTAGTTGCCTTAGGTTTGTCTTAGGTATGACTGGTGAGGAAAGTGTCTTTCCCCCCCCCCCCAGGCAGGATTAAAAAGAAGACCTTAAAAAAGGGATGAATCTTACTTTGATTAACGGTATATCTCTACTATTTTTCGTCATTTCGTATTTGGTTGAAAAAAGCGACATGAGTTACGGAAATTTTTGAAACCTGAATTAGAAAATAAATAAACGAATAAATAAATAATTAAATTTTACAACATGATAACCATCCTTCTGAAAAACAGCCCCAAATACTGGACGGATTATTTAATAAACAAAACAGTGAGTTACCGTGATCTATAATTTAGTTGTTTTCGTTATTTATTTCCTACAATATTATCATATAATATATATATATATATATATATATATATATAATTATATAAATATATATATATATGATATTTAATTATATTTTTAATATTTTACCTACGCACGACGTCGTTTCAAGCTTATGGCTTTCATCAGTGCAGGGAAATACCAATATTGGATAAATACTCGTTTCAAAACAGGTAAAATTAATTCCCCGGAGAGAACAGTTTTGCACCAATTTTATGTTCGATTACAAAGATTAAAATCAAGATATGATCTACTAAGCCTGATGTCTAAATTCCTTATCCCACTTTTGACCAAATACATGACATGATTTTGATTCTAGAAAATGTCTAAACTTTAAGACGTAAGAAAAAATTGAAATTCAAGGAATCTTGCTTAATTGGTGTCTAATGAAACTGGATCTAATTTAATGCAAATCTGAAACATTTGAATTTTCAAATGGGAGGATGTGCCTGTATTATGCCCTCTAAAACGTTTTAAATACTCTAAATAAACTGAAATTTGAGAAATATTTATCAATACCTATTTTTTAAATTTCACAAAAATCGGAGGAATCTGAATTTTCACGAAGGGCTTCTTTTTTATATATAAAACTAAATCAAACTTAATATAGCCAACATTACCACACCTTACGACTAGCAGCTGTAACTGAGTTTTTTCAATATTGGAATAAGTATTCTAGATATAAGGTTTAGTAGCACTATATCTTAATCTTAATCTTCATAAGGGGACATAAAAATGGTGCAAAACTATTCTGTTCGGGAAAATAATTTTACCCGTCCTGAGACGGGTACTCTTCTAGTATTATACATAATCAGGTTAGTGAATTGTTTTATTTATGACTAGAGTGATTCGTATACGTGATAAAACAGTAAAAAATAAACACGAGTAAATCAAGTCTGACTAATATATATGACAGCAGTACTCATGCCAAAGTTGGCAGCAGTTCCATTGAACAAACGTAGACCGTTCTGTTATTTGATGACGACAGTGTTGCATATTCTATTTGCGTAAACAAATTGCAGTAGCATTTACGAAATAAATAGAGTCAATGTCTCCGTGAATATCTGATTATCTCGTCTGGGTCAAAGTTCGACTTGATTTAAGAAATTAAACTCATTCAGGAGAAGGTGAAACAAGTTCAATTGATAAAGGTTATTCTATCTATATAAGTATTGCAAATATCCTATACAGATTTCGCCGCTCATATCTATTAAATTCAATGAATCAACTTTCAGAAACTTTTATTTAATGAAATATTTCGGAAAATCATTAATTTATTAAATAAGTCTATTTAGATGTGTTAGATATGTGTATATGTTTATATTTTTGTATATACAGGATTCACTCCTAAAATAATCAACCGATCATTATGAATTTTGGAACAGATTTGCTAAATGTAAGGGTGGTTAATGTGGGCTATATTAGTTTAATTAAAGAGCGCTAATAGGAAGTGCTTCACGAAAATTC
This sequence comes from Sepiola atlantica, assembly GCA_963556195.1. Lineage (NCBI taxonomy): Eukaryota > Metazoa > Mollusca > Cephalopoda > Sepiida > Sepiolidae > Sepiola > Sepiola atlantica. The sequence continues at coordinate 164,450,133 of OY744524.1, read as the reverse complement.
AGATACCGCTGATTTTGATGAAATCTGAACAATATATATGACATCAATTAACAATTATTCCCCTAAATTTCAGTTTTGGGAGAGTATTTAAATGGTTTTTAGGGGACATTATATGGGCACAATCTTTCATTCGAGAATTGAAATATTTCAGATTTGTATTCAATTTTATCCCTAATCATTAGACATCAATTAAGCAAGACCCTTGGAGTTCGAATCTTTAACATCCCTTAAAGTTGAGTCATTTTTTAGAATAAAAATCATGTCATGAATTGTGATTTAATTTGGAACAAGGATTCTAGAGATAAGGTCCAATATCATTATATATATATATATATATATATATATATATATATATATATATATATATATATATATATATATATATATATATATATATATATGCGAGATAGATTCTTCCCCGAACGGGATCGAATCCTCTACTGAATCTGATTAGTGTGAGTCCAACGTTCTAGCTATCTTGGTCAGCTTGTGAGCTGATATTGTAAGATAATTATATTTAATAATTTGATTTATGCTTAAAAGTTTATATTCTTTATTTTATACGGTATCACCTGCGTTTCGCTTTGGTCTCTCTCTCTCTCTCTCTCTCTCTCTCTCTCTCTCTCTCTCTCTCTCTCTCTCTCTCTCTCTCTCTCTCTCTCTCTCTGTGTGTTTATTAACAGTTGAAAATAATAAATAATGGAAAGAAGAAAATATTGGAATAGTCTATTAGAAACGAAAGGAAATATGACCACAACTAGTAATACTATTTAAGTCATACATGGAGAGTGGAAACGTGAAACAAAGAGAGTGGGGTATAGCAAACAGAAAAAAGACTAATTTTGGATTTTGCCCTTGTATATTTTTTATCTTTACTTGGCTTTGAAAACTCGCTTTTTCCTGATTCAAACAATTTAACCGGAACACAATAGGTGACCCAGCGGGTCATATCTTTTTCATATATATATATATATATATATAGAGAGAGAGAGAGAGAGAGAGAGAGAGAGCGAGAGAGAGAGAGGGGGGACAGCGAGAGACAGAGACAGGTGCATATATATTTATATGTATAAATATATAGTAAAAGATAATTGTTATCAAATCCCACAAAATGTCGATGATAATTGGAAAATGTAAATAACTTTCACAACACAATCATCTCATTCAAATTGTAGTTGATATTTACTTTGTCACTTATACTCAACATGCACACACACGCTCACGCACGTTCACGCACAGACAATATATATATATATATATATATATATATATATATATATATATATATATATATATATATATATATATATATATTGTTACATAATAAACGCGAACGTATGTATATTCGCGGTAAGAATAGACGGTAAAAGGAGAGGGAACGAACAAGATGAAAGGGCCAAATAGTTAAAATTAAGGAATGAAACGCCATCTAAACACAAATGTATGTATGTTCGGGGAGAGAGAGAGCGAGAAAGAGAGAGAGAGAGAGACAGAGAAAGAGAGAAGTGAGGAGTAGATGAAGAGAGTATTTTATTTAGCAAATGAATTAATATTTTATTCACTCTTTAAAAGTTGGGAAAAATGTTTTAATCCAGTTTCAAAATGACTAGAATTTCCCTGATTTTATATCTTTGAAACGAAATGTGTTATCTTCATTAGAAATTTGGTTTATTTTAAGAAAATTTTAAAAAAACATTGGAAAGAGAATGAAATGAAAATAACTTCTCGCTTGCTTTACTGACTTTCGATTTTTTTATTTAATTAATTTGATGATTTGTATTTTTTATTTAATTAATTTTATTTTGTCTTCTATTTCTAACCGATTAGTTTTATCCTTTTTTTTCTTATTGAATAGCGTCGTTTCAATTATTTCAAGTAGATAGCGAGCCAAGCCATCTGGTATAACACTTACGATTAGTGAATCAATATTTGTTTCTTTTAGTTTAGTTAGAAAACTCCCCCAACAAAATATACAAATTAATTGGTTAGAACCGAATGTCTTATTCCATCAAACCCATCCTAAAGTATATAAATAGAGTTGCATTGATGACTCCATATTTCCAAACATAGATAAACACAAGACCTATCGCCTATATAAAATACAATCCACTATACATACACGAATACAACTAAATATATATATATATATATATATATATATATTATATATATATATATATATATGAATGTCTGCTGCCCGTTTCTATGCGCATATAGATCTTAATTCCTCTTAATCACGTGGCAGTGGCCGTAAGGATAGAGCGACTGCTTGCAGATTCTAGACTGACTCTGTAAACTGGGTTCGCGCCTTCCGACCGTCTGAAATTGTTACTTTCCTACACTGATGAGATCAATAAGCTTTAAACACTAACGTCTGTAGGTATTAATAATTTAATATTTATAAATAAATATGATTATAATTACCTACACTGATGAAAGCTTAAAATGCTTGTAGGTTATTAATAATTATATATATATATATATATATATATATATATATATAATTATTTATAACCTACACGCATTTTAAGCTCTCATCAGTGTAGGTATATATATATATATATATATATATATATATATATATATATATATAGTTCATGTCACACATAAAATAGTTGGAAAGCTAAGTGTAGATCAGGAAAGACAGAACACATAATTTTGATATTATTATGGGATCCGCTGATTCAACTTAGTTACTGATGGGTCTTTATATTCTACTGGTGGGTCTTTATATTCTACAAGAGATTAAGCATTGAATACGTTTGTTGAATGCTGGATAATTTGGAGATGATGCACTGTTTACAATCAATAGCTCCAGTAGAAATTAGATATCATAGCTTATTTAAAAGACCGAATCTCTAGATTACAATAGATAGCAATGATAAAATAACAAATTGCCTAGATTTAACATTAAGCTTTAATGATAACACTGACAAACTTTATCATAAGTCAAAGCATAGATAGGTTATCTAACCACCTAAACTCAATCAAAGACGCCATAATTCCTAACATATCTAGAAGCATTTCTAGATTATCAGTTAAAGAGAGAATATTTATAGATAATAAGTAGTATTATGATGAGGCATTAAAAAGGTCTAGGCATAATGGCGAAATATATTTTACTAAAGAACAGATTTCTACTTGAGATAATTATCCAAAATTACTAATAATATAAATGTAACATCATATAATATGGCTTTTAACAAGCATAAAGATAGTATAAACAATTATAATTCTCATGTTAACTAAATCCATTACAGCAACAATAGACACACTAAAAATATGTATACTAACTATAAATATTAGGAGTATTACTAATAATAAAATTTACGGATCTAAAAATGTAAATAATAGCAAAAATGTAATATTAAAAGGATACAACAATAGACGTAAATAAACATTATGGTTTAACCACCATTTAGTGAACATATTAAAACAAACATCCCAAACGAATTTTACAAAATTATTTAGAATAAAGACACTACACCTTAAGCAAAATCTTAAATAAAAATACATTAAAAGTTGAGAAACTTGGAGGATACAATAATTTCATCTCCAACTCGAAATTAATTAGACATTAAATAAGTAATAACAACATAACTAATAATTTATTAAGAAACAGACTTAACTGCCAATACCCTATAAAATGTCTTCTTAATGGTGCATAGTATCTCGTGTTATATCATTGTAATGTAATCAAACCAAGTAGATCAGTATTATACATATGTGTCATTAGGGTTCTTTTAAAGTGAGATATAACAACCATATGACACCCATAAAGAGAATTAGTATTGAATAAAGCACAACAGGGCCATGTGCGAAGGGCATATGATTTCAGTATACTGGCATTTTTCATGGCATATATATTATGATCAAAACTGAAAAATCTAAGGGAGGTTATTTCTGTTTGATTTAGCTAGACTTGTCTCTCTTTAACTACTAAAATAAGTATGGGAAACAATAGGAATATCATGAGTTTAGATACGAGAGGTTCATTTAAGCGAAAATAATTCACTGTGAGCAGATATTAACTTTAAAATTTTCGTTTTTGGACGATTTGAAGAATTTACTGACAGAATCTTGAAAGATATTGGAGTTAGTTAAGAAGGTGACAAAGAAATGGAAACAATTACAGAAAAGATAGATGTCTTACAAAATTTTGAAAGTTAAAGCGGATGATTACCAATATGGTATTTTAATTCTTAACTCTAAATTAAATAAGCTAAGAACATAATTTTCAGTGCCGTTTTAGTAAGGTTTATCCGGCGTCGGCTGGAGTCCTAATTCCCGCAGATTACGTAGAAAAGGGAAAGGGGGAAAAACAAATTGAAAAATTGCTTAATATCGTAATCTGAAATGAATATCTTAAAATTTTGGAAAAAATAAGAGAAAAATAAATACCGTCCTGGTGATCATGTTGTCTATCTTCTCTTTTGCTTTCTTTTTATTGAGTCATTGACTGTCACAAAAATGGTCCATTCGTATTTCTTATAGCTCATTTTCTCTCCACCTCTCTCTGTCTGTCTGTCTGTCTGTCTGTCTGTCTGTCTCTCTCTCTCCCTCTCTATCTGCTAGACTATCCGTACTGTAGATAGCTCTGATGCAGCGAAACAGTGTCTATGGGTGACTATATAAGCCCTCTTTTTTGGATCGATCACTATCGTTGGGGGTTGTCTCCTGCTGCTTCTTAGCATAATGCAAAGATCTTTGTAAATAAACAAATTGAGCACGGAGGAAGCGACTATCGGTGTTTATATAAATAGACATTGTAGATATCATTTACGAGCGCTTCTCCCATAGCCGACTGTCAACTATATGTTTGAAAATTAAATCCGTGACTAGGGAGCATTGCTTGTCTAGCCGCACTGAAAAGTTGTGACAGTAAAATAGCCTGTCTGGGGATGACTATATATATATATATATATATATATATATATATATATATATATATATATATATATATATATATATATATATATTAAAAATGTTAGATATTTTTACAAGACAAGGGAATTAACCAAGTGTCAACGAATTCAGAGTTCTCTCTCTTAGACCCATTTATAAAAATCGTAAGTTAAATTTTAAGAATTACAAGTTCGCCCATTGTTTTGTTTAATTGTGATAAATCAAATTTATGTAAGGCTATTGTGGTATTTTTGCATGAATAGAAACTAATGTTAAGAAATAAATAATGTAATAGCAATAATGTAAACACATGCAATTGTTATTCTAAAGTTGAAAAAAGATAACGAAATCACGACATTTTAGCGTTTAAGCTGTTTAGCTGAGTAAAGTAAATGGTATTATTGTATCAATATGCAGAACCGGCCTAATTATTATCAGAAAATTACTGAAGCAAACCAAATTATATTCGTGCCAATAACATAATGGAAGAAAAACAGAAAAAAAGCTAGTCAGAATCAAGTATATATTTATCAGATGCATTGCTATTTAGGTCCAATTTTGAAGTCCGACTGACTTAATTTTATTTTAAACTAAACAGAGCCGTTCCCCTGTGTAGCCTAGGAAAACTGAAGAACTCAAGAAACCATAGCTCCCACCCTTCAACCCCCGTACAAGAGATGTTAATCGAAATGTTAACTATCTATGACAACTGGCCTCTTCGGTATGCCACCTTCTTTCTCGGCGACTGCACTTGACCTTGCTTCTATAGAGACCACACAGCTGGAACTTCTAGGTAATGCCGTTGTGCCACAATTGCTTTTTTCTCGGCCATTTAGCTTTGGGAATGATGTAATAGTTAGTAATGAGTTGCATATAAAAATAGTAAATATTTCTTTGCAGATTGCTTTTGAAATATGTTTGATTGTAGTGTATTCCTAGAGGAATACACTATAATCAAACATATTTCAAAGGCAAGAAACGGATTTGTAGACAAATCTATTTCTTGACATGCAAACTGCAAAAGCGACAGTAAGTATATTGAGAAAATAAAATACTGTTTAGTAATATTTCAGTTAAAACAAATAAATGTAGGGTCCTTTTTGATATGTATATTGTATCAATGTTATCGGGAAGAATTTTACTTTGTACATTTTGTAATGGAAAAGAAAATAAATTTTGTTATGTGTTGTTTTATTGGCCGCTCAATTGATAGTAATTAATAGGATTCAATTTAAGATACTGTGTAATATGAAAAAGTGACCATAGATGTATACCATATTTCTATGGTGTTATGCGTCGCTGAAATTACTAATAAAATATAAAAATCGCTAAATTCGAATAAATCTAATCGCGTAAAAATAACTGAACGAAGGATTGGCGAAGTAGCCATAATTGCTAAGAACAGAGAGAGGTGTATTACTAAAACAAAACAAGTAAATAAAAACAAGTAGAGAAGATAAGATATCTGGTTCTTTAGATTGAAAAAAAAACGGATTTTTTCTATTTATTCAGGCAACATAGTTAGAAATTAATGAATGGATGAGAAAAAGATTTTGACCGCTTAAGCGGAATACCCTCTAGTGCACAATTGGCACTCCAATAAATGGGCTCCAATGGCTGACTCATGGGCTTGTAAACGCATAGGGATGTGTTGAGAAATTCTTACTTCTAATCGCTGAATGGTACTCCCCACATAGTCAGCCTCGCACTGGCCACGAAAATTAAAAACAACTAAATCTTATTGAATAGTGATGTTAACATCTTTACAAAAAATGAGAAAGCACTTCGAGTCCTAAACACCGTTCGCACATTGATCGCAAAATAACAGCGAGAAACGGCTGAAGCAATTTTAGATGATAATTCTTCGCTTGTGTTCCAATCCATGGTAATTTCACATAAACGTGGCATTTGTGTGGGCGAAAATATTTTTCCTCTTAAATGCGGCTATTTTGTCTTTAATGCATCTTTCAATGGTGTATAAAGGATGACCATTGGAAGAGAGGATTTCCGTTATTATTTCAAGTTGTGCATCTATTTTAGAATTAGAGCAGATCAACAACACCCGATGTACTAATGTTTTTATCAGATTAATTCTTCTGATTTTGGAGGAAATGAATCCCAGCTTCCATACTGGCCTGTAAACGTGTGCTTTCTGTATACGCTGGTTAAAAAGCATTCATCGGTTCTTCTGACCAAAACGTCTAAGAATGCTAATGAGTTATTAATCTATCCCTCCATTGTAAACTTCTGTGCCGGCTGAAGTAGATTTAACTGTCGAAGAAAATCATTAGTCTCTATGTGGGATTTAAACGCGGCAAAAGTATCGTCCACATAGCGGAAATAACACAATGGCTTCGGCAGCTGCTGGAACAATAGCTGTTCCTGAAATCCGACAAAAATATTTGCCAGTACTGGACTTTAAGGGCTGCGCATTGCTAACCCATCAATTTGGCAATACATGTTCCCGTTGAAACTAAGCTCAACCGGGAATAGTAGCCAAGTGCATAAGTTCAACAAATATATTTTCTGGAAATGGCGATTCAGCTAGAGAACCACGATAAAGATTATCAGCACAAAATCCGATAGTTTCATCGAAAGGCACATTAGTAAGTAGACTGGATATATCGAAAGAACAAAGGTTTAAATTGTTTCCCTTCAATCTAAGGTGTCTTTTCTGTGGGGGTGTTTAGCGAACCACGTTTACAGACTTGTTCAAAAAGTTAAAGCGATTAATGCATTAAATGTCGAATGAGCCTTTCTAAAAAAAGCTGGAAACACGTGTCCATGGATTTATTTTATGTGCGCAAAATTTAATTTATAAAAATTAATTAATAAATATATATGAAAAAATAAATTGATGACATGTCCTATTAAGGGCGACTGAATGCAGTAGTCTGCATATTCTTAACCGCTTAGGGAGCGGATAAAATACTAAATAACACACCAGTGTTCTACGCCAGTAAAAACAATAACAAATCTGCGTATATATATATATATATATATATATATATATATATATATATATATATATATATATATATATATATATATATATATATGAAAAGGTTACCTATGCGGATTAATCCGAATCTGCAAATATAAGTAAGCTCAATAATTTATCAGTTCCATAAAGTACATCTATTATTTAATAATGCCGATTTAAATTAAGTTAAATCAAGATTCAGAAATAAAGAATTGTCTACGACATAGTACACGTGTTTCAGAAAAAACTATTTTATTCTGGCACAGAGCTTTGAAAAAGGACCCCAGTTCAATTTTCATTCCTTCATCAATATTTTTTAAAAATGTTTTAAAAGTTTTATCAAGCAGCTGCAAACTGAATGTATGCAACGAGTTTTCTTTTTCGTATGCAGGTGCTTTTTAAAAACAAGAATATAAGCAAACAGATAATTTCACTTTGGCATGGACACCTGAAGAGAAAGGAGAATGCGAACAATAAATCTTTAAAAATTTTCCAAAAAAGATTTTACGGGAAAAATAATAAAGTAAATACGTATGAATCAGCATGATAAACCTTTGTTGACCGGCTGGATTCTGTTGGAGGGATAGTGTGCAATCTTCCTAAATGAAAGTGATACCATGGAACCGACTGGGTTCGAACTTGGCACACCCAGGTAGGCAGTCTACGTCGTTATCCATTTAACCACCTCCACTAACTGGAAACATCGTGAGTTTATTGTTCCCATCTTTAATCTGTCAGGAGTAGATGTATCAATTGCAGATCAATATTTGGTAAAACAGAGCTGATTGCGGCAAAACGTCGTAGTGAAGTTATCACAGGTGGGAATCGATCATTTGAACTTTAATTATTAAAAACGACTCAGAACGGTTGTATTTTTGCCTCAGAATAAAATGGTGGCAAAAGTATGACCGTCCTTAAATCCGTGAGTCCTTTTAATAATCAACGTTCAAATGAGCTACCGTTTCACCGTTCTAGCGATCATTAGAAGTTTGGGGATCACAGGTAGTTTGAAACTGGATCTACTATTAAGTGTTAGGTTCATGTGACTAACTTTAACATTTTACTTATTTTATCTCTTCATCTGTTATTCACAACAATTGAGCTGTTTTTATTTTAAATTTAAAATCATTTATAATATTCGCATTTATTTGTACACAACACCTACAGACACTTATATATATATATATATATATATATATATATGTGTGTGTGTGTGTGTGTGTGTAAAAATATGTATTTTAGCATATACTTTCAATATTTTATGTTTACCAACCTCTTCCAATTCAAGCTCGATGATTCTCAACTAGTAACAACAGAGCATTTATTAGTAAGCAAGGTTCATTTACATTCCAGAGGTCAAGATTTAATTTCATCTTACGAAAAAATTTTCAAAACAGATACTCTTTAGTGCAATTATTTTACTAACTCGATTCGTTAAAAGTAGACCAACCCCCATTTGTATGTCAATATTGTTTCTGTCTTTCTTGAGCCTTTCAGAAAGTACGCAAAGTTCGTAGATTGGAAAATTATACACCGTAGCATGACATGAAATATAAATGTCCAAAATATCAACCGTGAACTCACATTTGCTCTTCGGCATTGCTCCACTATTTGAGGCAGGCCGCCATCTTGAAACCTCTGTTCAGAATTAGCACTAATTCGCATAATCTTAACCAGTAATACTTATTTTAGTTTTATTCTTCAGTATTAGCTATGTGATCATTATTTTATATCTATAAAATACTTAAATTAACTCGAAAATAATTCTCATTACATAATTTACGTCATTAATATTGTGTGTATCTATTTACTTCATCTGAATACGAAACTAAGTGCGGAGTTGATACAAATATGTAATCCATTTTACTGACATTTTTCTTATTGCCTAATATTTAAATTGGTTAAAACACCATAGTAGTTCCTATTTTAAATAAAATCAATTTTCTAACCTTTAGGCAAAATTCCCCATACAATGAGCACTATTCACAATAGGAGTATGAATTTAAAATATCACGATACTAAACTTATGAAATTCAGTTAAAATCTTGTTAGTATTTATGATATTAAAAAAAATATTTGAGATATTTCCCTGTCGGATGCCGTTACTTCCTATTGGGTAACATTTAAACGTTGGTTGATTTTTTTTTTAATAAATATTTTATCATTTCTAAAAACTACACGAACTCCTAATCAAAACTAATGCCAACCACATAATATACAAGTTAAAGGGGGGCAATTCCATCTTGACAAAATACGATATTATTTCCCCTTATTAAAAAATTCCAGCGATTTGCTAAGGAAATATTTCTGACAGCCATACAAGAATTTTTTTTAACTGCTTGCATATTACATTTTGGCATCCTATGTTATTCTGTTTATTTTTGCTTTAGCAATGAGAATATAATTAAATCATCCCAAATCCTGTATTTTCTGGTTCAGTTTATCATAAGGAAGATTTTAATGCAACAATTATTTTTAAAATATGTCCATAATTTTGTGATGGTATTATGACAATGATCGATAAACATTTTTTAATCATTTTTAAACAGATAAATATTTTTAAGACATACTTTTCGTTAAATGAAAACATTAACATTTTTTTAAATGTTGACTCATTTTAATTATCATTATAAAATAGTAAGAAGGTTTCCTGTGAAAATGCTGGTATTCTCTTTAAATAACGTGTTATTGTAATAAAGATGCCAGGTTTAGATCTGATAACTGCTTTAAATTATCTACACATTTATTTGTCTCTTTTCTCAGTCTTCCTCTCTGGTCATTTCCTCCATCCTACTCATTAAAATGTTTATGCTTTTTTTATAGATGTGTAATTAGCATTAGATTCAACCGCTCACTTTTATAATCTTTTTTACCGTGCCTTCTCTCCATTATTTTTCTTCTGGAGCCCGTCCCCTTTTTTCATGCCTATGTATTTTTTGTAAAATTAAAAATAACATTTATTCCCACATTTTGGATGAAGTCTTTTGATAATACAGACGAATTATAATCATATGACATAATTTGAATGTATAAGTTGGTCTATCTACTTTTACCATCTCTCTCTGCTTCTCCTTGACTTATTCTCTCCCGCCTTTCTTTCTCTCTCTATATTTCTCTTTCTCTCTTTCTCTCTCTATATTTCTCTCTCTCTTTATATATATATATATATATATATATATATATATATATATATATATATATATATATATATATATATATATATATATATATATACTAGTGTACATCATCCATCAAGAATGACCGAAGAAATTCATGCTTCGCCAGTGTTCGCACATATAGTAATAGAATTACGTTAGTAAATTAATTTTTATATATAAATTATTATTATCTTTTGTAATGGCGCTAAGAAAAAATACACTAACAGTTGACTGTTTATTTGAATTGGAGGATTTTTTATGAATTCATTTCAAGCGTCGTGGGTTGTCTGACTTGCTATATCGGCAATATCCAGACAAAAAATCAACACATCGAAGGATCATGTAATAATCTTGAACATCAACGCTAATAGCAACAGAGTCACTCATTCAATGTCAAGAGAAAAGTGTTTCCGAGTTTCTAACAATTTTGCACGTTGTATTCAGGTGTGTTTGCAAGGCTAGCATTGAATATCGATAAAACAAAGATTGTTGAGTATTCATGACTGAAACTTGGTGGATAAGTCAGGCATAGTTTATTTGTTTTTAACATGGTTGGTTTATAAAAAAGATTGAGAATTTTATTAACGATTCCATCGGTGGCATTTTTTATCACCCTTTTTGGGTCACCCTATAATATAGAGTTTAGGGCTGAAAACAGAAGTACACAAGGGTCCTCGTTCATTACTGGGTAACGCCCGATCGGGGCTTCTAGTTTTATCTTAAACATCATACTTTACTTGCGGATCCTGCCTGGTGTGTGGGTGCTTCCAGATAACAGTTAAACAAATCGAACAAAACGTGTCACCCGGTACGAAAGATAATAATTCACTTCTGCAATTATTTTGTTGCAGGGATCCTGAATTAAATCTTAAGAATTTCGAAAAATTGGATGATGAACGGCATCTTTGTTGATACCATAAAACTCAGTTGTCATACCAGCCGAGATTCAGCTCGGCATCATCCTGACAACCTAGGGATTGCCTCGCTTGTAATCAGAGCCTTCTTCGTCAAAATCAAGTATGATTCGGCTCGGTCCTGAGGGGGATAAAACTTCGCAGGCATTATCTCCTTCGAGAGAAAACAATTAGTTTACTCTCGATTACGTCAGGGAATTCCGACGGGTCTGTTCTCAACTATTTTTATATCCGGCCAGTGTCCTCTCGGAGTCGCTGGTTTCCCCAACCTTCCAACCTTGTGTCACGTCTTGCAGCAGTGGGAAGCAAGTAGACCAATGCCATGTACCCCAGCATGTTAATTGAAGAAAAATATATATAGTCCCAAGAAACTCCACCCAACCGCGAAATACCTTATAGTAGGTGGGCTATTTAAACTGTTATTACTATCATGATTGCAATGTAGACTATGTATAGCACACATATATGTACAGGTTACTTGTAATCTCAATTGATTGGTTTGGTCTGTTTGTTTTGCAAAATATAATTATTTGGGGGTAAATTGTTATGTATAGAATGTGCCCCCAGTCGATTGCTATGTATAGGATTATCTCCCTAAATATTGAATTCATAGAATCGTTAATAACATTCAAATCTTCTCTAACAATATTTGGTACAGATATGCTTCAGTCTATGCCAAACTTGCCCACTAAGTTTCTATCACGAATGTCCAACAGTATTTGTGTTATCACCATTCATTGATATGCGGGGACACTTTGGTGATCGTCTCATCAGTAGGAGGTGTAATCCTGAATGGGCTTCACACTCAACAGACTGTAACCTTCTATATTTTTATATGTGAGTTTATCTCAAAGATAATGTCTACCAAACCAATTCCCAGACTAATCCTGAACTGTAAAAAACCATGACAGCCCAAATGATGGCAATGCCACGAGAAGAGTGTGCTAGAGTTATTGACATTTTTTCACGTTATATCCAGGTGTTTTTATAATTGAACGGTGATAAAAACAAAGACAGTTGGATATTCATGACTGAAACTTGGTGGACAAGTCAGGCATAGATTGAAGTTTTTTGTACCAAATATGGTTGGATTGCCGTAGGGATTTCGAATTTTATTAACGATTCCATGTGTGACAGTTCGGGGGAGTCACCCTAGGTACAATTGGGGAAGCTTGTGCGTTGTATCCTGTTCGGTGGCATGTGAAAGGTTTCGATTGATAATAAAAACATTTGATTGACTTTTAAACATAATGGGTCATTAGGGTCATGTCCCCAATTAGTTAAAATATTAAGAAATAAACATCACAGAATAAAGAATCACGAATAGTTTAATCGACTTAAGCATGGAATGTTTATTTATCGTGATTCTTTGTTGTTCTTGTGCCGTGCGACATGATTTCCTTTGTTTTTATTCATTTACTCGCAGACACACCTAACATTGCTCGGGATGAATGATGACAACTGTTTACTCCTGCTTCCACTGTTGAATCCTATGATAACATTTTTGTTCATATTTTATCATTTCTATCATTTTCATTTTTTATAAATAAAATAAGTTATACATTATATAAAATAATTATCTTATAAGTGTCAGCCTTCCAAAAGTTTAAGATTCAATCATCAGTACAGGCGATACTAAGAATATAATTAATAATAAATCAAGACTTCTACTCGATCATGGCTGACGGAACGAGAATAATCAACCCACGTGGATTCAATAAAGGGTTCAGTGCGAAATTTGGAACAGATTCTCGTGTTCGACACAAAGATACTCGATTTCAACAAGACGTACTCGAAGAATGGCGGAGGTTACGTCGAACGAAACGTTGTGAGAATAGCATTCACGATGAGAACAGTAGTCCGAATAATCTAAATGGTGCAAAATAAAATAAAGCAACATTTTGCTGTTTATGGATATCTAGTGCGAACGAAGACCCCACGATTATTTTCTAAAACATTCAATACAAAATTGGCGCTAGTGTCGATAGGATGTCAAATGCAAGAAAGGTAACTACGTTAGACTAAATTGAAGAGACAATTTGATCGGTGAAAACGTACGCAACTTCATAGATGAATCAATACAAGAACACTTTGTAAATGTCTCGGTCGAACTTAGTCTATAATAATTAAAAAATATACGGTTGAACATATTTTTTATAATATATACGTTATTTTAAAACGTATATTTATCTTTTTATTTTTAATAATTTAAACATAATTTTCGATGTTAATAAAAAGCATTTCAATTAATTATCATTCTTATATAAATTGATAAGTTTGAATCCTTTGAAAGTAATTAACTTTAAAAAAAACTATGTTTTAAATTATAAAAGATAAAAAGATAAAGATACTTTTAAAAATAACGTATTTATTACTAAAAAAAGATTGTTCAACCGTATATTTTTAATTATTAAAGACTTAGTTTAACCAAGATATTTTCGAACTATTCTTGTATTTGATTTATCTATTAAGTTGCGTACGTTTTCAGCGATCAAATTGTCTCTTCAATTTATGCTCATTCTCTTAGTCTAACGTTGTTACCTTTCTTGCATTTGACACCCTATCGAAACAAGAGCCAAAAAATGAATACCACATTTAGATTTTCTTGTAAAATTTTACTTCGGAAAAGTTGTGTTTGATCTTGCCATAGGACTTTTAAATGACAACAAGACATCACAAGGATAGCATAGATCTATTTTTCGCTTATTGGAGCGATTTCAAATATAAGAACGATTCGTTTTTATTCGAACAAACACGGCCAATATTGCATTGTTCGGTTAAGGAGGAATTCGAATATAGTAGTTCTAATGTAGCTAGCAATTTATTTGTTACACGATGGAGTGAGATTTTAGAAGTCTCTGACTATAAATCCAATTAGGGTGTAAGGGAGGTAACCCGATTCGTACTTTTGCTTCGTTTGCTGCAAAGTTACTTCCGTTTCATCATTTTTTTAAAATAAAGAACAATCACGCAAGGCTTCGTAAATGTGTACACGAAAAAAAATATCGCCTATATCAAAAGTTTTTTTTATCGATTATCTGCTCCTGGCTTAATTGCTTGAATCCATCGTCAGTGTCTGCTAGTTAAAAGGTGTTCGTGGGTTGGCTAAATGGTCCACGATCTGATGACCTACTCCACTTGTTGTTTTCCCCAAGTTTATATACTACTTGTTTTACGTCATATCACGTAAAATATTTTGTCCCATTTTCCCCCAAAATCTAATTGTCCCACTGTTCGTATTATTGAGCGGACGAGTATTTTTTTATTATGAATATTTCGTCATTATGTAGATTCGAGATGAGACGTCTTCGTCCATGTTTTTAATCTAAGCCGCCCTTTGGCTGCGTCATAATATTACATATTGATCGTTTGAAAATCTCAGAACTGCTATTAAGATTTGTTTTAAATTGTTTAAAAATGAGTGTTGCTAACATTTATTTATTTATTTATTTATTCCACTTGGGAATCACCGAAAAAAGAGTATGTAAAAAGAATCAATGCGAAATACCACTACAACATTAAAACTAAATATTTAAAAGATGAAAATGATTTCATTAGTTTATTTTATTTGTTGTTTCTACTTTTCCATTCTATCACACATCGTAAATACACATTCTTTTAAAAATCTCATCTGAAAGTTCCCAATACTATTCATAAAATTACTCTTTACGCCATATTCATAAAATCGGTCAATCTAGATATTTAAACTACGCACACCAGTTATATTCTTGGCATGTCATACTTGAATACATCGATAATTTAAATATTGATACACACTTATCGATCTGACGATGACTCTTTGAAGTTTTGCGGAACAAAAAAAGAATGAATCATTCGTGTTGATAAGATGATTTATAAAAAGACACAGTGTGTATATAAACACTTTTCTTATCTAACTCGATGTAAAAGAAAAAAGATTAATACATCACACATGAACTACAATTATGTCAACGAAGCGGGCACGTGTACATTCCGTGTGTGACAACAAGGAAGATCATCCGTTATCTCCCGTCCACTAATTTGTTATCTTTCTCTCACTCTCATTGCACTCCTTCTTTCATTATCTTCGTTATATATATATATATATATATATATATATATATATATATATATATATATATATATATATATATATATATATATATATATATATACTAGCAGGTCTACCTGTCGTAAAGACAAATTAGAAGAGGTTAAAAAGTGTGTGCAACATCATTATATTGAAACTCTTATTTTACTTATCTATCTCAACCGCCTCTTTATCTTTCTGTTTCCTCCTTCCCCGTTTTCACATCCCTCTCCACCACCCATCTTTCACCTCATTTCTCTCTCCTTTTTAATCGATTGGAAATCTATTAATAATGGAGTTTATGTATCTGTCTGTCTGTCTGTCTGAAGCCGAAACTCCATCAGAGTACTATGACTATTTATTTCTATTTATCTTCCCCCCACAAGGTAAGATGTGGCACAAGGTCGGGAAAGTGGGAAAGAACCAGCGCTCGAGAATTTGAGCACTCTAGCTGTTTAAAAATTGCCTGGATAGCCCCGTCGGCATTCCCCGGTAGGGGCGCCTCAGACAGTAAGCAATAAACTTACTCCTCCCCAAAGAGGAGAGGCAAAGCCTGGGAGGGTGCACCTCCTAGAACTGCACAAGACAGACAACTGATAGACCGGCGTAAATCAAGACCCGAAGACCCAGACAATACCGGTCTATGGGGTGTAGTATCCACCGGAACAGATACCAATCCTGGTTATTAAGTCCGCCAGCTTCATTATATACTATTTTTTAAAAAACGACATAAACACTATTCGCATTTCCCAATTTACATAATCAATTGCTTTTGAACTTCTAATAAATTAGTATTCGCAAATATACACTCATGATTGTTCTCTTCAGATTTCAACATGTATTTACGCCATTTTGCTCGCTAATAATCTTACTTATAAATTATAATTATTTCTTTTATTATTTATTTATAAAATGAGTTACGTAGTTATTTCCTCTACGCCCAACTGATTGAACAGCGTACCCCCCTCTGAACGGGCGCGTTCCTCTACGTCCAACTGATTAAACAGCGTACCTCCTTCTGAACGGGAACGTTAATACTTTACTGATTTATTTTATTAAAACTTCTGAGTTTGTTTATTTTCTTAATCTTATTAGCCATTATGTTTTAAAACACAAATTTATTGAATCAAATTGTTTAATTAAAATAATAATTGATAAACACACACACACACATTATAAAGAATTTAGTTTAGCTAAACTTTTTTTTTCGAAAGTTATCGCGGGTCCTGCAGTAAAAGAGTACCGATTTTTTATTGATAATTTTCAGATACATCTTTTTTTTTTCGATTAAAAATCAGTGTTCAGTGTATTTAGTTTTTTAAATTGTTGATTTTATCAAGTTTATTGAATTAAATTGTTTAATTAAAATAATAATTGATTTAAAAATTACTATTTAAAAAAACACACACACACATTATAATGAATTTAGTTTTTTTGTCAACAAAAAAAACAACACGTTGTACTGGAAAACTACATAACTGATTTTAGAATAGTTTTCGCTGTATTTTGTTTCTTTTAATTGTTGATTTTAATTTACGTACACCTTTTTCCCGCTTTGAAAGATATAAAATATTACTTATATTCTGACGTGGATTTGGCGCAAAACGATTGAGTGTAAAGAAAAGCGAGCAGACGATTACTTGGGGTGTGACACCTTTTACTGGGCAAGTATATAACTGTTTTTAGAATCGTATTCGCTGTATTTTTTTCATTGTTAATTTCATTTTAGGTACACTTTTCTTTTTTCTCTTTGAAAAACTAAAACTATTATTATTTATTATTTTGTAAATTCTTACGTGGATTTGACACAAAACGATTGGGTCGAAAGAAAAGCGAGCAGACGATAACAATGCAAACTTAATTTTTCTTTTTATTAATGTGCAATATATTATTTAAATTAATTGTAGTGATAAAAAGCCCTACCCAAATTACATACTAGCGTCATTTCTGACGCGGCAGCCTAGCAAAAATATGCGACCGGGGGGAGCATATATTTGCTAGTAATAATAATGTAACTCATTCACTTGAGCTTTCAGATTTGCTCTCGGCAAAAACCAAGTTACTTCCTCACCCACTTCTCAAAAAAATATAATAAAATCGATATTTGTTTTAATTTATTCCTGGGCAATGTCGAGTATCTTATTTTCCCGCTCCCCCTTAATAATATAATGAAGCCTATATTTATCCCGGGCAACGCGGCGTTTAAAAACATCTGCTCTATGTAGGATTGCTCTACTTAGGATATTGATGGCTCCCGGGCAACGCCGAGTAAACACACCTGCTCTATCTACGATATTGAGCCGTTTTGATTAACTTATACGACTTGCCAAACATAATACTGTATTATTACTATTATCGCTTTCGAGCAACATCGAGTTAACAAAAGACAGAGAAGTTCTTTCTCCCGGGTAATGCTGTGTTTAAACACACCTGCGCTAGGTAGGATGTTGAGCACTTTTGTATTACTATATACCACTTACCAAATGTAAAACTGTAATCTTACATTTATTGCTCCAGTTTAGAGCGCTACTGAAACCACCCCAATAAAATTAATGGTGCCTCCAGAGCACTACTATTACCACCGTTTCCGAGTTTATTACCACCCACCCCTCCCTAGTCCGAAGAAAAGCTTAAGCAACGTTAACTAATTTTGAAAGAAAATGTCGGACGGAAGGAATACATTGAAATTACAGTGTTTTCTTTCCAAATTATGGTTGAAAAACTCGACCCCCCGACAAAATGTGCCCCATAGACCCCTTTGAATGCTCTTAGGGATTCGGGAATACTTTCATTATCTTCCCCGGTTAATTTTACATAAGAATACACTTTTAAATTCTATGTAAGTTATCTCATCTTTTTTCTATAGGGCGCACACAAACACACACGCATAGATATTTAGTTATATATATATATATATATATAAAGAGAGGGGGAAGGAGAGGGGAGAAAGAGAGGGGAGATTATTTGAATCAGGACGAAGTGAGTTTGCAAAGTCAGTTAAATTTTAAAAGATAAAAAGACAATATAAAATTAGTCTTTCTGTTCGCTATATCTCCTTCTCGCTCATACTTCTCTTTCTTTCTCATTTTCTTTCCAGCAATGGGTTAAATAGTATTAATACTTGTGAGTTTAATCCCCTAAAAGCAAACACAAACTTAAGCTAAACATACATCAAATAACACATGCTGAAAAAGTTATACCTATTAATTATTCTGCTCCCACTTCAGAAAAAAAAACTTTTTCCAACTAAAAGAACTCCGTAGATCTAAAATGATAGTCGCAAACACACAACCCAGATCCGGAAAACACGCATATATAAAAAGAAAAACAAGAAAACATAATTAAAATTAAGACAAATAAAAAAATTGAAGTTTAAACTAATATCCTTTCCCAATCCTCACCACTTTTAAAACACATAATCGCGCAGACGGACAAAATCCTAGAATGTTTACAATACGCACAGGTCTCTATTTACTTCCCTCTCCATGAGGGCAGAGTTAGACACAAGGTCATATTTTAATGCGGGGAATATCCAACTCCTGAAAAAGGGGCACTCTCGATTGGGACAAAAATTTAAATTGCCTCAGCTTAGAAGGATTTTTCCTTCACTGACCGAGGACAGAATAGATGAAGTGTAGAATCAGAAGAGATACTACACTTTGATCTTTGCCAAAAGGGCCATTACATTCAAAGTGCTATCTATTTGTAAAGATGGTCACTGATTTTCGATTGTGGGTATAATAAGAGATATTACATCGTTGAAATGAAAGGAGATAAATTATTTGTTTATCTCCCTCCCACAGCGGTAAGATGTGACACAAGATCGGAAAGTGGGATTGAAAAGCCAGCGCCCTAGACGTTGGGCACTCTGGCCTACAAAAAACGTCTGGGCAGCCCCGTCGGCATTCCCGATAAGAGCGCCTCAAGCAATTAGCAATAAACTAACCCCTTCTCAAAGGGTGAGAAGGTAAAGCCTGGGAGGGTTGATCTCCTAGAACTACACAGGACAATCCCTAAGACCGGTGGAATCAAGGCCCGAAAGCCAAGACGGTACCGGTCAAAGGGGTGTAGCAACCATCGGAACAGATACTACACGTTTATATCTGCCAAAAGGCCGAGAAATAAATTAATTTAAGTGACTTGAAGACTTTTTTTTTTCAAATTAAATGATTATTTTATATCACAATTCTTTATTAATGACAAAATAATTATTTTATATCACAATTTTTAATTAATGACAAAATACTGAAATTTTCATTTAAAATCGGATAATTCTCTGATTTTTGGTGGATTTGTTGGTTGAATTCATTTTTTGGTTGAAAAAATACTTTCACTCTCATTACCCGTCCCTAAACATAGATCTACAGAAAATGTAATCGATGTGTATCGAATAGTTTCTCCGTTATGTCGACATGGCACTGTGTAGAAAGAACTCAACAAATATCTACGGCATGTTCTGTAGATAAACGTAGATTGGCCTTTAACGAATTATTCAATTAATGGATTTGATGATCGTTGTATAATGCTAACGTTCTTTGACAAATTGCTTTTATTCAATCCGATTCGCTCATAATCAATGTGATGCGTGCTCTAAGTGGCCAATCGAATGACTTGTAGTGTCGAGAGTGAATTGCGAAATCACGCTAATCTTATTTTCTATTGTTTCCTCGTGGAGGTCAATTCTTGGATTGTACAGTAAAATAGGATCGTTTCTTTTCTGTCGCCAACAGAAACGATCTTCAGTCACGTCTTTAAATGAATTGTTATTTTCCCTATTTGTCACCACGTGGAACTATTTGTTACAACGTGGAACTATTTGTCACCACGTGGAACTATTTGTCACCACGTGGAACTATTTGTTACAACGTTGAACTATTTGTCATCACGTGGAACTATTTGTCACCACGTGGAACTATTTGTCACCACGTGAAACTATTTGTCACCACGTGGAACTATTTGTTACAACATGGAACTATTTGTCACCACGTGGAACTATTTGTCACCACGTGGAACTATTTGTCACAACGTGGAACTATTTGTCACCACGTGAAACTATTTGTCACCACGTGGAACTATTTGTTACAACATGGAACTATTTGTCACCACGTGGAACTATTTGTCACCACGTGCAACTATTTGTTATAACATGGAACTATTTGTCACCACGTGCTGCTCTCATAGAAAGCTCTTCTATCGCTTGCGTTATTCAACTTTATATTCAGAAATACTCTTTTATTTTCTTAAATTATTCGCCTTACCTTTTCTTCTTTTAAATGTCTCGTGTAATAGCCTTCGGAACGCCGCTTGACAACATCCATAATTGTGATTTAATTGTGGCTCCTATATGGAAAAACCTCTCCTGCTTTTAGTGATCGCAAGATAAGAAAAAAGACAAAAGAAATTGACTAGAAAAAGTAAAACAGGATTGGCTCAATTATATGGACTTATTCTAATCAAACGGGAGAATGGCAGATCCACTAGAAGCATCGGTTTCTAATTGATTAATTAAAGGTTGTGATTTCAGCCTTTGCTCCAGGTTTTAAATACTGTAATTGGGGAGAGGTAGGATGGGTTGTCTGTGCTTTCCACTACCGGGTCGGGGAAAGTGACGTCATACCCGCACGACAGTAAGAGGGCTTCCTTTTCCCGTCTTTATCTCCCTCTTTCATGTTAGGTTTAAGCGAAGTCGGGCACATTTGCTACGCTGGGTGTGTGTCTAGGCCGCTGAGGAAGGGCGTCCCCGCTTCTTGGGGTACTTAGAACTACCATTATTCACTGCTTTTCCGGAAAACTTTAATAAACAAGTGAACCGTAACAACAGGTGTTGGTGATTATATTAGAATAGGTTTTTTTTAGGTCAACCTGCGCGCTTCGAATCAACGATGGCGGACTACGAATTACTACTACTATCATTACGATTGTCGTCATCAGACGGAGAGAGACAAGTAATAGCATCGTGCTAATTGTAATTGGCATCCTTTCAGCGATTTCACATGAGTAGTGCATTTTATTTATTTTTTCTCAAACCGTACTGTGTAGTAAAATGGAAGGAAGAGCCAAGAAGATTTTTTATTTGATTTTATAATTCCGGTATGTTATTCACAATGGTCGGTTCTAGAATTTCCTAAAATGGCATAAGTTTAAGAGGTCTTAAGAAGAAATTGAAATCTTGCTTAATTGGTGACTATGGATCAAATTTTATTCAAATCTGCAATATTTCAAATTGCAAATAAAAGTTTGTGTCCATGTTATGTCCCCTAAAAACCCTTTTAAATACTTCAAAGAAATTAAAATTTGAGGAATATTTATTAATTGATGTCCTATTGTTAAAATTTCATAAAAATCGAAGATCTCTGAATTTTAACGAAGGGCTTCCACCTCTTCTTTTCCTCCTTTTCATAAAACTAAATTAAACTAAATATAAGCCTCAAACCCCACCCTTACGCCCAGCGACTGTGTTCCAAAATTCACAATGATCGGGTAATTAATGAATATATACACATACCTAACTTTATATAAATAAAGAAAACTGTTAGACACACAGATATATAAAGTATGTTATCTTGCTGAAGAAATTCAATCTTAATATCAATGTGACTTAATTTGAAAATAAGAATAAAAATTATAACTTTAATGCGATTAAAATTAAATTAAACACTTACTTTCATTTAAATTATAATGTTAATGTTTCATTGAGAAAATAAAAATATTTGTGAATATTTTAATTGAAATTACATTTAGTTCAAAATTAATTTAAAATATGAAGACAACTAGATCGATGAGTCAAACGAGCTGGAACAAAATAAGCAGAGAAATAAATCAGACGATTCTGAAGAACACATACCATAATAGTATTTATAGAAGAGACTGAGACTAGCAAAATAACGTCTGTAAGGGAGAGTGTGCAAGGCAAAAGAAAGATGATGTAGAGATAAAACGAGTTTCAGTACAAGACAATCCGGTAAAACAAGATACGATTCGTCAACTCTCGCCAGGATGCAAGAAAACAGACATTCTTCTTACCTAGAACGAATTTGTATATGGCTTACATAAATCTTCGTCTCCAAAATGAAAAGAAACAATAATATTCTATTGATTCGATTTTTACTCGAATCAACGCATAAACAAACAAACAAATAATCAATTAGTTTTGTTCTTAATGTTTTCAAGGGTACTTTACTTTCTATTTTATACGAATAAGTCACCGCGCATCAAGGCCCGGCGGCCACTCGAGGATCTGGATTCATGAGATTGTCAGTTGGCGATCAACAATACTTTGAGAAGATTGGAAACGGTGGTCAGAATTTGATTATTTAAGTGGGCGACTCGAAAAGAATTTGTTAACATTGGACTTAAACGACCATGTTGTACTCAGTTGGGAAGTAGCCTCGCGGTATTGTATTCCACAGATAGGAAATTCTTGGAAAGAAACTTTGTCATGATAATTTCGTTTAGTTTTAGGTACACAGAGGAAGAAAGGAAATTTCTTTACATTAATGCTAGACGAGTGTTTGCTGTGAATGTTTTACAGGGGGGGGGGGGCAAAGATTGGAACTCAGTCGAGCACCTACCATGGAAATAACGATAGAGTGGAGAAAGGCTAGTAACGTCTCTTCTGTGAGAAAAGGGTTGTGGGGAAGTGAAGAGATCACCAGATTTCGAAGTCAGTTCTGTACTGTGTCAAGGCAATAGAGTGAACCGATCGACACCATTTCAGCTGTGGTAACAGTACTTTATTTTAGGACGTATCTGCTCTTGTACAGATAGAGGATTGCGTCAAAAATGAGGTACTTTCTCAAAGACATCGAGGCTTGAAATCATGTTATCATATCAGATTTTATTTCATCAGCCTTCTCAAAAGAGAACATAAGTCAAAAATAATTCCTGTTTTACTTGTAAGTATTCGCGATTATATGCTGTCATACATAGATATGGTATTTCTTATAATCTGTTGGTCAAAAACTTATGTCTATAGATTAAAATTATTAAATAAACATCTGCCTTGAAATAACATTTCTATTCTCCAAATCGATTGCTTCCTGTAAGACAATTGTTTTGATTATTGATTTGTTCTGCTTTGCTTTATATTATTGATACTGGGTGATTATTTTTTATAAAAACAACTATGTATATATTAAACACAGAAAATGTCTATGTATGATTAAGTTATTTTACAGCAGAGGTAGATAGTGAACAATGTTTGATTTCAACCAAATTTATGCAGTAATTCTGGTCAAATAAAAAGGAGAAAATTTTGATTTTACTTTATATATAAGATAAGAGTAGAGCACATGTTATGGTTTCGGTTTCCCGTAGCGTGTATACACCATTATACACATGTGTCGTCGATGTGAACCCAGGTTCTTGATCGTCTGTAGACAGAATCACTCGGACGCTGATGTTAGTTTATAAGAAAGGATCAGTCATAGAGAAGATAAGAGACAGAAAAAAGGCCGCGCGTGCGTGCCCCCCCCTCTGTATGTGACTCGATGAAGCGAGTGTAAAATGCAATAAATTTGGGCAATTGGGGGTATTTTTTACCCCCCTTTAAACCCCCTGAGGGCGCGAACCAGAATTTTTTTGAGGTCAAGGATGCTCATTTTATATCTAGAACAATTGCCTCAACATTTCGGCCAAGTTTCAGAAAAATTGAATAGATGGATCAAACGTTATGGGAGAAAAGGGTCATTTTTGCCATTTGGTTTTTTTTTACCCCCTGGGGGCGCGACCAGATATTTTCCAAGGTCAGCGATACTTATTTTCTATTAGGAACAATTGCCTCCACATTTTGGCCAAGTTTCAGAGAAATTGAATTGATGGATGAAAAGTTATGGGGCAAAAAATGTATTTTTTGCCATTTCGGGGCCTTTTGACCTCCTGGGGGGAGGGGGGAGGGCTAACAAGATTTTTTTTCAAAAAAAAACTTTCTAACCTGACAAAATTACAGAGAAATTCAATTGATGGTTGCGGAGAAAAATCCGGATGGACGGACGGACCGACAGACGGACATGCCTCAAAACATAAGACCCCCGATTTATAAAATCGGGGAATCAACTAACACTTTAAAATGACGGGTTGCTTGCGTGTGCGTAAGATATATATATATATATATATATATATATATATATATATATATATATATAGAGAGAGAGAGAGAGAGAGAGAGAGAGAGAGAGAGAGAGAGAGAGAGAGAGAGAGAAACAGAGAAACAGACAGACATATTTTAAAAAAACAGACATATTGAAAAACAGATAGCTTGTCTCGTTAGAGCTAGCTACACGATGCGTCTCCAATAGGGACCGCGCTTTTTACGCGTCCTCTTGAATTAAAATATCTTAATATTTTCTGAGCATAGAAACATATTATACTGATCATTTAAAAGATAGCCCTGCCATCCCCAAAACGAATATTCTGAATCAAGGGAGGCGCGATAGCGCTCTATCCCTCAATAGACTCAAAAACGACCTATGCTAGAAATCTCATTTCTTTGATCAGTCATAACTCAAAAACCAATAAACCAAATTATTTAAAACTTTGCACAAAATTTTCATTTGATAGGTTCTACAAGTGTGTCGAATTTCAGCATCATTAGTCAAGGCACCCCAGAGATCCAGAAAGGTCAGGAGTGATTTTGTGTTATCCGTGTGTACGTACGTACGTGTGTGCCACCCTGTATCTCATCAACTATTTGATGGATTCAGCTGATTTTTGGCAGAGATAGAGGTTTTAGGGTCTAGTTGATGGCATTTTAATTTCAGTTTACCATATACCTTAGTTTTCCAGAAAAAAAATTTTTAAACTTTAAAATTACCATTGTCTTGAGGCGTAGCCTTTACAAAAGTAGTGACATTCCACGATAAATGCCAGTATACTGAAATCATATGCCCTTAATAGGGTTAAGATGAAAATTCATATACACTAAATGTACAAAAGCAAGGAAATTCCCAAATTTTTACACTTTTATTGTCATTAAGGGTATGCCTACAGATCAACCAAGCCATTTCATTGTCACATCACTACAGTATAAATCTGTATGCATGAGTGGATGACGTGTGTGAGGTGCGCTGAAGAAAAATTCCTACCAGTAAAATACATAGCCCTGTTGTGCTCGCATACCCTTAATGACAATAAAAGTGTAAAAATTTGGGAATTTCCTTGCTTTTGTACATTTAGTGTATATGAATTTTCATCTTAACCTTATTAAGGGCATATGATTTAAGTATACTGGCATTTATCATGGAATAATACTAAAACTTTCGTTTCAATAAGCTTAGTAGAGTAGTGAATAGTGAATAGAATAAAATGTTTGGGATGTAGCTTTTTGTTTCCGTAACCTTTTAGATTGTAGTATTGGTAACCTTAAGTGGAAGGAGTTTAAAATCTATCTTTAAAAAAGTTCCTTTTAAAAGATTTTCAAGTGGTCTTAAATTTTTGATCCGGAGTATATATATATATATATATATATATATATATATATATATATATATATATATATATATATATATATATATACATGAGTGTACGTGCGTGTATATATGCATATATGTGTGTATATGTGTCTGTGTATATATATATATATATATATATATATATATATATATATATATATATATATATATATATATATGTAAATTATAATTAAAAGGTAAACTTTTAGAGAGTTGGACCTATTGTGAAATAAGGAAAGCTCAATATACTGGATAGAGCAAAAATATGGTACGTCAATGAAAATTAATAAGACCTGCAAATGGAAGCAAATCGATATCTCCAGGAGCAGTTTAGTTAACAAAAAACAATTATTTTTCCGAAA
The DNA here is from genome assembly GCA_963556195.1 of Sepiola atlantica. Lineage (NCBI taxonomy): Eukaryota > Metazoa > Mollusca > Cephalopoda > Sepiida > Sepiolidae > Sepiola > Sepiola atlantica. Next base: position 164,423,294 of record OY744524.1, on the reverse strand, counting down.
CTTTGACAGTCCTATCCTGTAAACTTATCAATCATCATTTTTTCCTCTGATGATAAGATTTTAATCTTTGAAAAGCCTGGTTTAAACAATGAAAGAGAAGAAAAATAAATGTTTTTTATTAACTAAACTGCTTCTTGTTTTGGACAACTGAAGATATCGATTTGCTTCCATTTGCAGGTCTTATTAATTTTCATTGACGTACCATATATATATATATATATATATATATATATATATATATATATATATATATATATATATATATATATACTTACACACACCTGTCAACGAATTTTAAAATAACAAGGAAACAAAAACAAAACATGAACGAACCCACAAAAGAGGGTTTGTTTACATTGGTTCAACTTTTCCTATTTCCTTAGCACTTAACACGTCCTTCCACACACACTTATTCACTTATATATTTATATATATATATATATATATATATATATATATATATATATATATATATATATATATTGATTATATATACTTATATATATATATATATATTGATTATATATACTTATATATATATATATATATATATATATATATATATTGATTATATATACTTATATATATATATATATATATATATATATATATATATATATATATATATATATATATATATAAACATATACTTATGGCAAGTGAGTTACACAGAAACTTTTGTACTTGTTTGCTGAAGAAATACGCCAGGCTAAATGCATAAATAAATAACGGGAAAAGTTCATACAACATGCCGGAATAAGACCCACGTAAGACTTTGTCCCATTCTTATGTTGTCATACGGTGATATGCAGTCTTACGACTGACTTATGTTATTGCTTACATTATTACACAATGTATATTAGAAATGTGTCAAATGACGAATGTATAATGAATCAGTAATTTAAAGAATGGTGTGTGACTTAATTTGGGGCATTTAAAATAATTGATGGGATTTTAAAATATTGAACAAATAGTATTCTATATCTTTTTTGCACCTCGGACCTCTATTCCAAAGCTTATAAATCTTTCTACAACACCGATGATCATAAAAAAATATCTCGAATCCTTCTAATTACCCTGGAGCTCACGACCTTTAAGTTTCGTTGGGTTCAAAAGCTGAATCTAGCCATACCGCCGTAATAAACACTGAGTTTAGTATTTCTGGTGACGCCATTGACAGTGAGAATCGGAAGTGCCGAAAGCAATGAGGCGCATGCGTGAGAGTCCATCTTTTTTCAGCAAGTCATCAAGACGAGCAGACTGCTCTCTAAGGATTATTTATTCACTTGGAAATCATTGTTACTTGTTCCTGCTATTGTGACTTTATTTCCCTGCCAATAACACGGCTACCCTCCTAAGGACTATTAATTCACTTGGAAATCGTTGTTAACTTGTTCCTTTTTTTCAAATGTATTTCTTTTTATAGATGTCAAGCGAGAAAGAAAATAGGAAATTACATGGCCGCCAACGATTAAGACACTGCACTAAAGTTCAATTTTCAAGTCTTTAAAAAATAAATTAGAATTTGATTTCGTGATAGAAAATACATTTAAACACTAGTTAATAAATTTTATCCAAAATGTGTGCGAAAATCAAACAAAAAAGCGAGATATTCAAATAATATATTGTAAATAAACTGTTCGTTTTGAAAAATAATCACATATTCAAAGAAACTGTTCATTTTGACAATTCTTTTTTAAATCCGTGTTGCCCCCCCCCCTCTAAAATAACATGACTGTTTTCATTTATTACAAATCTTGATGTTTATGCAGGACCGGGCTATTCTTTAGTAGAATTATTTTTATTATTTAAAAGTTCAAATGTTATTATTGTATAAATAAGATATGGCCATAACAATAATGTTATTGTTGTATAAATAAGATATGGCTTGTATGTGTATATATGATGGATGGACTCTCCCGTCGATTTTCTGGGGCTGCCCGCGCGTGAATTTGTAATTGCAAGGGTTGCGCAATCAACAACAACCGTTCTCCTGAGTCGGCATTGCTTGATTCCAATGGCAAGTAGTAATACAAGACGACTGGAAACAATGCCGAGATAAGCATAGAGCACATACAGCACCTGGTATTCCCAAATGGTCACCCATTTAGTACTGGCCAGGCTCGACGCCGCTTAACTTCGGTGATCTAACGGGAACCGGTGTGTCAACGTCATTGTGCCGTATTGGTGACCATTTGGGAATACCAGGTGCTGTATGTGCTCTATGCTTATCTCGGCATTGTTTCCAGTCGTCTTGTATTACTACTTGCCATTGGAATCAAGCAATGCCGACTCAGGAGAGCGGTTGTTGGAGATTGCGCAAAACACACGAATATACTATAAAATGAAAAGTCGTGAAGACAGAATGCATGAAAGACAGAAAGGAAAACCAATTAACTACAGGAAGAAATAAAAACAAACGGGAGATTTTACCGTTTTCGTTCGGATCAACGAGCCTCTTCAAGGAAAGGTGAAGATTTTAAATTTATTGAGAAAAAACGGCAAAACATAGGCAACTAGACGCGAAACGTGTGTGTGTGTGCGCACGTGCAGGAGATTTACAACCAATCAATGACTGCCTTAATATGAAGTCGGAAGAATTCTGAATTTCTTCTCATCGTAGAAACTACTTACTTGCCAAGTGGCCTTGTAAACTGAACGTCACACCCATTCGATCCTATACTACCCTAACTGACTGTTTAAGTTTTCTCTCGGTACTTAACATATTCACAATTCTCTGATAAGCTGTCCAATATCCGATCACTATACCCAACTGCGATTCTTACCCCTACCCCAACTCTCCATGTTTAATACGAGATGCACATAGGCTGCAAAATCGCCCTTTCTATACCAGGCCCAAATTCACAAATATCAAAGGTATCTAATTTTTACGAAGTACTTCCCATAGTGTTTCCCCCCTTTGCATATAACTAAATATAGCTCAAATTACGTACCCTTAAGCCTAGAAATTTTTTTAAAATCAGGTACTCACATGAAGGACCACGTGAAGGTTGTAACCATTCATAGTGAACGTGGTACTATGGACCAAACAGAATTCGAAGATGGCATGCTTAGTCATCAGTGTGTACGAGTATCCAATTCATCATAACCACCTTTCAAGAAGCGAAGAAGAGGATTTTCAGTGTCGATTAAATGATTACTTCAAATTTTGGATAAAAGAAAAGTAAAACCTAAATACGACCCTGTCTAAGTGCAATGAGCAAATGTAAAACTCATATATATATATATATATATATATATATATATATATATATATATATATATATATATATATATATATATATATGAAGAGTTATGTTGGTGCCGCACCATACAAATTCGTTTTGTTCGAATTTTAGAATTTTAGAATTTAAAAAAAGAAAATACGATTTAATGAAACCCAGCCACGGAAGCTTAAGATAAATCGGACACTTGCGGGGGGGGGGGGGCAAAGAATTTAACTTTATTGGAGTTATCGACCTGACGCATCGCGCGCTGATGATTTGTTCTGACTGCAAAGTTAAGTCTGAACTTATAAGAATTAAAGAGATTTTCGTTAATAACGGATATCGTGAACATGTCGTTGCACATATTATTCGACGTAACTTATAATGGGTAACTTCAATAAAGTTAAATTCTTTGCCCCCCCCCCCCCCCCGCGCAAGTGTCCGATTTATCTTAAGCTTCCGTGGTTGGGTTCTAGTAGCCAACCACTTGCTGATAGAATTTCGTCTTCTGTGACACATTGCTATAATGCTGCGAATATGCGCATTATTTTTTCTACTCGTGCTGCTTTCCCTTCATTTCGTAAGGATGTCTTGCCGACCACTGATTTAAGTTTAATAATTTATCGCTTTAAATGTCAGTGTGACGCTGACTATGTTGGCAAGACCACCCAGCGATTGTCGGTTAGAATCGCCCAACACGTGCCAGGGTATGTTCGCCGAAATGAACCCATACCACCATCCGCGCATCTACAAGCACACGAGTCATCTATAGGTGAACATTTGCTTAGTAAAAAGAGTTGCCGTGATCTCTATTCAGACGACAACTTTTCCGTTCTATATAGAGGACGTCACAAATTTCATCTGGATATTCTCGAGGCCATTTTTATCAATACTCAACGACCATCTCTATGCCGACAGAGAGACTTAAAACACAGACTGTTGATCTTTGGCGACTCCTTTGCCTCTGATGGGTGATCATTTTATCTGTGCTTGGTTATGTATATATATGTTTATACATATATATGCATGCACCACTTTTTTTTTCTCTTTTATATAATTTTTGTTTTTTCTCCCTCCTGCCACCTGTTGAACTCCTTCATTATACCATTTATTGGTTTTAAATTTGTCGTTTTTTTTTAACAAATACCGACGTTTTCCCTTGAAAAGTAGTCGGTCGAAAGGCGCCTCGGGGTTACATCTATTTTACTACGTTTCATTAAATCGTTTTTTTTTTTTTTTAATTCTAAAATCATCCCCCCTCGAACAAAACGAATATATATATATATATATATATATTGAAAATGAAAAAAAGAAAACCCGAAAATTGTTTAGATGTTTATCATTGTTTCTTCTTTATTCAAAGACTTTCTCAAGATGACTGATTTAAAGTAAAACAGAAGTTAAAATTTGAAAATTCTCTGTGAGCCTATAGCGTAGAAAGAATTTTTTTAAACGAAACATAGACGTTCAAATTCAAAATATGTGGTGTGTTTATGAAGTGGAAGAAATGCTTTTTGATTTTTTAATATCGCAGTGATGTGTTTTATTTTTTCATTAGGTTGCATATTAATTCCATAATTATCGTATATATATATATATATATATATATATATATATATATATATATATATATATATAATATTTATAAATAAATATTAATTATTTATTACCTACAGACATCGATGTTTCATGCTTATGCAATTTTCAGTGCAGGAGGCTCATTCCCGATGGTCGGCGGACACGAACTCCGATCACAAATCACCACTGATTCGCAGTCAAAGCACTTGCCAGTAGGCCACCAGAAATTAGCTTTGAATTTTAGGAGGAATTTAACTTTGTAAATACCAAGTCGGCGGGTATTCACAGCAAGTGGCGAACAGTGATCAACAACAACAACTCGTGTTGGATCTCGCATATATATATATATATATATATATATATATATATATATATATATATATATATATATATATTCGAAATAAACACTCTCTGAATCTACTTCACTAATTCTTCTGGGATTTGTGAAAAAGAGTATATGTAGAGCAGCGATTAATGTAGGCTGTACATTTAGATGGTTAAGTTTATATCAAAAGATGTATTCAGAAATTAATATGGAATCATTTGCATTGACGACAAAATTATAAAAGCATTTTATAAGAGGCTATATATAATATTTATCTATAGTAAATAAAATCTAACTATTTTTTTAAATCTGCTATCAATTTCTAAAAACTTAGAAATGCTAAACTTTCTAAAAACTTTAATATTTTACTGTATTTGTTCATAAATAAGATTTTTTATTAAAACCTAACTGAACCTTTGAGTTTTTTATCGTTTTGAAATACAAGATATATTAAGATGGTAGTATTTCCATTTAATACGGAGATCAAATGACAGTGCATTGACAATAATGTATGTTATAAAAAAATATTTCTATTGATTATGAGTTCTTTCGTTTGCTTCAGCATCCCGTTCTCAGATCACTAGCTCGGTTGAGAAAAGCCATGCTAACGTTTCGTCGTCTAGCGCAAATATGCAGGCTTCGTCGTTGGGGGGGGGGGTCGGTGTTTTAGACATGACTCGATGATATAGTTGACTGTCTGTTCAGGGTAACCACAGTCGTCGACAGCCGAGTCCCTCAGTCCCCATTCTTTCATGGTCGCAGCGAAATGATGGACACCAGTCCTGTGGCGGTTGAGCATTGTCCACTGCCGGCGAGGGAGGTCCATGCCTTGTAATTCATCCGGCTCCTCCACGAATCTGTGCAGTCTTGGTTGATCTGCTGCCTGCCATTCTTCCGTCCAGCGACGTTTGAGCCACATTTGTTTTGCGACATCACCGGGTGTTGAAAGCAGAGCATGCTCTGCGAATGGGCGTCGTGACTTCAGGCGAGCTCGTGGAGGGGTCTCTGTGACGAGCTTGTGGAGAAGGTGGTCCTCGTTCGTTGGGGTCGCTGGGAGCGGTCTAAAGTCATTATAGTTTCGCTGTTGTTAGCCGGTACTTGTGGAACAGGCCACGAAATGGCTGACTTTATCTCCTCCGATAATATTATGATGTTGATTAGACCTCTTTTGGGAAAAGGTCGGGTAACATATAATAGAAATATATCGAGAGTCGTACACAGTCCAAACAGTGACTTGGATAACATCTCCTCTCTTTTATGCCCTTGGAGCATCTCATTGTCTAACCTCAAGAAGGGGTACTAGCTTACTTCACATCAGATGATGAGTTGGCGTAAGGGTACTGTTTTCTGATGAAGAATACTCCTTTTAACTTTGAATATCACTTAGCAAAAATAAAATATCGAACGGAATTAAATATGTTTTCATAAAAATTATTCGGAATACAAATGTGAAGAATATGATCCGATGTCCGCCAGTTATCTATAAGGAAACAGAATTATATATTAATATTTTATGAGAAATTCTATTTAGTGCTTACATTTCTTTTACTAATGAGTCTGCACTCATCAAGTCTCGGAGACCACTCGAGAATAAAGGTTAAAGAGATCGCCAGTAAGAGGATGATCGCCACCGCGAGAGGACCAGAAACAATGGTTCGGATTGGCACAAGATTACTTGGTACAAGGGATTGATTATCCAAGGGGCGACTCATCAAGTATTTGTTTACATTAGACTTGAAGATGACCATGCTGTAGTCGGTTGGGAAGCGGTCTCGTGGTATCTTGTTCCACAGATGGGATGTTCTTGGAAAAAAACTTTGTTCCTGGAAGTTTTGTTTGGTTTTTGGTAGAGAGAGAGAGAGAGAGAGAGAGAGAGAGAGAGAGAGAGAGAGAGAGAGAGAGAGAGAGAGAGAGAGAAAGTTGTTTTCTGTGGTTTTAGCTAGATGTGTTCTAGCTGTGAATGTCTTACAAGGGGGGCAGGGATTTGATCTCAATCGACCGCCTACCATGAACATAACGATACAGTAGAGAGAGGCTAGAAACATCTCTTCTGTGTGAAAGAGACTGTAGGGACGAGAAGAGATCACCCCCCACTAGATTGTGGAGTCAATTTTGTACACTGTGAAACAAGAAAATAGTGCTCCGAGTGGCACCTCCCCAGATATGACAGCAGTACTCCATCTTAGGACTATCTGTCTCTTACACATGAAGAGAATTGCGTAAGGGGTGAGGTACATTCTGGAGCGGTAGAATAATCCAAACATATTTTCTAGCAACCTTAGCAACTGATTTGATGTAAGCCTTCTATTTCAGGCCTGATATGAAAGCTTTAAGGAAGGGTCTTCCACGAACGGAGAACCATTATGACCATTATAGATCGCTTTACTTTATATAATAGAAGACTATTAAAATAAAGTGAAGAAAAAGATTTGAACAGATTGGTAAATACAAAGGAAATTTTAAAAGTTAAAGTATTCTTAATTGTCTTAAACAACCTCCACACACACATACTATCGAGCCGCCATTGTTCTTATGTCAGATTAAAATTTTCAAACGTATTTTTATTTATTTAAAATTCACCCATTAACTTTTCTTTTTTATCTCCCATGAATTGGCCCGATCATAGATGTCGCTGATGTTTATAGTTTGTTTGTTTGACTGACAAGGCTGACATCTGGCGGTAGAGGGTTACTGACCTTCGGCAAGTTCTTTTTTTAATTTTTATTTGGTGTCATTGCTATCAAGTAACACAAATATTTAGAGACGAAAGACTGTGATTATCCAATCATTCCGACCGGTGTAAAGAGAGAGAAAATAAATAGTGTTCGAAACGATGTTTGAAAAAAAAAAGACTTCGGCAAACCTAAACCATTGCACTGATAAAAAGGACAAAAATCAGGAGTTTAAAAATAAGAAATAGAGAACACTTTGAAGGGAAGAAAGGATAACTGCAGTAATATAAATTGATAAATGAAAAAAGATATGAAAATACATAGTAGAATTTTAAGAAAGGGAAAATAAAAGAGGTTGACTCTAAAGGAACGAAGGAAAACACACGAAATCAAAGAAAGAATTAAAGAACAGACAAAAGAAAAAAAGAAAGAACGGTCGAAATAGAAAATAAAGAAAAAATACGATGAAGAACAAACGAAAGTTGAAAGAAAGAAAGAAAGAAAGAAGAGACAAAAGTTTTTAAAAAGTAATAAAGAAATAGCAGACGAAAAAAAACAGAAAATAATAAAAACAGACGAAAGAAGGAAGAAAGAAAAAAGACGAAAGACGATTGAAAAAATAAAAGTAACAGACAGAAGAAGAAAGAAAAAAGAAAAGTAACAAACAAAAGAAGAAAGAAAAAAGACGAAGGAAGAAAGAAAACATAAAAGTATCAGACAAAAGGAGAAAGAAAAAAGACGAAAAAAAGTTCGGAAAAATAAAAGTAACAGCCAAAAGAAGAAAGAAAAAGAAGAAAGAAAAAAGAAAAAAGAAAAGTATCAGACAAAAGGAGAAAGAAAAAAGACGAAAGAAGATCGGAAAAATAAAAGTAACAGAACAAAAAATAAAGGAAAAAGATGAACATAAAAAGAACGAAAGAACGGGCAAAGTAAAAAGAAAGAACATACGTAAGAAGAAATAAAGAAATGCCAGACAAAAAAGTCAAAAGAAGAAATAAAGAAAGAACATATGAAAATAAAATAAAATAAGAAAAAAAACAGACGAAAGAGAATTAAACAAAATAACAGACAAAAGAAGAAAGAAAGAACAGATTAACATAAAAGGAAAAATACCAGGCAGGAGAAGAAAGAAAAAACGTATGAAAAATTTAAACAAAGAACGAAAGAGCAAACAAAAAAAATGAGTGAAAAGATCGATAAAAAAGACAAAAATAACATTTTCTTTATTTTTTTGTTGTGTTTTTTTTTTACTAACGCGTCTTCACTTATCAAGACCCAAAACCCACTCGAGGATAAGGGTTAGTCTGACACATTTAATCTTTCAACAGCATTTCTATTGGCCTGTTACGCTTGCATTTGAAATAGCATTTTCCTTGATCTGTTATGCTTAAGTCTGATTTAGCATTTTCATTATTCTATCCAACTTAAATCGTATTTCCATTCACCTGTTACGCTTACGTTTAAAATAGTATTTTCGTCGATGGGTCACGCTTCAGTTTGTTCTTTCTTTCATTTTTCTATGAGCTCTAAGCTATGCTCCCTTCTCGAAAAAAAACATTTACAACAAAAACTCGTCTAGCTACAACCACTGTAAATAATTTTCCTTTCTTCCTCTGTGTACCTAAAACTAAATAGAACTTCCATGAGCAAAGTTTCTTTTAAAAAAAACTACCGTCTGTGGAACACAATACCACGAGACTGCTTCCAAGCATGGTCGTTTTCAAGTCCAATGTTAACAAATTCTTGTTCAGGCATCCTCTTAAATAATCAAATTCTGCCCAGTTTAAACTACCGTTACGAACCCTCACGGTATTGCCTCGCCGTCATCCTGACAAACTCCATAACACTTCAGTACATGAAAATAGAATTTTTAGCTGCATCTACGTTTTTCTATTAGAGACTCGGTCCGTCCGTCCGTCCGTCCGTCGGTTCATTTGTCTGTCAATCTTCAATTGAAAATAGAATTATTAACGTTAAACACGCTGATTGAACGAACGCATTTTAAGAATGGGTCAGTTTCTTCGTATTATTTGGAATTTCGAACCACGGGGTAGACTGCTCTCATTCCGTCAGCCATGTGTGGGTAGAAGTCTTCAGTAATTCTTAATTATATTATTAATATTGCCTGTGTTGAGGATTGAACCTTCAACCCCCAGAAGACTGTCACTTAGAACCGATTATTACTAGCGCTTTATCCGATTCCCGAGATTGATATAAAGATTCCCGAGTTCGACAAGATGAACCTGAAGAAGGTCGAGGGTTACATTGGGCGAACATTGTGAGAATGAAATCCAAGATGAGAACAGTAGTCCGAATATTCGAAATAAAACAAATTATCAATACTCATCTAAAAAATTCCGATGCATAGAATACATTCTTGTTTAAATTTTATAAATGAAAATAAAAATGACTAGACGGAAGAAGAAAATCTAAAACTAAAAAAGAAAATGTCACCTGAAACAGTTATTATCAAATAAAAAGGAAAATAGTACAACGTTTCTGTCTTTTTCTATTCTTTTTTTCTTTCTCAATATTGACTGAGTGACAGCATTCTTTGGGAGTCAAGACCTGGTCTTTTTATTGATTGACGTCAGAAAACTAGATAATCATTTGAACTATCCAGACAGATAACAAGAACTAACAAAAAAAAAAGACGAGGCTTTATTTTTATTGCCAATGTTCTTTTTAGTCCCAAGTGACAGGAGAAATACACCCTTTCATCTTTTTCTCTCTCTTAAAACATTTACACCGTATTCGCATACTCATATACGGAAGTAGCCTTACCTTTAAGGCTTTATTTATAGACTAGTAGGGTTACCCGGCGTTGCCCGGATTGGGTGGAATAATATCACATGCAACAATACCGGAAGTGATTAAGAGTAACTCTTATGCTTCACTATTTACTTACTCTTAGTTTACTTTAGTACATAATCCTTATGATATTTGCACGCTTTCTGGATACACAGTCCATCCATTTTGTTCAGTGTTTTGTCAATGGTGGAAGCACCGTTAAGGAATCTCTACATCTCTGCGGATCTGATCAGTTCAGTGTTTTGTCAATGGTGGAAGCACCGTTAAGAAAGGAATCTCTACATCTCTGCGGATATGATCAGTTCAGTGTTTGTCAATGGTGGAAGCACCGTTAAGAAAGGAATCTCTACATCTCTGCGGATCTGATCAGTTCAGTGTTTTGTCAATGGTGGAAGCACCGTTAAGAAAGGAATATCTACATCTCTGCGGATATGATCAGTTCAGTGTTTGTCAATGGTGGAAGCACCGTTAAGAAAGGAATATCTACATCTCTGCGGATATGATCAGTTCAGTGTTTTGTCAATGGTGGAAGCACCGTTAAGAAAGGAATATCTACATCTCTGCAGATCTGATCAGTTCAGTGTTTGTCAATGGTGGAAGCACCGTTAAGAAAGGAATCTCTACATCTCTGCGGATATGATCAGTTCAGTGTTTTGTCAATGGTGGAAGCACCGTTAAGAAAGGAATATCTACATCTCTGCGGATCTGATCAGTTCAGTGTTTGTCAATGGTGGAAGCACCGTTAAGAAAGGAATATCTACATCTCTGCGGATCTGATCAGTTCAGTGTTTTGTCAATGGTGGAAGCACCGTTAAGAAAGGAATCTCTACATCTCTGCGGATATGATCAGTTCAGTGTTTTGTCAATGGTGGAAGCACCGTTAAGAAAGGAATCTCTACATCTCTGCGGATCTGATCAGTTCAGTGTTTTGTCAATGGTGGAAGCACCGTTAAGAAATGGATCTCTACATCTCTGCGGATCTGATCAGTTCAGTGTTTTGTCAATGGTGGAAGCACCGTTAAGAAAGGAATCTCTACATCTCTGCAGATCTGATCAGTTCAGTGTTTTGTCAATGGTGGAAGCACCGTTAAGAAAGGAATCTCTACATCTCTGCAGATCTGATCAGTTCAGTGTTTTGTCAATGGTGGAAGCACCGTTAAGAAAGGAATCTCTACATCTCTGCGGATATGATCAGTTCAGTGTTTTGTCAATGGTGGAAGCACCGTTAAGAAAGGAATCTCTACATCTCTGCGGATCTGATCAGTTCAGTGTTTTGTCAATGGTGGAAGCACCGTTAAGAAAGGAATCTCTACATCTCTGCAGATCTGATCAGTTCAGTGTTTTGTCAATGGTGGAAGCACCGTTAAGAAAGGAATCTCTACATCTCTGCAGATCTGATCAGTTCAGTGTTTTGTCAATGGTGGAAGCACCGTTAAGAAAGGAATCTCTACATCTCTGCGGATATGATCAGTTCAGTGTTTTGTCAATGGTGGAAGCACCGTTAAGAAAGGAATCTCTACATCTCTGCGGATCTGATCAGTTCAGTGTTTTGTCAATGGTGGAAGCACCGTTAAGAAAGGAATCTCTACATCTCTGCGGATATGATCAGTTCAGTGTTTTGTCAATGGTGGAAGCACCGTTAAGAAAGGAATATCTACATCTCTGCGGATATGATCAGTTCAGTGTTTTGTCAATGGTGGAAGCACCGTTAAGAAAGGAATCTCTACATCTCTGCAGATCTGATCAGTTCAGTGTTTTGTCAATGGTGGAAGCACCGTTAAGAAAGGAATCTCTACATCTCTGCAGATCTGATCAGTTCAGTGTTTTGTCAATGGTGGAAGCACCGTTAAGAAAGGAATCTCTACATCTCTGCGGATATGATCAGTTCAGTGTTTTGTCAATGGTGGAAGCACCGTTAAGAAAGGAATCTCTACATCTCTGCAGATCTGATCAGTTCAGTGTTTTGTCAATGGTGGAAGCACCGTTAAGAAAGGAATCTCTACATCTCTGCAGATCTGATCAGTTCAGTGTTTTGTCAATGGTGGAAGCACCGTTAAGAAAGGAATCTCTACATCTCTGCAGAACTGATCAGTTCAGTGTTTTGTCAATGGTGGAAGCACCGTTAAGAAAGGAATCTCTACATCTCTGCGGATCTGATCGGTTCAGTGTTTTGTCAATGGTGGAAGCACCGTTAAGAAATGAATCCTTACATCTCTGCGGATATGATCAGTTCAGTGTTTTGTCAATGGTGGAAGCACCGTTAAGAAAGGAATCTCTACATCTCTGCGGATCTGATCAGTTCAGTGTTTTGTCAATGGTGGAAGCACCGTAAAGAAAGGAATCTCTACATCTCTGCAGATCTGATCAGTTCAGTGTTTTGTCAATGGTGGAAGCACCGTTAAGAAAGGAATCTCTACATCTCTGCAGATCTGATCAGTTCAGTGTTTTGTCAATGGTGGAAGCACTGTTAAGAAAGGAATCTCTACATCTCTGCGGATCTGATCAGTTCAGTGTTTTGTCAATGGTGGAAGCACCGTTAAGAAAGGAATCTCTACATCTCTGCGGATCTGATCAGTTCAGTGTTTTGTCAATGGTGGAAGCACCGTTAAGAAAGGAATCTCTACATCTCTGCGGATATGATCAGTTCAGTGTTTTGTCAATGGTGGAAGCACCGTTAAGAAAGGAATCTCTACATCTCTGCGGATCTGATCAGTTCAGTGTTTTGTCAATGGTGGAAGCACCGTTAAGAAAGGAATCTCTACATCTCTGCGGATATGATCAGTTCAGTGTTTTGTCAATGGTGGAAGCACCGTTAAGAAAGGAATATCTACACTTCTGCGGATATGATCAGTTCAGTGTTTTGTCAATGGTGGAAGCACCGTTAAGAAAGGAATCTCTACATCTCTGCGGATATGATCAGTTCAGTGTTTTGTCAATGGTGGAAGCACCGTTAAGAAAAGAATATCTACATCTCTGCGGATATGATCAGTTCAGTGTTTTGTCAATGGTGGAAGCACCGTTAAGAAAAGAATCTCTACATCTCTGCGGATATGATCAGTTCAGTGTTTTGTCAATGGTGGAAGCACCGTTAAGAAAGGAATCTCTACATCTCTGCGGGTCTGATCAGTTCAGTGTTTTGTCAATGGTGGAAGCACCGTTAAGAAAGGAATCTCTACATCTCTGCGGATATGATCAGTTCAGTGTTTTGTCAATGGTGGAAGCACCGTTAAGAAAGGAATCTCTACATCTCTGCGGATCTGATCAGTTCAGTGTTTTGTCAATGGTGGAAGCACCGTTAAGAAAGGAATATCTACATCTCTGCGGATATGATGAGTTCAGTGTTTTGTCAATGGTGGAAGCACCGTTAAGAAAGGAATCTCTACATCTCTGCGGATCTGATCAGTTCAGTGTTTTGTCAATGGTGGAAGCACCGTTAAGAAAGGAATCTCTACATCTCTGCGGATATGATCAGTTCAGTGTTTTGTCAATGGTGGAAGCACCGTTAAGAAAGGAATCTCTACATCTCTGCGGATATGATCAGTTCAGTGTTTTGTCAATGGTGGAAGCACCGTTAAGAAAGGAATCTCTACATCTCTGCGGATATGATCAGTTCAGTGTTTTGTCAATGGTGGAAGCACCGTTAAGAAAGGAATCTCTACATCTCTGCGGATATGATCAGTTCAGTGTTTGTCAATGGTGGAAGCACCGTTAAGAAAGGAATATCTACATCTCTGCGGATATGATCAGTTCAGTGTTTTGTCAATGGTGGAAGCACCGTTAAGAAAGGAATCTCTACATCTCTGCGGATATGATCAGTTCAGTGTTTTGTCAATGGTGGAAGCACCGTTAAGAAAGGAATCTCTACATCTCTGCGGATCTGATCAGTTCAGTGTTTTGTCAATGGTGGAAGCACCGTTAAGAAAGGAATCTCTACATCTCTGCAGATCTGATCAGTTCAGTGTTTTGTCAATGGTGGAAGCACCGTTAAGAAAGGAATCTCTACATCTCTGCAGATCTGATCAGTTCAGTGTTTTGTCAATGGTGGAAGCACCGTTAAGAAAGGAATCTCTACATCTCTGCGGATATGATCAGTTCAGTGTTTTGTCAATGGTGGAAGCACCGTTAAGAAAGGAATCTCTACATCTCTGCAGATCTGATCAGTTCAGTGTTTTGTCAATGGTGGAAGCACCGTTAAGAAAGGAATCTCTACATCTCTGCAGATCTGATCAGTTCAGTGTTTTGTCAATGGTGGAAGCACCGTTAAGAAAGGAATCTCTACATCTCTGCGGATATGATCAGTTCAGTGTTTTGTCAATGGTGGAAGCACCGTTAAGAAAGGAATCTCTACATCTCTGCGGATCTGATCGGTTCAGTGTTTTGTCAATGGTGGAAGCACCGTTAAGAAAGGAATCTCTACATCTCTGCGGATATGATCAGTTCAGTGTTTTGTCAATGGTGGAAGCACCGTTAAGAAAGGAATCTCTACATCTCTGCGGATCTGATCAGTTCAGTGTTTTGTCAATGGTGGAAGCACCGTTAAGAAAGGAATCTCTACATCTCTGCAGATCTGATCAGTTCAGTGTTTTGTCAATGGTGGAAGCACCGTTAAGAAAGGAATCTCTACATCTCTGCAGATCTGATCAGTTCAGTGTTTTGTCAATGGTGGAAGCACTGTTAAGAAAGAAATCTCTACATCTCTGCGGATATGATCAGTTCAGTGTTTTGTCAATGGTGGAAGCACCGTTAAGAAAGGAATCTCTACATCTCTGCGGATCTGATCAGTTCAGTGTTTTGTCAATGGTGGAAGCACCGTTAAGAAAGGAATCTCTACATCTCTGCGGATATGATCAGTTCAGTGTTTTGTCAATGGTGGAAGCACCGTTAAGAAAGGAATCTCTACATCTCTACGGATCTGATCAGTTCAGTGTTTTGTCAATGGTGGAAGCACCGTTAAGAAAGGAATCTCTACATCTCTGCGGATCTGATGAGTTCAGTGTTTTGTCAATGGTGGAAGCACCGTTAAGAAAGGAATCTCTACATCTCTGCGGATATGATCAGTTCAGTGTTTGTCAATGGTGGAAGCACCGTTAAGAAAGGAATATCTACATCTCTGCGGATATGATCAGTTCAGTGTTTTGTCAATGGTGGAAGCACCGTTAAGAAAGGAATCTCTACATCTCTGCGGATATGATCAGTTCAGTGTTTTGTCAATGGTGGAAGCACCGTTAAGAAAGGAATCTCTACATCTCTGCGGATATGATCAGTTCAGTGTTTTGTCAATGGTGGAAGCACCGTTAAGAAAGGAATCTCTACATCTCTGCGGATATGATCAGTTCAGTGTTTTGTCAATGGTGGAAGCACCGTTAAGAAAGGAATCTCTACATCTCTGCGGATATGATCAGTTCAGTGTTTTGTCAATGGTGGAAGCACCGTTAAGAAAGGAATCTCTACATCTCTGCGGATATGATCAGTTCAGTGTTTTGTCAATGGTGGAAGCACCGTTAAGAAAGGAATCTCTACATCTCTGCGGATATGATCAGTTCAGTGTTTGTCAATGGTGGAAGCACCGTTAAGAAAGGAATATCTACATCTCTGCGGATATGATCAGTTCAGTGTTTTGTCAATGGTGGAAGCACCGTTAAGAAAGGAATCTCTACATCTCTGCGGATATGATCAGTTCAGTGTTTTGTCAATGGTGGAAGCACCGTTAAGAAAGGAATCTCTACATCTCTGCGGATCTGATCAGTTCAGTGTTTTGTCAATGGTGGAAGCACCGTTAAGAAAGGAATCTCTACATCTCTGCGGATATGATCAGTTCAGTGTTTTGTCAATGGTGGAAGCACCGTTAAGAAAGGAATCTCTACATCTCTGCGGATATGATCAGTTCAGTGTTTTGTCAATGGTGGAAGCACCGTTAAGAAAGGAATCTCTACATCTCTGCGGATATGATCAGTTCAGTGTTTTGTCAATGGTGGAAGCACCGTTAAGAAAGGAATCTCTACATCTCTGCAGATCTGATCAGTTCAGTGTTTTGTCAATGGTGGAAGCACCGTTAAGAAAGGAATCTCTACATCTCTGCAGATCTGATCAGTTCAGTGTTTTGTCAATGGTGGAAGCACCGTCAAGAAAGGAATCTCTACATCTCTGCGGATCTGATCAGTTCAGTGTTTTGTCAATGGTGGAAGCACCGTTAAGAAAGGAATCTCTACATCTCTGCGGATCTGATCAGTTCAGTGTTTTGTCAATGGTGGAAGCACCGTTAAGAAAGGAATCTCTACATCGCTGCGGATATGATCAGTTCAGTGTTTTGTCAATGGTGGAAGCACCGTTAAGAAAGGAATCTCTACATCTTTGCGGATCTGATCAGTTCAGTGTTTTGTCAATGGTGGAAACACCGTTAAGAAAGGAATCTCTACATCTCTGCGGATATGATCAGTTCAGTGTTTTGTCAATGGTGGAAGCACCGTTAAGAAAGGAATCTCTACATCTCTGCAGATCTGATCAGTTCAGTGTTTTGTCAATGGTGGAAGCACCGTTAAGAAAGGAATCTCTACATCTCTGCAGATCTGATCAGTTCGGTGCTTTGTCAATGGTGGAAGCACCGTTAAAAAAGGAATCTCTACATCTCTGCGGATCTGATCAGTTCAGTGTTTTGTCAATGGTGGAAGCACCGTTAAGAAAGGAATCTCTACATCTCTGCGGATCTGATCAGTTCAGTGTTTTGTCAATGGTGGAAGCACCGTTAAGAAAGGAATCTCTACATCTCTGCGGATATGATCAGTTCAGTGTTTTGTCAATGGTGGAAGCACCGTTAAGAAAGGAATCTCTACATCTCTGCGGATCTGATCAGTTCAGTGTTTTGTCAATGGTGGAAGCACCGTTAAGAAAGGAATCTCTACATCTCTGCGGATATGATCAGTTCAGTGTTTTGTCAATGGTGGAAGCACCGTTAAGAAAGGAATCTCTACATCTCTGCGGATCTGATGAGTTCAGTGTTTTGTCAATGGTGGAAGCACCGTTAAGAAAGGAATATCTACATCTCTGCAGATCTGATCAGTTCAGTGTTTTGTCAATGGTGGAAGCACCGTTAAGAAAGGAATCTCTACATCTCTGCAGATCTTATCAGTTCAGTGTTTTGTCAATGGTGGAAGCACCGTTAAGAAAGGAATCTCTACATCTCTGCGGATCTGATCAGTTCAGTGTTTTGTCAATGGTGGAAGCACCGTTAAGAAAGGAATCTCTACATCTCTGCGGATCTGATCAGTTCAGTGTTTTGTCAATGGTGGAAGCACCGTTAAGAAAGGAATCTCTACATCTCTGCGGATCTGATCAGTTCAGTGTTTTGTCAATGGTGGAAGAACCGTTAAGAAAGGAATTTCTACATCTCTGCGGATCTGATCAGTTCAGTGTTTTCGGTACTTACCACAAGGTCTTTTACCGAGAAATTAGTTTTTTAATGCAATTTATATGCTTTCAAGATCTCTTCTGACAATTTGGCCACATAAGTTCATCCTTCTATTCTTGATAACATTGATGATGTCATTTCGAAACCCAAGAGTTTATTTAAAGTGTAAACGGGATCTGTCGAACAGTCAGGCTATGGGCATTTCGACCCTCCCTTCACTTAAAAATTCACAAACTTTCAGGAAAGCAACCAATTTTAATTAAATTTCCAGTGCTTATTAATTAACGATCATTGAATATAACCCATTATTCATTAGAAATCTTAGTGCAGATGTATTATTTCGTGTAATTTGCGTAAGCTAGACACAGCAAACATTAAATTAATACTTAATAATAAAATGGTGTTTTCATTAATTTTTTAATTTTTAAAACATGAAAATTTTTCTTGGAAAATAATTTGTCTGATTTAATATTCATTCTTTAAATAAGTTCATTCTTTCCGGATTATTTTTTATGTTTGAGTTGATTGTTATGACAACCTGGTCTACATCGAATTAAAATACTATTATGAGAATATCTCTTGATTTATAAACACAAGAATATAATTCCATTTTTCTTAGAGAGTTTAGGGTTTTTCATTATAATTAGTTGTAGCTGAATAATATGAGTTGCTCTCATTTCCCCCCCAAAAAAAAATAAATGATGTTTCTTTATGTTTTTTAACAAAAAACACCTTTACTTAAGTTATATCACAGGGTACTAAAAAAAGTGCATGCATGTATTGTTTTATGAAAATAAAGCATCGTAGATGTTAACAATAAAAAAATCTTTTAAAATATAGTTCTCATATATTACGAAAAAGACGCCTCTGAATTCCGTATTAATAACGACCAAATAGATTAAAACATTTTAATAAATTTATTTACTTAATAGAATATAGTTTTTGAAAGAAAAACAATAAAGTTTATTTTCAATAAAGTAACATTTTAGCCAAAAGATTGTAATAAAATATAATTTCTGAAATTGACAGTGATTTTTTTATATAATTTAAAATGTTATAAAACGAACATAATAATAAAACTATATTTTATTACAATGTTATAATAGATGCTTTTTAAAACAAATATTAACTTAAAAATAAATCAAAGATGAAAGATTAAGAATTCATTAGAGTAACACAAAATCAATAATTCAGAATAATTAATAGAACATTTATTGAAATAAATTAAAATGTGTGCAAAACGAAGTTTTTATACAATATAGTAAAAATGTGTAATAAATTAAAACAGTCATGTTGTTTTAGGAGAGGGGATTTGGATGAAACTTATTAATTAGTCTAAAATTGTATTCTAATTCTAATTTATTTTTTAAAAACTTGAAATTCGAACTTTAATCACGGCTGTCGTAATATAATGCAATGCTTTATCTTTGAACGCCATGATGGATTTAAAAAATGTGTTTCGCTGAAAAAAGAAAATACGTTTAAAAAAATTAACATGGTAACAATGATTTCCAAGTGAATGAATAATCCTTAGGAGGGTAGCCGTGTTCTTGGAAGTGAATAACTTCACAATAGCAGGAAGAATTTAAATCTGATTTCCAAGTGAATGAATAATCCATGTTGTATATTAATCTTGATTAAAGACGCACGCATGCGCATTACTGCACGGCTAACTTCCGGTCCTGATGATCGTGGGTTTAAGAACCACGACCAATGACACAACCAGAAAATCTCGACTCAGCCTGCTATAACGACGGCCACGGTTCTACGGGCCCAAATTCTAATAGTACAAAAATATAAAATATACTTATCGCAAAGAACTTATACAGAAATGTGTTTGTGTCACTTCCGTGTGAAATCATCAGGGAATGAGGATTGAACCTTCAACCTCAAAAATTACGAATTACTTAAAACTTCTACTCGGTCATGGCTGACGGAACGAGAACAAGCTACCCCGTGAATTAAATAAAAGGGTTCCATTCGAAATTCCGTACAGATTCCCGGGTTCAAGAAAAAGATTCCCGAGTTCAACAAGATGCACCTGAAGAAGGTCCGTGGTTATATCGGTCGAAACATTGTTAGAATAACATCTAAGATGAGAATAGTAATCCGAATAATCCAAATAATTGATTAGGTTATTTGTTTCAAATAAATATTTTTAAAAAAGCTTACCTATAACTCTCTCCAAAATAATTGAAGATGACTGAAGTTAATCGAAAGCTCGGAAAGCTAATAAAATAGAAAATTCAAGACAAAAAATGTACTTTTTGAAAAATAATATATTCCGTAAATTGGTTAACATTTTGAGAATAATTATCGATATATATTGAAAGTAGGTTTGTTTGTAGATTCATAGCTTTTGCCGTCATAAGTAAAAGAGTGTGGTTAGCATAATCGATACAATAGATAAGTATGGAATCAAATTCTATCGAGTCGATTCTGTTTAATTAGGTGCGAATACCATTAGAAAAATTATCCCCTGCCACTGGCTATGGATAAAATAGCAACTTGTGTTCAATTCGCCGTATACAATTAATCGTATCAAATATGTATTATGTTTCGGCATTTTATAATCCCTAAAGGGTTGATATGCCGTAAAACAGATAAACCGACCGTATTTCTTTTTTTATTACATTTCATCTGATTTAGTATGATCTGGAAGAGAATTTATGTATCAACCGAGGGAAAAAGAAATGGAATATGGAGGATAGTGGAAATTATGATGGAATATTCTTCATCTTTTAACTGACAATCCATCTATCTTGAATGGCTTTGGACCTTGATAAGCGCTGACTCATTAGTAAAAAGAGAAAATAGAGGAGAAGGGCGACCAGTGAGGGTGGGCATAAAAAGAAGGTAGAGAGGATTGGTAAGTATGTCTTTCAGAGTGGTAAAGAGGGGTAGAGGTGAAAACCTTGCTCAAAGATGCCCGAAGTGTCTCAGACAAGCCTCGCCGAGTATAATTGCCCAAGATAAAAAAAGGCACACAAGCGGCCCATTATGTTCTATGTTGAAAAGAAGACGAAGAGTTAAAACTACTTAAATAAATCAACGTCAAAATATCGACACAACGTTTGATAATCAAACTAATCTTGCTTCTACTTAAATAATCGTTAATATTGCTCTAAAGTTAATTGTACACACATGTGTGTGTTTCTGTGTATTGTAGACAAAAGAACAAATTCGGGAATTCTGCAGAGTCAGACACGTCCTAAGATGGAGTACTGCTGCCACATTTGGGAAGCGGCCGCTCAGAGCACTCTTTTTTGCCCTAACGGAGTACAAAATCGACTTAGCAATCTAGTGGGATGATTTTTTTTTTTTTGTTCTCTACAGCTGCTTTCTCATAGGAGAGGCGTTGCTAGTCGTTCTCTAATATGTCGTTATTTCTATTGAACTTGAATCCCTGGTCTCTCATTCGAAGACATTCACAGCGAGAACTCGTTTTATTACCACAACTTTTAAGAACTTTTCTTCTGTGTGCCTAACATCAAATAGAATTTCCATGAACAGAGTTTCTTTCTAAAACCTTCCCATCTGTTGAACATGTTGGCATTAGATTTCTTCCCTTAGGTTTACAACATAGTCATCTTCAAATCCAATGTCAATAAATACTTGTCATAAACCGTCCTCATAAATAATAAAATTGTATTCATCCCATGCATAATGTTCAATCCTCTCATCATATTCTTCATCATTCAACTGACAATCTATCCATCCCGGATGTTGTTTAGTCTTGATAAGTAGCGACTCATTAATAAATAAATAGACGGGTGCATTCAAATTGCATGTTTAGCGATAAAAGTCCGATTTCAAACTTCAGCGTTTTAGACTGACCGACAGAAGGACAGATTTTTCATAGAGATTAATGGACGTATCTAAAATACTATTTCATTATTAAGCGTGACAAACAGACAGACATAAACTTCAGCGTGACGGACTAACCAATTGACAGAATCTCTGGCGAGTTTCTTACAATAGTTAACAGAAAAAAGAGTAAAATAAACAAATAAGCAACAAATAAATGTTACCAAAAGCAATAAAAGTTACTTTTCTACCTGGATAAGTATTTTGTGTGTTTTCAAGTATTTTAATGTGTTTTCATTGCATTTTTCTAATCCGATAAAATTACGATGGATTTTATCTTAATTTTCAAAATGGCCGACGACCCGTAGCCGAAAATTGTTGAAAATTCTTCTTTTTTTTCTGCTAACCTGATTTTCAAAGAAATAGTCAACAAATACCGGTTCCAAACACCTTAGAATGAACAGTTCTACCTAATTGAAAGGAGAAAAGTAATTTTAAAAAATTGTCAAAGTTCGGAGCAAGTCGCTGTACGCTTATCACCCAACTTGTTTTTCATTCTAACGTAACATATTTGACCGAACTTTTTGATTGACATGAAAAAAAATGCATTAAAATACTTTAAAACACAAACAAAACTTTTCCAGGTAAGTAGAAAAGTAACTTTTATCATTTATTTTTGTTCTATTTGTTTCTTTCACTCTTTTTTTCTGTTAACTAATGTTAAAAATCGCCAAACCTCTTATAGAAATGCTTCGACGCATCTAGAATACGATGCGTTTATCCAATCAGCGCATATCGCATTGCAGTGTGATCGACCAAGCTACCGACAAACAGAGCGTTTCGCGCGGGTTCGACGACGCAGCTGAGGCACCAACGATAAACTGTCGACACATAATCAAGCTATCTACTTTCTAGGTGCTACTTAAGTAATCGCGAACGTAGCTTTTAACCCGATTGTCCACGTGTAATTGTGTGTGTTCGATGCAT
The DNA here is from genome assembly GCA_963556195.1 of Sepiola atlantica. NCBI lineage: Eukaryota > Metazoa > Mollusca > Cephalopoda > Sepiida > Sepiolidae > Sepiola > Sepiola atlantica. Next base: position 164,400,482 of record OY744524.1, on the reverse strand, counting down.
TGTGGAAAAAAGAAGAAAAAAATGAAAGATTACTAAACGGAAATAATAACGAGACGAAGCAGTTCAACTTTAGAAATAATTCTCAAGTCGCCATTTTCTTACAAAACAATCGCTTCATTTCCTTAAGGCTAATCTCATTGTTTTATTCTTAAGACATTTATAAATGAAAGCTCGGCGTTAACACGTCTATTCATGTATTTATTGTTACGCCTGTTTACAATTTAACACAATTTAATATAAAGGGAATTCATAAATCTGTATGTGTGTTAAAGTTCAGAACATTCACAAAATACACTTGTCGTATTTCTACTCTGCTTAAAAGAATGACGATACACACTGATGTATAAAAAATATATAATGGCATATCTGCATAGTCATTGGAGATGAACGGGCGGGGGTTAGTGAGGAAGGCGGACGCACAGAAATTAGTGTGAGGCAATTCCGTGGTATTGTGTTCCACAGATGCGAAATTCTAGGAAATAATCTTTGTTTATTCCGATTAATTTTAGGTACGCAGAGGGAGAAAGTAAAGTTATTTGCAGTGTTTCTAGTTAGACATGTTCTTGTTACAAATGTTTTACGGAAGTGAACTGGAGTTTGGAGCTAAGCACCTACCATGAAAACAAGGAGTAGAAAAAGAATGAAACTTTTGATTCTACTTAGAATTCTCTTTAAGGTATCCAAAGTCTTACAATAAAAAATGTCAAAAATAGTTCAAATCAGTAGACTTTTAATTTCGCTAGATTTTCAATTAGCGACATGATATCTTCCATTGATAAGGTTCGCTTATACCTAGAATAATTTGACGAACTTAGATGGATACATCATTGATCCAATGGATACTGACGCGGACTATAGGATTGGTTATACAGAAGTTCAAGTGTGAATTCATTGGGTATTAATTTACAAACTAATACTATTGGAAAGAGTATGAACGCGCAACCCCTTAACTACGAGTACAATACTAAATTGTTTTCAATTAATCATATACACTGAATCATTTCTAGTATTAGTTATGCCTCGACAGACATTCAATAAGCTTAAAAAGTCTAATGTTATAATGCAGAAGCGGGGTTAAACTTGGGCCGGTCTGCAGACGGTTTTCAGATCAAAATAAAAAAACAACAACAATAGAACAAAGAATTATTTTTGAAAAAAATGACAAAGCGGAAACATTTCTTCATCGTGATGTCAGTAGGTCATAAGCACAATCAATAGGAGAATATTATTGTCAGAAAAAAATGATTGGAAATATGGTCGTAGGGCATAACTAAGGTGCTGACATCGAATGACATAAATAAAACGTTTTAACAGGTTAACTTGGTGCCCAGGACAGAGAGAGTATAGCAGACAGGCAGACCTGTGGAGAAGAGAAAGGAAACTGTTTGACAAAACCTGTGAAAGTCCCGAGGTCAGTTTGTTCATTTGTATATAAATTAAACGAAGAAATAAAAGCATTTTCTAATTATAATGGAGATTATGTATCTGTCTGTTTGTCTGTCTGAAGCCGAAACTATATTATTAGTTTTGATCGCTCTCTTTTTATATCTACTTGAAGCCACAACTATATTATTAGTTTTGATCGCTCTCTTTTTATATCTACTTGAAGCCAAAACTATATTATTAGTTTTGATCGCTCTTTTTTATATCTACTTATCAGCTCCTATATACCCATTACAAAATTTTCCCAAACATCACGCGTCTTTCAAATTTACATAATTAATTTGTTTTAAAGCTTCTAATAAATTAATATTCGCAAATATACACTCATGATTGTTTTATTTTTCAGATTTCCATATGTATTTAACATATTTTCCTCGATAGTAATCTTAATAAACTTTATAAATTTAATTAATTAAAGACATTATATAATTGAGTTACGTAATTAAATTATATTATAATGGAATATTATGGAACAGCCGGCGGCCATTCCAACATTTGGTTACCCGACCTCTGATTATCCGAACGCACAGAAAGTTCTATTTCAAGAAATAGAGAGAAAGAGAGAGATGGAAATAGAAAGAGAGAAAGAGAGAGAGAGAGAAAGAGAGAGCAATTAAATAAAACAACTAGCAAAAATATGCGACCAGAGGGAGCATATTTTTGCTAGTTTTTATAATGAACTGACCTTGTTCTTTATACAAAGGGAAGGAACTCTTGCGTCAACAGCAAACAAAAAGACACGTTATGTTTTCTCCCTTACACTCGACACCTGTATAAAAAATTCAAAGGACTGATTCAAGTAGTAAAATTACAAAAGGATTGCATACTATAAAACAGACAGGTTTACGACTTTTACAAGCGCGCATATGTACAAGTGTAAACGAAAATAAGTGAACTCATGAATTCAAGAGTTTCCGATTAATTTAGACTCGAAGATATATAGCTTTACAAGTCTGTAGTTACGACCATGGAAGGGATATTGGCAAAGGCATATACTCTCTAGTAAATATGAATGCATATCATTCTTCAATAAACAAAACCACGAGAGTTTTTTTAAAGATTTCAGTGTTAGATGATGTTATTGAGGGGCGTACTCTGCCATTCTCCAGAGTCGGGAAATGGTGAGTCGACTTCGTCTTGTTCTTCTTTGCTCTTGGATTTCAGCGGAAGCGGACGCATTTTATGACGGGCGGTGTCTAGACTGATGGGGTGCGTCTTATCTCTCTGGGATACTTAAAACAACTACGGTTCACTGTTTTCGCATTCCGAAGAAGTATAATAAACAAAGTGAACCGTAATAATAGGTGATGTTGGATATCTGAAAGCGGTTGATTTTCAAATCGACAAGCGTGCATTTTAATTCAATATGGCGGACTGGTAGAATCAGATTACTACTAGACGTTTATAATCATCATCATCATCATCATTATCAGTATAATCGTTGTCGTTGGTATTGTCGTCATCATCTTACTGATTATCATAGCAGGCGATCAATTCGCGCTTGGCTGGTCATGCTATTTAACATAAAGTCTACGTTATTTTATTTTATTAAGGTATTGTAGCAAGATAAGAGGCGGATGTGTAAAAATAGGGTCAAAATGTTCAAACTAAGTAGAGTGGAATTCTCCAGTTAGAATTCGAGTAACAGCTACGTGTCCCGGCAGTGATCTCACGGGCACCGGAAGCGTCTAAGCTGACGTGACGAACTGATAGAAAGGTCACAGCAAAGAGAGAAGTGAGTTTGGATAACCAATAGAGGGGTGTATGCGTATACATGTATGCTATGAAGAAAGAATAAAACCTCAATGAGATTTTTTAAACCCAATTTTATTTGGCGATGTTTCCTTATTAATAAAGTTGATGAAAGTCGTTATTTTAGACGAATAAGACAACAACAAAAAGGGAAGATGGGAACCTCACCACTACGACTACAGAAATTCGACCAGATGATTTTGCCGCACTGTGAGGATTGAAAATAAAACTAGCTACACTACGGACAACATTTGGTACTCCTGTTGGTACTAAATAAATTATTATTTTATGAATTCTTATTAAAATGCAAGAAAATAGTATATAAAAGCTTTTTATCAGATTCTGAAGCGGAGTCTGTTAATTTTCTGGCAAATAACGCAATAATTGACAAGTGTGTAACCAAATCACTTAATGAGCTGATCGAACGGCGCTGATTTATAGAAATCAATAAATGTCGTAAATGCAGCAACGATCGTCTATTGACTTTAGATTAGACCCAAACTTTGGCATTTACTCATCGATATACTTTCATTCTATCGCAGAATATGACATCTAACGATTTGTCAAATAAATATCTACTTAGCTAACAAATTGATTTGCTACAACGATACAGGTACGTTACAGTGTTACCCCAACCTTTTTGTATAGTCTTCATAACATACCAGCAATGTTACCTTGTTTCTGTTTAAATGGTTTAGAAAGCAGCTTGATTTAAATTACCGAAGTTGACTGAAGAAACCAGTTCTCTAAGATTGGATGAATGCCATTCTGTTCCAAGGAAGTTTTTGATAAGCATAGCGGGATCTTGCTTTTATCACGTGTTGCCAAAGTCTTTGCAAAAATACTACTACTCCTTAAATATGCTGCACCAAATATTATGTTTGGATCTTATGGCGGTTTTCCCGCCCCAACAAGTGAAGGGAGAATATGATCTACACAGCTCGGAAGTTGCAAGGAAAATACATTGAACAGCAGCTTGATTTATATCAATATTTGATACCTCTCAAGAGGCCTTTGAAACAACATACATGATATTCTACCTTGTAACTTTGCAAACATGATACTTGAAAGTTTTTCGTATACTCTTCAAAACATACTCGCAGTATTATCTCGTACACTTGTGAAAATATTTCTTGAATGTTTTTTGTAGATCGTCACAACGGGATCACAACGTTGTAACGTTTACATAACGTTTTCGTAGAGCCCCTACAACATTCCCGCAATGTTACCTCGTAACGTTGCCATGACGCTTTTGTATGGCCCTCAGAACATACCCGCAATGTGACCTCGAAACATTGCCATGGCGTTTTTGTAAAGTCTACATAATATACGCGAAATGTTACCTCGTAATTTTACCATAACAATTTTGTAGAACCTACACAACATAATCGCAATGTAACCCAGTAACATTGCCATAAGAGTTTTGAAAACAGACAACATGCGCGAAATGTTATCTGGTAATTTTGCAATAATGTTTTTGTCCATTCCACAACAACACACCCGCAATGTTACATCGTAACATTGCCACAACGTTTTTGTAAAGCCCACACAACATACACGAAATGTTACCACGTAACTTCACCATAACGTGTCTGCATAACTTACACAACATATCCGCAATGTTAATTCGTAACATTGGCGTAACTATTTTGTCCCCAGCGCATACATGCAATGTTACCCCGTAACGTTGCCATAAATGTTTGTATGACCTCCACAAAATACCTGCAATGTTACCTCGTAACTTTTACATAACATTTTTGTAGAACCGCCACAACATACCCAATATGTTGTCATAACGTTTTTGTAAAGCAAAATGTAACATCGTAACTTTACCATAAAGTTTCTTTAAAGTCCCCACAACATACCCGAAATGTTACCATGTGACGTTGTGAGAACTTTTTTTGAACGTTTTTATTTTTTGAGCAAACTCTTGACAACTTGCGTGCAATGTTGCCTGTTCTATCAAAATAATAGACTTGATATTTCTACCGGCTCCGCCACAAGGCGTCGCGGAATTAAGCCGTAATGCTGTAAATGTCTTGTCTTATAAAGTTGTATATCAATCCTCATTACATGACACAAATTACTAATAGGGTTTACAAACAATCCCAACCCTAATCATTGACGACATAAAACCATTTTTTTAAGTCATGAAAAACGGGTGACAGAAATAATATACCCGAAATGAAATAAACCCATTGGTAATCGCAGAAGTACCGGGATCTTGTCAGAAAAAAAAACAACAGAATTACGAAATAATCCTACGTGTCAGGCAGGCAATTGATAATAAATTCCAATAAGATATTTTTATATGCATTAATTATATAAATAAACCATTCTTAAATTTAATAATATCGAAATAAATTTTATATTTTATATGCATATTTTAATGAATAAAAAATGTCTTCATCTTATTTGACGATGGCAGAATTTTTATAGTGACATAACTTCCACAGGTTATTGTAACGTTATAATGGCTAACGTTGTCACAGTAGTGGTGGGGGGTGGGGGAGGCAGGTTTCTCCTTAAACAGTGGTAGAAAGTAAATAATTTTGCAACTTAATTTTTTTCCTAAATAAAAATAAAAATAATAATCAAATGTAAATTTGAAACATTGATATAACCTAGATTAAGTATTTTGTTCAAAATAAATTAACAGATTATCAATATTTTTCAATTATACATATGTGGGAAATTTCATATTTCGTTTTTTTTATTTATTTAACACAGGTTTAGCTTAATACTTGAGATTTTCGCCTGAACACTTTATTTTTTTATCTCAATGGTCACGATAGTAATCACTGTGATTACTAATCATAAATCAAACCATTTTAATATATTAATAGAATTATCAGACAAGATCTTCTGAATTTATGTCTGCATGTTTTTCGCCTATACGTAACTGAATTATTTTTTAAATTTAATATTAATCTAAAGATTAAAAAATTTATTTTAATTCTCCGGGATTTGAGGTCAACATGACATTAGTATGGTATCGACATAATTTTCAAAAGACAAAAGAAAAACTGTTTTTGCTCACCCATGACGAAAATACGTCAGAATTTGCAGATAGAAATACCGAATTGGTTAAAATAATGAAAATTAAATTTAAGCAGAGAACCTGAAAACAAGAAAAACTCGCCGTGAACATTGACACATATTTATTGGAACAGATGTATAACAATAATAAAAATAAAAAGTTATGTTGCTCTTGTTAGGGAGACAAGACAAGCTGATGAAATTGACTGGTGCTAATTATTGACTGGGAAATTAGACATGTACTTTATGTGTTTGCCCGATAAAAGAAGTGAGAGAATTCCCCATAGTCTTTTTTATTCCTTTTATTGACCAGTCGTCGACTTTCTTTCTTTTTCTTTTTCTTCTCTCCATATCTCTCTCTCCATCTCTCCCCTCCCTCTCTCTCTCTCTCTCTCTCTCTCTCTCTCTCTCTCTCTTTGACTGATTGACTGCCCAAGAAACGAAGAGTCAGTTTCCGTACTAAGAACTTGAGGCTATTATTCTGCTTGGCTAAACAAAAACAAACAATTTCGCATTTTCTGTTATTCTACGACTGATCAGTTTCACACATGTAGAATATGCCTCCAGTCAAGCCACAATCTATTCGCTTGATCTTATTACGGGCATAACACATAACTAATATTTGCTTAGTGAGTATATTATCAGATATGACAGGTGCCCTTAGTAACCTTTTTAAATCGCAAACACAATTTGATTACCAGCTGGATATTTTGACCTTTTGAAATCATAACTGAAATCTGTCGTTCCGGAAAAAATAATATTGAATAACCCAACTTTCAAATCAAGTATGAGCAGATGGGCGTCTTCTTTTTTTCTTCTTTTTTTTTCTACTTTTGTTCGCAAACAAATAAGGCATATTGCCAATGAAACGTAAGTATGTTACTGTGATTAGGGCATCCTAAGTATGAGTTGTGCAGCAAGATATTTGTTTACGTTACATTTAAATTTCTGCATGCTGGTACAATCGGCAAATATGGAGCAGGGAGGGAATTCCAAAGGCAAACGGTATGAGGAAATAAGCTATTAGAGTAGAAAGTTTTGCGACATCTTGTAACCTTTATAGTGAAGGGGTGGGGTTTTACTGCTAGTTGGATTGATCGGGGGTATTTACATTAAGGGGATATAAGTACGGTAAATTCATCGGAGAACATCTCGTAGAAGTACTTGTAAAACAAGCACAGGGATGTATCCCCCCCAAAAAGAAAAAAATGGGATTTTGCTTTTTTAGGCGATTATGTGTGAACACCATGGAAAACGGAAAGAAAGAAAAAATATATTTTAGAATTTAGAGTAAGGGATCAGCTTCATGTATATTTAGCGTAAATTGTCCCCCAATTCCCGGCCTATTCTAACTTGTTATGGCAGTTAACACTACTTGTTTACCACTAGTTGCAAAGTCACAAAACGACACGTAATCACCTAAATAAGTAACCCCTCCCCTAAGATACGCAGCGGATTTAGCTCCCATAGCAAAAGAGAATTTAGTTGACTGCCTTAAAACGCTGGACTGGCCCGGAAATGGGAACCATTTTACATTGAATTTATATACGAAAATTTTCCCCCATTTTAAATTCTAAATTAATCGTGCTGTTTTTTTTTTTCCGACAAGTTTTTCAGAGTGTTCACACGTAATCGCCTAAAAAAGTAGAATCTATTTTTTTTCTTTGGTGGGAAGCAGGGTGATTTAGCGGAGAATGTTAATCTACAATCATACAAAAATATGAATCTCTATTTTTTTTTTTTTCGTAATTTGAACAGAAAGAAGAAAAAGATGTCTCAAGCTGAATTCAGGACTATAACAAATAGAGATATGTCACATATCCGAAGATAACTTATTAGAAATCCTCTTGCTAATAGTTCATTCATATTTCAGGCTGGAGCTTCTATGGTTTCAAAATAAATAAGATGCAAAGCATTAAGAATGTTTTATGATGTAAAGACTCGAATCAAGGCATCCATATTAACTCATAAACAGGAGGAAATCGAGTTCAGTGGGCTAAGAAATATATGAAAGCTAATTTTGGCAAGTCACAAACGCGTTCAGGTTCACCCTTGATAGGCCTGATGGATTGACGCGAGGTTACGTCTCTAAGCAACGTTTATTCAAGACTATTTGTTACACGGTAACAATGTAGAGGTAGGATCCTAATATGGGCTGATATTGTTCGCAGTGAGCTTGTGGGTCCTTTTAAACGAGGACGCGGTGAAAATGAACTCTAAAAGTTTATGTGATTTCCTAGAGCAAAATCTCTTTGAGTGGTTGGATAACCAAAGCTTTAACTAAACATAAATCGTTGATATTCATTCAAGACAACAAACCAAGTAACGCTTCATGAGTCGCCAAAACATGGTTACAAGAAACGAGATTCATAAATGGACTTGGCACTCAATAGCTGTGACTTAAATCCAATTGAGAACCTGCGGAGTATTCTTAAGAGAGATATTTATTTCAATGGTAGACAGTTAAACACGAACTTTGGCAAGCAGTAAAAATTGCTGCAAATGACTTATCGGTAACTACGATGTCTAATCTAACATCAGATGTCGAAAACAGACTATTAAAAGTTATTGAAAAGAAAGGAGCATCAGTGCAGTAAATGATGCAACACTTTCTTTTGTATTTCTGCTAATTTACTTTTTTATTATTAATCCCAATTTTGTTATATTCTTGTTGTATAACACTTTGAAGTTTGTTATTTACATTCTTTTATATTTATATATTCTTTCAAAATCAACAAATACATCAAACTTACTGTACAAAATCAATACTTGCAAATAAAATATTGACAGTGAAATTTGTTTATTTTATCAATCACTTAAGATGTTTCAAATGACAACAATAGCAATACTCTATCACTTTGCATGTAAGTTAAACATCTTATATAGAATAGATATAAACAGCTACAGAAAAAAAAAGAAATTTCAATATAGTTGATGTTTTTTGATTTGAATATAATCTCTAGACGAACTTTATATATATATATATATATATATATATATATATATATATATATATATATATATTAGGTATCGTCATTTAAAGATAAGTTTCTATCGATTAAACTTTGTTCTATTTTCTACCTTCATATATGTTTCCAACGTGAGTAAAAACTAAAAGTGTCTTTTTTTCTTTTCTTTTATCCCTACTCTTTATTGTAAAATACTTTTTATAGAGTGTTTTGCTCGAAGCGTGCTTTTCGACCGTAATGCCACATTCATGATTAAGCGCGTCATCCCTCTTGAGTGGCACGTGTTAAGAAAACGCGTGTGAACATTTTCGGGGCGTCCTTGATAATGCTTCAGCAAGATCAAAAGTACTTTTAGAAAAATAAAATAAAACAGCGAATCATAAAAAAAAATTTTGTACAAGAAAAAATAATTTCCTTGTTTAATTTCTTTTGTAAGTTTCGAAATTTCGAGTTTGTATCATTTTACGTTAAACATAGTAAACTGGACCCCCTTTTAAAAATTGGGATGTGAAATTTTCAAAGTATCTATATACTAATACAGGTGCTGTTCGTGCTAGTCGGGAAGTGGTTTGTTTATTGCTTATCGTCTGAGGCGCCCCTACCGTAGAATACCGACATGGCTGCCCAGACATTTTTTGTAAGCCAGAATGCACTTTTCAAAACTCCACCTGACCTTGTGTCTAACTTCCTGTAGAAGAGGTAAATAAATACATAATGTTGTGGACCTAGGTAAGGCTGAATGAATGACACAGGAACACATGGTTTAAATGAACAAAGGTATATATTATATAATAGAAAGAAAGATATTACAAGGAGATGTTGCTCTCAACCGCCATTGCCGGTTTGCCTGGGAAGAAGAGAGCAAGTGTCACGTGCTTCCCGTATTTATAAGGTGGACGAGTCCATTAGTTCTCTGTAGGTAGGTACAGCACCATAACCCCCCCCTTCCAAGCCTTACCTCCTCAGGAGTCTTAATAACGTTTCCTTTTCGGATCTATCTCTAGGTAGTCCGGAGCCATTCGTTTTCTTTTTGGTTGTCGTTTACGTGTGACTACCTGGGGTGCTGGTAAGTTGAAGGTGTCATATATCACGTCCATCACGTCTTCTCCTTGTGGGGTGCTGTCAGTGTCATCTGACAGTCTTTTTCTGATCTGATTTAGATGTTTCTTATGCGAGAACCGTGGTCCTTTTATGATATAGACCATCGATCCGATCCTCTTTTCAATTGTACCGGGTTCCCAGAACGATGCATTGTTTTTGAACATCTTAAAATATACCCTATCTCCTGGGTTGTATTTTTTCTTCGGTACCGTAGAGATTCGGTCATAATTATTATGTTTAGGTAATAATTTATCAAACACGGACTTCACATTCCGCGCAAACATCATTTCTGCGGGGGATAATGATGATGCTATGTTCATGTTTTTTGTAATTCTATATACCTGTAAGAATTGTTGTAAAGCCTTCTCCTTAGGAGTATCACCGGCCTTTTTTAATGCTCTTTTTAATGTGTCTACGAAGCGTTCCGCCTGGCCGTTTGACCTAGGATGATACGGGGGCGTCGTTATATGTCTGATTTGAAACGTCGCGCAGAACTCCTCAAAATCTGATGACGTGAACTGCGTCCCATTATCACTCACCAAACAATCCACTACCCCAAAACGGGCAAATAGTTCATGTAGGAATCTTATCGTAACCTCTGACGTGGGACTCCTGCAACGTAGTACCTCGGGCCACTTTGAAAAACTGTCGACTACGATTAAGTAGTAAAATCCTTCCAATGGTCCCGCGAAATCCACGTGAATTCTTTCCCACGGACGGTCGGTCTTTGGCCATGGGCTATGCTTTATATGCGGTGCTTTTGCCGCTAAGGCACAGCCTTTACAAAGCTTTACTGCTTTTTCAATGTCATTGTCTATACCTGGCCAGTACACAAAACTCCTCATTAACCCCTTCATCCTGGTTATCCCTGGATGGCCAACATGAAATTCTTTCAGAATTTGTTTTCGTAGTTTTTCTGGGATGACCACCTTTTCGTTATGCATGAGTACGTCATCACAGAGTAAGAAACTCTTTGCCGCATGTAAATCCTTATCTACCAATTTCATTTTTGTTCTGGTGATAAATTCATCCTCTTGAGCTTCTTTTTTTATCTCGTATAGTGTCACCGGGAGCTCTCTCACTGCGTTGCACAAAATCTCTTTAAAATCTCCTTCTGTTTGAAGAGACGCAATCACTGTGTCTTCTAGAGTCTCTCTCTGTTTTGGCACTAATCTCGACAATCCATCTGCATGATAGATTTTATTTGAATGCAAATGTTGCATTTTAAAGTTGTAGTTTAATAAGATAGTTCCCCATCTTTGTAGTCTATTAGCTGTATATACAGGTAGGCCTTTTTTAGATCCATAAATTGTAATTAGCGGCTTATGGTCTGTCTGTAAGGTAAATTGTCTACCATGTATGTATCGGTGAAACTTTGTTACTGCAAATATTATTGCTAGGGCTTCTTTCTCGATTTGAGAATACTGTTTTTCCGCTGGGAGCAAGGTCCTTGATGCATGTGCAATGGGTTTATGGGTTCCATCAGGCATTTTGTGTAGGATACATGCTCCTAAACCATATGAACTAGCGTCGCTAGCTACGATTATGTCCAATTCTGGGTTGTAATGTGTTAGAAATAACTCTGAAGTAAGTCTTTCTATGATTTTATTAAATGCATCCTGACATTCAGGTGTCCATACCCAGGCTTTACCTTTTTTTAATAGCTCATTTAATGGAGCACGCAAATTATGCATTTCTGGGATAAAAGCCTGGTAGTAATTTGCTAGGCCCAGAAAACTCTGTAATGTCATGACGTTTTCTGGCGCCGGCATGTTTTTTATTGCGGTAGCCCTTTCTGAGTCTGGTCTTCTGCCGTCCTTGTCGATCACATGACCCAGATATTTTATTTCCTCCAGGAAAAAATCACATTTTTCTTCTTTTACTTTGAACCCATAATCTTGGATTCTCGCAAACACTTGATTTACATGTTTTTGGTGTTGTTCGATATCTTTGCTGTTAATCAAGATGTCATCGAGATACGCTATTGCGAAATCGAGTCCGCCCAGCATTGTTGTGGGGATTACTTGTTGGAAAATGGCTGGCGCGACCTTAACTCCGAACGCTAATCTTTCGAATTTATATAAACCACGATGTGTGTTTATACATAACAGCTTAGAACAATCTTTATCCACCGGTATTTGTAGGTATGCCTCACTTAGGTCTATTTTTGAAAAAAATCTTCCTCCATTTAAGCTTGTAAACACTTCTTCTGGGGTATGGAGTGGGTAGTGATAGTCCGCGAGGGCAGTATTCAGTCCTGTTGAAAAATCTGCACATACACGAATCTCATTAGATTTTTTCTTTACATAAACCGTGGGTGCTGCCCACTGGCTGTGTTGTACTTTTGATAAAATACCCATCTTTACCAGTCGGTCTAATTCAGCGTTTATTTTTTCAATCGAAGCGAAGGGTACTTTCCTTTCTTTCCTAAATACCGGCAGTACATTTTCTTTTAGACGGAATTTTGCAGTCATTTTAGTGCAGCATCCAAGACCGCCAGAAAAAAACTCTGGAAACGAGTTTTTTAATTCTCGTTGTAGTTTTTCCGATTCTGTTGCGCGACTATTTATTTTTTTACAAAATGTATTTATCGGCAACTTCCATAAATCAAATGCCTGCATAAAATCTGAACCAAAAAGATTATTCGAATCCTTCAGTACCAGTAGTTTGAGTTTTTTAGTATTTCCCATTAGGGACACATTTGTGATTAATTCTCCTTCAAATGTAATTCTTTCACCAGTAACTGTGCTTGCCAGCCTGTTTGTTCTTGATAGAGTAGGTTTATTTAATCTCCTCCATGTATGTAAATTTATAATGGAAACGTCTGAACCAGAATCCAATTGCAATTTTATATTTGTATTCAGGATTTTCACCTGTACATATTTTCTTATGTTCATACCAGTTTCCGTCTTTGTCCTAGTGGCTTGAATCCGCATTTTATTTCGTCTGCCCGTTCTGCAGTGCGAACTTTTATGTCCAACTTTTTTGCATTTCATACAGGTTTTAAAACGGAATGGGCACTCATTGTACCAATGTGGATTACCACAGCGTGAACAAGGGCTTGGTGGCAATTTATTTATTTTTTTACTGGTTTGGTTTGTCTTTGTTACATCAAAATTATTATTTATTATTTTTCTATAAGGTTGAGCTTTTGTTTTTTGATGTACCTTTTTTATGTGCGCAATGCCGGACAATTCAATGTCTTTTGAGTCCTGTTTTACATTTACAAATCTTTGACAGTCCTCAGCCAACTTTTGCAGCATAAGGCTTGGTTCATTCTCTAATTTATTTAGAGCTCTACGCCTTATCTCCGTGTCATTTCCTGAGATTAAACCTTGTACAAAAATTAGACACTTGAAATTATCTGCACTTAATTCAGCTAGTCTAAAATCGTCACAATGCTTGTTCACTATCGATGCAAAAGTAGCGTAATCTTCCTCGTTGTTCTTTACCATGTTCATGCACTTCCATCGTTTGTGGAATAGTGTAGTTCTTGGACTAAACAGTTCTGTCAATAAACCAACCGCTTCTATGAAAGTTAGCTCGCTGGTTTTCCGAGGCAAAATGTAATCCACGAATTTCGTATGTTCTGTGGTATTTAGTTTTCTAAGAAGGAGGCGTAGCTTCTTCGCATCACTCCAACTACCGCAGTCAATTTTATATAGGTCTTCATATCTTCGGAAATATTCTTCAAATGTATTATTTTCCGTGTATGAGTAATTATCAATACTGTTCCAAATTTCGTTCTGCGAAAACGTGTCGTCTTTTTCATTTTTTTTATCACTGCGCGATATTGTTTGTATCAGAAATTCCAATCTTTCATCATACTCTTTTTTGTGTAATAAAATATTTTGGTTCTGTTGTAATAAAAGCTTTTGAAATCTTTCCTCAGTTTGTTGTTGCTGGGAGATTTGGAATTTCATTAGTTCGGTGATTATAGACTTAATATCTTCCATATTCAACCATTTAGTTTCTGATTTTATTTAGAAAATTAATATTTTCTTATTATCTTATGATTTTATAAGAGTTCTTTTCTTTAAATTAGCGTTTGCTAGGCGCCGTTTTAATTATGAAAAGATTATGAAACTTTTCCTTTTCTCTATATACGCGTATATTCACTTATTTTTTTATTTTTTTTATTTTGAAAATTAATATTTTCTCGTTATTTAATGAATTTATAAGAAGTTCTTTTCTTTAAATTAGCGTTTGCCAGACGCTGAGTTTTAGTTATGAAAAGTGTATGTCATGTTCTTTTCTTATACACGTTTTTAATTTTAACGAAGAGAAAAAAAAATCTGTTTCACAATTAATTCTTTCTGCATTTTAAAATATTTCAGTACAAGTCGGAAAAGAGAGAGAGAAAATAAAACTGACCTTTTTTTTTTATCGTGCGTCATTTTTTTTTATTGAGTAACGCACGTGTGTTCATTTCATGTTTTTGTTTCATATCTGTTCTTCAAATGAAGCACGTGGTGTCGGTTTCATTTTTTTTTTGTGTGTGTGTTCGTCAAAAAAACTCGCTGTGACGTTCGTCTAAAAAAAACAATACTCGCTTAATCTTGGTGTTCGATATTTCTTTTGTTTTGTTTTTTTTTTAGTTTTCCAACCCAGAGAAAAAAACGCGCATTCAATTTCAGTTGTTTTTGTTTTGTTTTTTTGTTGTTTTTTTTTAACTAGTTTTCCCAAACTAGAGGAACGCGCACCCAATTTCAAGCTGTTTTTTTTTTTCGATAAGCAGTTTTAAAACTTAGAACACAACAGGTCTATTTCAGTTTTCTTTTTCTTAAAAGAAAACAATTTTCTCGCACTTAAGAATTCAACGTGTTTTTTTTGTTTTTTTTTTTCAGTTGAGTTCTCTTTTCTTCTCTCGACCGTACGGCAAAAACCTTTGTTTTTTTTTTTTGTTTTTTTTTGTTTTTTGCGTGCGGTTTCCTGCATTAACTTTGTGAGTGCATTTTCACGTGGTATTTTCAGTTTTTTGACCCAAGAGTTCGAATTGCCTCGTCGCCATTTGTTGTGGACCTAGGTAAGGCTGAATGAATGACACAGGAACACATGGTTTAAATGAACAAAGGTATATATTATATAATAGAAAGAAAGATATTACAAGGAGATGTTGCTCTCAACCGCCATTGCCGGTTTGCCTGGGAAGAAGAGAGCAAGTGTCACGTGCTTCCCGTATTTATAAGGTGGACGAGTCCATTAGTTCTCTGTAGGTAGGTACAGCACCATAACACATAATAATACGCTAAAGCATTTCAAGTCTGTACGTACATTATCACCTTTCACACCAATTTAAAAAAATTAGATCGTCTGATCAGCAAAGTAGGTGAATGGTGATGTCGCTAAGGTAAACCATTCCGACTTCACCCATATCAAAAATTAATTGTCCCAAAATCAAATTACGTCGTCTCGTCAACTAAAATGGTACAATTTTAATTAAATAAATTTCAAACAGAGACATTTGATTTACTGATTTGAAGAATATTTAGCTGACAATTATTTTTATGGTAAGAAGACAGAGGATATTTATTGTTTTAAAAAGAATTACATTGCTGCAATTTTAAATGCATAAGGAAGAGACACATTGGTTTTATTATTTTATAAAAATATTTAGCTTACAATGACTATTATTTTAGGGAAGAAGAAAGAGTCAGTTCTTCTTAATAGTATTGACCCTGACAGATATTCATTATTTCAAAAGAAATATTATTCTTAGCAGTAAATTATACAGATTGATGTAGAAAGCACCGTGGAATTTCCATGGGGTCCTACTAGTTGTTTAATTTATGAAGAATTGTTGTTCAATTAATAAAGTTTGTTTTTTTAATCAAAGAATTTAAAATGACAATAATTTTTTTCCTTCCACTATATTATTGACACAAAAATATTTTGTTTAGTGTCAGTTTTATTCAGAAAATAATTATGCCGCCTAAGAAACATTTTCCTTACTCACAAAATATTCTTACACATTAAAGGGACATAATAATGTAATCCGTGGCGTAACGGATATAAGTGCTAAGTATAATCAGTTCTAATTGACAGTCTTCTGGGGGTGAAGGTGTAACCGATACTAAGAATACAATTACAAATTACTTAAGACTTATACCCGGCTATGACTAACAGAACGAAAGCAGACTGCTCCCGTTGATTAAAAACAGGGTTCCGTTCAAAATTTCGCACAGATTCCCGAGTTCGACATAAAGATTGTCGAGTTCGACAAGATGCACCGGAAGAAATTCGGACGTTACATCGGTCGAAACGGTGTGAGAATACCATCCAAGATAAGAACAGTAGTCCAAATAATCCAAATAATGCACTGCTATTGTCCCTTTCTTACTGTACTATGAAAATGGCGGAAAAAATAACAATTAATAAAAGTGAGATAGAGTATAGAGCTGTAGTACAGTTACAATATTGCATCGATTATCTTATCGAACCAGCCAAATTGGTAAAACGTAAAGTTTAATAGCTTAATACAAAGTATATACTAAATTTTGTTACGCAAGTTATTTATGACAAATATCGGGCCTGTTCTTAAAATTATAGGAAGATCCCTTCTCTTACACTCAGAAGTGCTCCCACTGTAACTCATTAAAACGGATTTTATTTGATATTAGTTCTATCTATCTAGAGTCTTTTTATATTCGTTTTTGTTTTGCTTTTTAAATTATTTTCTATATAATCTGTTCAACAAAATGCTTTCCTGACAAAGTCCCGTAAATAAAATGAAATATTAAAAACAATATCATCATAAACCTGTGTTAATTCACTTGTTCCGTGCAGCTTATCTGTGATTATTCATCCTTTAAAAAATACGTATATATATATATATATATATATATATATATATATATATATATATATATATATATATATATATATATATATATATATATATATTGCTAGTTGTTGATTTGCTTATCCTTTATTCCATTTTTATTTTTATATTTTGTCTGAAACATTGTTTCTTTTTCCTCATATATATATATATATATATATATATATATATATATATATATATATATATATATATATATAAATATGTGTGTGTGTGCGTATATTTTATAAACTTTTTATTTTTAATTTTATTTATTCCCTGCCTGTTCCTGCGTTCAGAGCTATTTGGCAGAAAATAAAATCGATTTGTAAATCAAAGTATTTTTTTTCTTAATCTTGCTTCAAATCTATTATTCATCTTTAATATTAGTTGCGTCAATGTCAATATTAATATTTTTGTTACGTATATTTTATATATTTAAAAAAATTTTAATTTAATTTTATTTATTCCCTTCCGTTCCTGCGTTAAGTTTTAGTTTAATTAGTTTAAATGTTTGTAGACAAGGGGGACAACTCCGTTGAGAGTAGTCGCCTTTGTTAATAAGATCTGTTTTTTAATTATTATTATTATTATTATTATTATTATTATTATTATTATTATTATTATTATTATTATTATTACAAAGTAAGTATTCTCAGCCATAGCTTATTGGGTTTTAAGTATTTATCTAAGGGTAAATTATTTATTTGATTTTTTGTTTGTGTTATTTATTTGTTTTGTGGTATAATTCATGCTCGGTTTTTAAATATTCGATATAATTATTCAAATATTTATTTATTTATTGAGCTGGGTTCCAAGATTGTATTACTGATTGAGGTTCGTTAGTTGTTGGTAGTTGTAGCCGGAATGGGGCTATGCCAGATCGACGTTCGAATGTTATGATTTGTGTCAATATTATGTGCATAAATTTCTTTGTTTTTCTTTTTTATTTGAAGTATACGTATGTGCACGTTGAGATTTAGAAATTGTATATATAAGATCAAAAATGATGATCCTAATTCGAATCTGTGATCAATTTCGGGGTGCAATTTTGCTATCAGTATATATTCCTTTATCCGAAGGCTGTCGATGTTTCTTTCCGTGGTCGGGATATCTATCCTGATTGATTTGTTGGTGTTATTGCATGTGTGGATGTGTTTGTAGAAGGAAGAGGTTCGTGTTTGTATGCGTTCTTTGATTCTAACATTTAGAGGCCTGTCTGTTGTAGCAATGTAGAATGTGTTGCATGTGTTGCACTATATGCGATATGCAATGTATCTGCGGTAGGATATGCCTAGAAGAATACCGGTTCCAGGACAGATAAAATAAATTCCTCGAAAAGAATATTTTGTACCACGTTTACGTCACCTTACAAATATTAATGATATCTAAAATCCTTATTCCAACTTTGATAAAAATCTATTATATGATTTTGATTCTAGAAAACGTCTAAAATTTAAGTCTTAAGCTTAAGGGGTATTAAGAAGAAATTCAAATTCAAGGAATTTTTTCTTAATTATTGTCTAATGACTATGGATCAAATTTATTGCAAACGTGATATAGTTGAAGTTTAAAATGGGAAATTATGCCCACATTATCATCCGTAAAACCTCTTTAAAATACTCCAAGTAAAGTGAAGTTTGGGGAATATTTATTAATTAATGTGTAATACCTGTTGTAAAATTTCACGAAAATCGGAGGTATCTTAATTTTTACGAAGGGCTTCCAGGTTCTTTTTACCCCCATTGCATACAACTAAGCTAAACTAAATATAGCTCACATTTGGACCCCTTACGCCTCGCAACTGTGTTTATTATTTTATGAGTAAATCCTGTACACATAAATATAAAAACATATAAACATACCTAACTTTTTAAAGATTGAAAAATATATATGAAACGTATGTTTAAAGGGTAAATAAGCGAATTTTACTTTCTGAAACTTGATTTACATGCATTTACGTCCAAAACAATTATATATATATATATATATATATATATATATATATATATATATATATATATATATATATATATATAATCTGGGTCTACACCCTCCGTCAATTTACATTGTTTCTTTAAATTTTTCAAATTTTGAAATGTGGATTTTCCCCTGCCAACTTATCCATCTATGTAATTCCTCTGATGATAAGATTTTAATCTTTCAAAATCATAGCTTAAGGAAAGAAAAAATAAACATGTTTTATCGAGTACACCTTGCATTGAACAACCGAAGATGAAACAGATTTTTTATTCGCACATATTTATCTCTCTTCCTTCATTTATCTATCTATCTATCTATCTATTTATCTATCTATATATATATATATATATATAGTCATCCACGAACACTTCTTTACTCTCCAGAATGTTGGTCTTCTTGAGGGAGCTTGAATAATTTAGTTTTTAATGAATATTATTTTAATATCCACATACATATATGTTTCATCCTCGTTAAGAATAATCAGTGTGGATATATACAACTGTTCTGCTGGTCACATAACCCGAATCCAAGACACCCAGTCACTATTGACTGCCAAAATATAACTTTCTAATCAATGCGGCCATCGTGACAGCTGTAGGAATGAGAACATAGTAAGTTTCAAAGAATGTTCAATTTCAAAGAGAAAGCACTTTGCATTATAGCTTCAATATAAATGCGTTCATCTTTCTCTCCTCACGGCCATGTGTCACTAGGTCTAAGCCGTTGGTTCAAAAGTTGCAAGTTATCTGGAGGTGCTACGTTCAATCCTGGGCGAAGGCAGTGAAAGTAACATTCAGCAACAGCAGCAATACGGCTATAAGCAGCAGCAGTAGCAGCAGCAGAACTGAAAGCAACGGTGAATTAACGAGTGTGTCCCAGAGCCAAAAAATGGAATCTGAGCGTGGTACCCTCGTGACAATAAAGGGATTGGGTTTGAGAGTCCAGATAAACGATTCCCAAGTTCACACCTGATGAAGGTCGGAGGGCATACCGGCCGAAACGTTGTGAGCATGGCAGCCAAGATGAGGAAGTCAGTCCGAACACTGAAATCTATAATGAAAACACCTCATCTCAGAAATGCAGACAAAAATGTTATGTATTTGAATTTCATATGGGAGGTTGTACTCATAGTATGCCCCTAAAAATTCTTTAAAATACTTCAAAGGAATTGAAATTTGGAGTATATTTATTAATTGGTGTCTAATACCTAGCAACTGTGGTCCCAAATTGATTATAATCGATTAATTACTCTAGGGATGAATCCTGTACATACAAATATATAAACATATCATATTGTCATAAGACTATCCTCCTATGCATTACATCCTTCATTGTGGAAGGGAGTGTAGTTTATTTTCGTTCATCGTGATACAATCTTCCCATGCATAACCTCCTCCTTTTGGAGGGACAGTGTAGTATATGTTTGTTCGTCATATATACCAGCAAAAATATGCGACCAGAGATAGAATATTTCTGTTAGCTTATTAATTACTAGCAGGGCTACCGGCGTTGCCCGAGGTAAAAGTGTAACATATTTCTATTAAAACTTCAATATCTCTCGCCATCCCTCTCTCTCTCTCTCTCTCTCTCTCTCTCTCTCTCTCTCTCTCTCTTCACCAGCTTATTACTCTCTGTGGACATACACATTTTATAGATTACTCGAGTCGGTGTAAGGGAAATAACCTTTTGAAAAAAATAGAGTTACTTCCCTTTAGTTCTTACATGAAAATTACAAAAATGCAACACCCCCTGATGAAATCCGCTGCAGTTTACGGTCAAAGAACGGGGAGTCTAATTTTTAGATATTATTTGTGGGTGTTTATTCGGTATTTTGTTACTTTTAGTTGAACATATACACACATACACAGACATTCCCCTTTATATATATATGTTTTGTGTGAAAAATATTGACCTCTAATAAATTTGATATTATCACTCATTATGAATAACAAACCAGAATTTTTCTAATTTCGTCAGTGTTTATGACAAAAATACAATTTGACGACAATTTTAATAAAGATCAATCAACAAAAGAGTCGGAATTTCACAGATGCTCGACTGAGCTCCAATCTCCCGGTTCCTTCTTTTAAGACATTTACAGCAATACCTCGCTTTGTTACCGCAATGAAAAAAATCCTTTTTTTTTATCTCTTTAGCGTCCGGCGGAACTTCCACAAACAGAACATCTTCGCAAGGACTTCTTTAGTTTACAACATATCAACCCGTTTGGGTTATTTAATGTCGAATCACACTATTCACCGTCAAAGATTAATTATATACTATCAGTTGAACACAAGTCACTATGCTACCCATATCTCGGGGGGGGGGAGGATTTCATAGCGTTCCCAGTGGCACTGATGCATAATTGGACACATTAAGTCCGTTAAGATATACAACTCAGAGAGAGTGAGGAAAAAATAGAGAGATGGATAGACAAGGAGAGAGTGATAAAAGAGAGATAGATATGAAGAGAGATGGAGATCGAAAGAGAGAAAGAGAAAGGGAAAGAGAGATAGAGATAGAGAAAACAATTGAGGAAGAGGTGATATGTTTGTGGATTGGTGTATTTGTTTTACGGCATATTAACCTCTTTGGAGTTATTTAATGCTGAAACACAATACCTATTGTCAACGATTAATTATATAGAATTACTTAAACATAAGTCATTATTGTACACATAGCTGACGAAAACTGTGAGTTCATGCCTTTCCCCAATTGTATTAGTGAATATGTGAACACAATAGCTTCGATAGAGAGGGGGTTCAAAATAAATAGAAATAGAATGAAAGAAGGAGGAAAAATAGGTTGTAATTAAGACTGTAATCGATTCAAAAAAATCTTATAATCACTTTGAATGTCGCCCGAATATTTTATTCTTCTTAAGTTGACAGTTTTCAGATTATGTCGTTTTTCTTCTTCTTCTTCTTCTTCTTCTTCTTCATCTTCTTCTTCTTCTTCTCTTTCTTTGCAACATGTCATGACAAGTTGCGACATTAACCCAGTCAAAACAAATTGCTATCAATGTGTCACAATGGCACCAATACGTATGACATTTTCTTTCTTTCGTTTTTCAATTCAAACATGATTAGCCCATTCGTTAAAATCTTGGAATGCTCAACAATCTCTGTTCGGAAAATAATGACCGATTTCAGAAACAAGCATTTATTCATTGAATTCATTCGGGCACGTTTGCCACCGTACAAATTGACTTAAGATGGTCGAACACCGTTGTAATACTGAAAGCAAGTGCCTTAGACATTTCTCTGATCTTTTGACGTGGGTGGTGTACAACAATTGCATTCAAATGTCGATTGTCAAGACTGCATGGCCATCCTTCACCTTCTTCATCTGCAAGGCTCTTATTACCACTACAGATTTTATAAAACGACCTTCGTACTGTCCGACCATTTTTGGAACCTACTATCCATGCTCTGCTAACATTGGCAGCTGTTTAGGGAAGCATTGTGGATGAGATTTAATGTAATTCATGCAAGAAAAATATACGCATTTCTTCTTTATTTTCATCTTCGTTATTTAGGGTTTCTATGCTTCAAAATTTTATTCACAAAAGAATTATTAATCACTTATTGAGCATGTAAAATGTATAAAACACTGCAAAAATATCAAACGAAATCAACTTTTTAAGAGAGTAAAGAAAACGGCCAGTGTTTTTCGAACAGCCTAATATATTTAAATAAAGCATTTGCTATCAGTCTGTCTGATAATTTGTTTCTCACATAGGCTCTAAAACTATTCGACATATTTGTACCACATAAACAATTCGATATTTAGGTACTTGTGCAGAATAGCGCACCACGAATTTAACGAAGATTCCCGAGTTTTGACGACAACTTCCAGACATGGCCAAGATAGGCAAATAATAAATATGCCGATACGAACATAAAAGGCAGTTACGGATACTTTTATAAGAAACCACTCGTCTTCTGAATGTAAGCACCATGGTGATGTATTTGCCCACACGTGCGTGTAGCACTGACAGAAACGATGCCTAAATTAACCACGTAACTGAAACTGGAGAACGAGCGCAGCTCTTTCTCGACCCATCTTACTCATACTAGCCTCTACGGGCAATGCCTTCTTTCGCAAAATAAAAAAGATCAAAACAAAAATAAAATAAACCAAAACTTACAAAGAAATCTCATTAATCTAAATAAAAAAGAAAAGAAATCGAAAAAATCAAACAATGATAAACATTGCCCTAATCTGGTTAATACAAGAAAAATATACAACTTTCGTTTAATTGTTTGCAAAGTTTCTGTTCGCCGAGCGTTCGAGTATCTACGTCAAGAATAGGGAATCTCCTAAGCACTGAAATTATTTAATGCGTTATTTTGTACAGCTACCGAAATTTGGATTTGGATTTTTCGGACTACTATTCTCATCTTAGTTGCTATTTTCATTCATCATGTACATCTTTTCGAACTCGGATATTTTTTATGACGAACTCGGAAACTTATACGGAATTTCGACATGAAACCTGAACCCGTGGCACAACGGATAAAAGCGTTGATTGAATATAAGTTCCAAATTACAGTCTTCTGGAGGTTGAAGGTTCAATCCTCAGTAAAGGCGATAATAACTAAGAATAAAATAAAAATTACTTAACACTTCTACCCGGTCATGATGGACGGTATGAGAACAATCTACCCCCATGGATTAAATAAAGGGTTTAGTTCGAAAACTAATTAAAGAAACATTCAAGTTAAAGGAAATTAAAAACTTAACGCAATAATACTTAAACATACATCTCATTTTTTTTAATGTAAATAACTCCGCGACCGTTAAACATGTACGTAAGATAGTACCATTATTTTAAGCAATGACGATATATATATATATATATATATATATATATATATATATATAGTGAGCATTTTCTCTGTAATACAAATGTTGTTGAATATGACAGACAACCTATGTATGAATGTCCTTGTGTGGCTCCTTTCCATTTGCCGAATTAGGATCTTTGTTTCGGTGAGGAATTAGCCGATGATTCTACCAAAACTTACTAATCAGCATTCCTTCCCTCTTTCCCAATTTTTAAAACTCTTAGTAGAAAACACCACAATTAGAACATACCAATAATAAACTCTACGTATTAGAAGCCTTATACATCAAAATAAAAAAGCCATTAACAGAATTAACTTTAACACTAGCGATATAATTCTTCAATGTTTGTAGTTCTAATTTTAGTTCCGTATTAATAATATAATTCCCGCCCAAACTACCTATTAATATTGTCTTTACCTGATTCCCCTTAAGATGGACCCAGATGGGCTTGTAAGTAGTTGGAACACCTACAATTATGGCAGATTAATTGGCCAATTCCCAACCGAAACAAAGATTCTAATTCGGCAAATGGAAAGGTTCCACACAAGAATATCCAGACATAAGTTGTCATATTCAACATATATATATATATATATATATATATATATATATAGAGAGAGAGAGAGAGAGAGAGAGAGAGAGAGAGAGAGAGAGAAAGAGAGAGAGGGGGAGAATAGGAGAAAATGAGAGAGAGAGGGGGGAGACAGACAGACAAATAGAGACAGACAGAAAGAGAGAGAGAGAGATGAGAACGAGAAATAGAGAAAGATTGATACAGAGAGAGATAGAATAGGATATTGCTAGAAGGAGATTCCTGTCATCGGTCTTTGATTTATTGTTGGGATGATAGACATACACATTAAAACATTCGTTAATCAATAATTGACACAGCATTATTTTAAAATAAATTCTTATTTTAAAAGGAAATGCATTTTATTATTGTAATATTTCACTAGGGGGACCCGTGTAAATTACACGAAATGATGTGTTCAATACTAATTATCTTGTTTCTAACCTATACATGTTTGAATAAAATATGATAAGATTTGACTTGTATATTTATTTTCAAAAATGAACAATACATGAAACAATTTACAAAACTTCTTTATATACAATATTTCTAGTGAAGGTAATATTTCGAACACTAAACCTTACTTTGTAAATGCTTTAGATTAAATTAAATTTAGCTCTAATTCATAAGTAGCATACAAAGATTCAGAAGGTTGTTGCTTTTGATGTAAGCGTGACACACAAAATAATACACACGCTATGGTATTAATATGAGTCTACCCGGTCGTCCTCTCCCTACCTCCATCCCCCACCCCTTCGATGTAGAAAAAATCTCAGAGGTTGGTTGGGATCGTACTATAAACCAGTAAGGCCGACGTCAAAAACCGACGTCAAATCCTACGTCGCTAACCGCTGCGCCAAATGGAAATACTTGAAAATATTACGAAAATTAGGTGACTTGAATTCTTTTCCAATTCTAGGTGCGGCACGCATGCGCAGGGCTTTTGATGTAAACGTGACACACGAACACACACGCTATCGTATTAACACATATATAAACAATCATTATACTTATGTTTGATATCACTATTCAGATTCTTCTCAATTTTGCATTTGTGTTGTCTGGAAACGTTAGGTTGCGATAAAAATAGAATTATTTTTTGTACAACTTACTGTTTGAAAATGTTGTATATATTAATTTATTTTTCAAATCGTGTTTTCTAGCATTCATTCAGTATTTATGAAGATGATTTTGGACCGAAACATTTAAAAAAGAAACTGATATTTATTTAGAGTAAAATAAAAATGTAACCATATTTTTGCTTTTAACTTTTTATTATCTTCTATGAACTTGAATATTTTAATTTCTTAAAATGTTAATAAAATTAACTTTAAAAAAAATTCTGATTCAGTTCTTTAAACCGTATATATAAAACAGAGTCAGATTTCTACGGTAGCTTTTTGGTTAATAGTTTTTTTAATAGAAAGTAAATAACAAATCTGTTTCGTCTTCCATATAAAGCAAATAATAGTCTGTGTTGATAAAAGATAAAAATGGCATTTCCGATCAATTTTAATATTTTAATATTTAATCCTGAGCGATATTTTGTTTTGCTTAGTCATGAATAAAAGAAAAGGGAGGAGCTTTTACCCTCCAACTCAGATGTACTCCCATTCTCATGATTACCAGGGAAAATTAATAGGACACACTTTCCAGATTCACGGATTTTGTCATTTATCAACACTAAAAAATATATACATTATATACTTATATGCTCATTTTTATTCACTAGACACAAATAAAATATTTTATAAAACAAATAAATTTTTCTATTCATAAAGAACAAAGATATTTATACTTTTAATAATTATTATCCTCTGCTCAACTGCTATTCTCCAAATCACGTGATCACTTAACTTTTTACGTACTTATGCATTGGAATATTATTAGTCAGTCATTTACGGCAATTATCGGTCTCTGATCTTAAAAATTGAAATTCCAATCTATTTCCTCGATTCCATACTATATCCGGTCCGATATTCCTTTAGTGACAGGCACCCCCAGTATAGACCGGTAATTTTCATTGGTTAATAATGAATGAAATCACAGCGTTTTTTGTTGTTGTTCTTTTCAAATACAATATATGCAAATGGCGTCCAAAACAAGATCGCCCTATAATAATTAATCAAATATTATACCCTATTCAAATTAAACTTTGTGTTAAGGTTATTCCTTATTAAGTATCTAAAATAGCATTATTTCTTTCAAGGGCCCTTCACGCACTAAAAGTTGACAAATACGCGCTTTTTCGTCAAGATCAGTAAATTAATACTTTTTATCATTCTTAACTTTACTTATTTACAATTTTAAACATTTCATTTCTTAAACACTAATTCATAAAACTAAAAGTATATAAACTATTAGTTCATTTCATTTACTTATTTAAACAGAAAATTTGAAATAAAATTTAAATTTTAAGAAATAGAATTATTCATAGGAACTGTGTGTGTGAAGGTTAAGAGCTTGAAAATACACACGTGGGGAGATGTTTGAAAGGAAAGATGTTACACGCACTTTTCCTTTTAGTATTCATTAGTTTGTTTATAAGTACTTTATTTAATTTGTCCAAATAGAATAAAATATGAAATTATTCGAGATTAAACAAATGCTTTCCGACCTTTGTACTGCGACATACTTTGTGTGACTTCTGTCCTGTTTTTCGGTAATACAGATCCTCCAAGATGTTCACTCTCCAGTTTTACTTTTGCACTTCGCCTCCCTAAAGTGTTTTTATTTTGGAAGAACAACAACCACTCCCAAACTTCACCCTTAATTATTTTGTTTCCGCTCCCACTTAGCGCTTGACCTGCTTGTATTCGGTGCTAATCAAACCGGAAAACATGGGCGGTCTACTCTTAGAAAGAGTTTGGAGGATCTTATTAATCTGCCGCTGATTTTATTTTTGTTTTTGTTTTTTACTTCTTTTTTACAATAAAAACCCAAAGACCACTCGAAGATAAGTGTTAAAGAGTTTGATTGGTGGACGGTGAGACAACATCGCGATCACCAGCACGATGCTTGTAGCAGGGCAGAAATTGATTATTTACGAGGACTGTTCAACAAAAACCTGTTTGCATTGGACTTGAAGACACACGCGCAGTTCTAGGAAAGAAACTATGCCCATGAAAATGTCGTTTCGTCTTCGGCACGCAGAGGGAGAAAGGGAAATCATTGATAGTGGTAGTAGCTAGGCGGGTTTCAGTTGTGAATGTTTTACAAGGGGGATCATAGATTTGAGCTCAGTCGAGCACCTGCCATGAAAATAATGGTAGAGCAAAGAAAGACTAGCAACATCTCTTCTGTAAGAGAGTGACTGTAACGAAGAGGTTTCTACAGATCTTTTAGGTGTTCTTTTTGTCTCACTCCCCATCTTTTTCTAATTCAATTGTAAATATCTTTTGTAAATAAATTTGATTTTAACTTATTGGGGACATCTTAAGTAGAGTATTGATTTACTCCTCTCCAGGAGTTAAGCACAAGGCCAGTTTTTATCTTACTCCCACAAGTAAGATGTGACCGAAGGTCGGGTCGGGAAAGTGAGGTTTTAAAATTGTCTGGGCAGCCCCGTCGGCATTCCCCGGTAGGGGCGCCTCAGGCAGTAAGCAATAAACTTACTCCTCCCAAAGAGGAGAGGCAAAGCCTGGGAGGGTGGACCTCCTAGAACTGCACAGGACAGACCCATAGACAGGCGTAAATCAAGCCCCGAAGGCCAAGACAATACCAGTCTATGGGGTGCTGTATCCATCGGAACAGATACTACATTTTGATCTTAGCCAAAAGGCCAAGAAAAGTAGAGTAGTCCATAGAGTAAATGTTGTATTGTGGTGACTGTTGAAGTGAAATAACGAAATAATGAAAGGTAGTGCTTAAATCGATGAGTCAAATGTGCCCAATTACGAGTAAAGGAAACAGAGAATGACTACCTAACAACACACACGTTTGATGGTCTTGTACCTAATTTGTAAATGAAATCTATATTTTATTTGCGAATAAATAATTCGAAGTGTAGTATCTGTTCTGTACTCTTCAGTTAAAGAAGAAGATATTTTTCTAGAGCGAAGCAATTTTTATTTTTGTTCCAATGCAGAGTACCTTTTTGGGGGTGAGCTGGACATTAGATACCGATCTTGTGTTTAAAGTTTCCCTCGTGCAGAGGCACATAAACAGGGGCAACAGTAAGCGCATAAATAAGTAAATTAAACATCTATATCAGTGAAAGTAAATAATGCGCGTGGCGGTTCCACATCACCTACTGACGAGCTACCACTGATCTTCCCTACATGAATATTCTTACATCATCTTGTTGTTGTTGCTTCTTTTTTTTTTTCACTGTTACTTGATGCACGCTGTCTTATTGTTGATACGTTGTTACTTTTTAAGAAACAGCGATACAGTTCGACACACATTTAATTCACACTGAAATATAAAAGCCGTTTCATTGTGTTGGCCGTTGTTGAACACGCAAAAGAATGAAGTCGATTCCGGAAGTGACGTCAGTGTTAAGTTGCGTTGAATAGATGTTAATTCGATTTTGCTGGAAACAATCATGAATGAATGGTTGGGTAAATCAGTAACATGGGTATTAATGAATTGCACGACATTTCGTGAAAGTTGAAGTGGAAATGTTCTCAATGGCGTTGCTTATCGAGGAGGAAATATATGTTCCGTGAGAGATCACTTGTATCGAAGCATGTTTATTTGCATGAATAATTTAACCCACTTTCTACTCGACTTAAGTAATGCCGGCTCAAGGGATGTACGGTTGAGGATTGTGCAACTTGTGTAGGCGAATAGAAAGTGGACCTTGGGTTTAGTTGCAGCAACATCGTAACTCTCGCTTCCCTTATTCTGTCCTTTAGTCTTCACATTCCATGAACGATGTTTCTGACAAAGGGGGAACAATTGCTGTATTCTGGGTCAGTTTGACCATGAAGTAGTATTTGTTTAACTCCTTATCTGGAACGATTTCCATAAAAAAACTGTTACTGAACTATAAACTCCTCGTCGTGCAAAGGTATATATGTTCGCTTAAAACAGAAGTTTTGCTTTTTTGTTTTAATTCCGGGGGTGGGGATCTCACCTCCAAGCCAAATACGTCAAAAACAGATAATCTTGTTTCAAAACAAATATACACAATTTGCGCTTTTTTTCCTGTCAATAAACAACGCTTAATTAGACACAGACGAAAGCATTTTCACTTTTTTACAAAAAAGTCATGAAAAGAACAAATATTTTACAGCAGTTCAATGAAAAAGCAATTAGAAACTCGTTTGAGTTGTTTACTAAATTTAAGAAAAATAATTAACATTATTTCTTTAGGAATAGATTAACTAGTTTAATTTTTACATAAAATCGATAGAAAACTATATTATTTTCTTTAACTTATTAATTTAGCACTACGTGGCAATAATTATTTGACTCCAGCATGTTATATAAGCAGCGACTCATCACAAAAACCGCTGGAGTCTTGTTGACACGTTGTAGCAATCGACTCAATGAGTAGTGGTGGCTCTCTATAGTAGCGGCCGTAGTCGTGGTCATAGTGATGTCGATCTTTTTTCTATTTTCTCTTTGTAGCTGTAATAATGGAAGTAATAAAGAACATCACCTCCATTATTTACTCTGGGTTGCATATTTTGTCTTTGTTGATTTATTTAGTTGTTGACAGTATGTTAATCTAGATGAGTATATCTTCCCGGCTATCTCCCGTATGGGTTGTGGAAAAATACGTCCGTTCACTTCGACGTTCTACACAAAAGAGACAGGATTTATCTAGATTATTTGCCACTTTGACTTCCTGTCATGTCGCAACTTCCTGTACACGTCAGCTTAATCTCTAACGTAACATTAAATGGAAGTTCCTTTTCTTACTTAATTTAACCTCACGTGGAAAATTCGTTTTAAACACACTCACGAGCACGTTAATTTTTTTAGACATCTGAAGAAAATATATACAATTTATCATTATAATGGAAGATAATTTTATTTTGTAAGCAAGGTAATTAAAAATTAGTTGTAAAATGTAATTTAAAATCTATTTAAAATTATTTATCTCGAGATTTATCGATTAGTTTAATAAATCTTTATATTATAACAATGTTTAGAATACACGCATGAGGTCAAACAGTTTCACATCTCATAATAAATTTACGAGTTAATTTATTTAGTAATTAAAAATATTCGAAAATCATCTTGTTTTATGAATCTAAAGTAAATAGTGTTCTTTTTTAAAATAATGTGAAGCAAATCTGTACAAAATAAAGGATTTCTTTTGGTTAGAAGAAACGGATTTTCAATTTCAAACCATATTTCCTATGTTTTAGATTTTATGTGGAATAGTAATATACGGGGTGTACCCACCTCCAACACACACACAACCCAAAATATAAACACTGTGAATGGTGTAACTTCGAAAGAAAGAACAGATAATGAGTTCAATAAACTTAACACTATATACCCAGTTAGCCATGGGAGATGAATTCGTTTAGTTCATACTAGCATAAATTTTGGTAGATGATTATCTCCCCTGAATTTGAAGATTTCCTCTGTGAAGATTAGTTATGTCAGCGATTCAAAACCGGTTTATAAGTAATAATTACTGGGATATGAAACGGTGTTTCCTTTGTTCTTTTTGCATTCATAACTATTTAAATTGTGAAAATCATTTGCTAGTCATGTTAATTTTTCTGAATTAATTAAGCTTCGTTTTATTGGAGTAAGATATATTATAAAACGTTTCTGAAGCTTCCCTTACCCCATTAAAAAATTGAATCCATCCGTAAATATATTTTTTGAACTTCATTGAAAGCTTAGATTTTAAAATGAATTAATTTTTTTTTTTTTAAATCATAGTTTTTATTAATTTTAATTAAATATATACAAAATAAAACTTTCCCACTCCCGTATATATCAATACGATTGATTTTTTTATGGAAGTCACTCCAGACAAGGCCTGAACCCACTTGATGTAAGGCGCTAATTATAATAATAAAAAGGGAGAGGGAGGTAGAATCACTTCAAGACAAACCAAGCCTGAAAAAGATGGGTTTTTTTCTTTTCCCATCTGTGCGTATCCATTTCACCACATGTTTCACGTCTCCCCAGCACTCGGACCCCCCTATCCCTAAGCGGCTGGCTGTACTACCGCTGAACACCAAGCGTGGCAATTAGCTGTTTGTGTTCATACAAAAAACCACAGTGACGGGGAAGTATTAACATAAAAATGGTAGCAGTTACGCATATTATCATTCATTCACAAGGAGTTCACACACGAGCCATTACCAATGATTGATCACTGCCAATAACAAGTATTGTTCCCTAGAGGCTGAGTGACAACATATCTTCCCAGATTTCAATTACTCTCCACCTCTTTCGATAATTATTTGCAATGATTTTTCGTTGTAGCAATAGACGCTTACCTTTATTTTCTGGAATTTGGGCGGCAATAATCCTCCCTAAGGTTCCAGTACTCTTTGTCCCCTTCCAATGGGGCACTGGTTAGTGCTCTCCCTCCTCTGCCGTTCCATCCTCCTTGAACCTTCACTATCATTTTGTGTGGATTATCCGAAGCTGGTGTCATCACATTCTTTTTTCTTGCGGGGGGTGGGGGGGGGGGCTATAAAATTGTTTGTAGTTTCAGTTCCCTTGGGTTCATGCGGTTAGGGGTTCTTTTTTATTTTATTTCTATTGCAACTGCCATGTGGCTGGTTAGCGTTCGTAGTTTAGGTGGGTTAATTTCAGCATTCGAGAATTTTTGTCAGCTGTTTCCATTGCCGTCCGTTGTATAATCTCAATCTTCCCTTCGATTCCAATTTCTCCCAGTCTTTTTTCAGGTTATTCAGGACTGTTCCTAATGCTTCTACGATTACTGGTATTATATTGACTGTCTTCATATTCCATATCCTTTTCAGTTCTCGGGAAAGTTCCGTAGATTTGCTTCGTTTTTTTTCTGCTTGATTTTAACCTTGTTAACTGCTGGGACGGCAAAATCTGCAATGTTGCATTTTTTCCTTTTATTTTTTATTTTTTACTATTATGGCATGTCGTATCCTTGCCGGGAGGGACTTCTTTTTTTTTGCACCGCCATGTCCCAGAGAATTTTGTGAATTTCGTCTTCCAGTACTGTCTTTGGTTTTTGTCTGTACCATTTGTTTGCATGTTCAAAATGCAGTCGTTTACATATATTACATTGTACTGTTTCGCCCACGCAGTCGTGTCTGTTTTTGTATTCTTTTGGAGCTATTTGCTGCATTCACTTATTATGTGATGTACCGCATCGTCGTCGTCGTCATCATCATTATTATTATTATTATTATTATTATTATTATTATTATTTTATAGTAGTCTCAACTTTTGGATGTTTTTAGTTGGAGTTTTCTTTTTTGAAAATCAAGTCAATTCCCTTGACCTTAAACATTCAAGCTGTACCTTAACACTTTCGCTGTTCCTAACAGGAAAGCCTTTTGCAGAATTGGAAAATAAATTGTCTCATCAATCTGTTTAAGCTATTTATGGTGGCTTTTCGTTATGGTTCTAAGCGTTCCAATTACAACGGGAATCACCTTTACTTCTTTACATTTCCATAGTCTAACTAATTCCCTATTTTAGATCTTGATATTTTTTCGTGTTATTTCTCATGTACTCTGGTATCGAAGGGGCAGTCTATATCAATGATTAAGCAAGTTCTCTTACTTTTGTTTAGAAAGATCAAGTCGGGTTTTGAATGTTCAAGAACCTTATCAGTTTGTATGCGCATGTTCCAAAAGAAGTTTGTACATTGTCGTTCTCCTGTGCCACTTCTGGCTTATACTCATACCACTTCTCATTATGGTCCAATTCATGAAGTTTGCATATATGCCAGTGTAGTACCTGAACGACCTTGTCGTGTCTCCATTTTTTATACTGGTGTTGTGCTAGCATTGGACATTCCGATACAATATGCGCTAAGGTTTCTTCCCTTTCATTACACAATCGGCATATCGGTGATTCTGCAGTTGTGGCAATGTAATATTTGATGGACCTAGTGCGGGTGGCTTGTTCCTGGGCTGCGATTAAGGTGCTCTCAATAGATCTTTTGAGATCGCCCCTGACTAACCAATTCTGCTGTATTCTTGAAGAATACACTGTGTAGTTTCTTTCCAAATAATTTTAACACTCTCTCGTGTAACCTTTGATTCTTTTTCACCTCAGTTCTTAGTATTTCTTCTCTTTTCACTTCATCGAGAAGAATCTCATTCCTTTCAGAAATATATTCATATAGACAACCGGTTTTTATATTCATAACCCCTTCAACGTTAAGTAGACCTCGACCACCTTCCTTTCTATGTAGATACAATCGATCTGCATCTACTTTCTTTGCAAAAGCTCCAAAAATTGTAAGAATTTTCCGTGTTTTGGTATCCAAACATTTTAGTTCATCTACATTCCAGTCAAGTATACCGGTAGTATATCGAATGATAGCTACTGCTTTGGCATTGATAGCATAGATTGTATTTCGACTGTGGAGGTGTAATTTAAGAATACTCCTTACTATTTTGTTGTACTCAGCTGTGACCTGGTTTTTCATTTCATTATGTTTTATCTTATCCGCCTCCAGAATTCCCAAGTATTTGTAACCCCTCTCACTGTCCACATTCTTTATCAGATCTGTTGTTGGGAGTTGAAGGCCATCTGAATGGACAAGTTTACCCATTTTTATAACAAAAATGGCACATTTAGTGATGATAAATTCCATTCGTATGTCTTCACTAAATAATTTAACCGTGTTCATTAGGCTATCAAGTTGGGGTTCATTCTTTCCAAAAACCTTAAGGTCATCCATGAATAGTAAGTGGTTGAGTGTAGGAAATTCTTTCCCAAGTCCATATCCTGCCTTCACATTACGTAAGAGAAGTGTCATTGGGATCAAACTAATGACAGAAAGCAAATGGGAAATACTATCACTCTAAAAAAATCCGTCTCCTGATTTTCAATTTACCCAATGCAACGCCTCCTGAGGTTCAATTGGTTTCCCATTTCTTCATGCTATTCTTTTAAGCTGTTTGAATGTTGGGGGCTATTCCGAAAATCTTCAGGCATTTGTGTATCCATGAATGAGGGACCATGTCAAATGCTTTCTTATTATACACTCACGTTAGTAGGACTTCGTTTGCAGTTTCTCGGGATCATTTTATCGATCAGAAGCCATTTATCATTTCTGCAAGACGTGGGTGAAAAGCCGGAAGGTTTTTAAACCAGTATCCCTTGACTCCGTCAGGTCCAGGTGCTTTCCAATTTGAAAGCTTTTAAACCCTCTCCTTCAGCATCTCAACGGTGACTGTTATAATCGTTTGTCCTTCTACTCTAGAATGCACCTCCCTTTCAATATCTTTGATCCATTCTGCCTTATCTTGTTGCTTTACTTCCTTTTCCCAAATGTCTTTCCAGAATGCACTAGATTAGTCAACATCAGGTATAACGTCATCCCCTCTTTCAATTA
Organism: Sepiola atlantica; assembly: GCA_963556195.1. Lineage (NCBI taxonomy): Eukaryota > Metazoa > Mollusca > Cephalopoda > Sepiida > Sepiolidae > Sepiola > Sepiola atlantica. The sequence goes on along the minus strand of OY744524.1, from coordinate 164,365,476 downwards.
TTTCTAGTTGTTCAAAAAGGAGTTTCTGGTTGTTCTCAAACAGTCTGTTTTGTCGATACTGCTCAATTCTGTCACTGTAACGTTTAACTTTGGCAGGCTTTGATACGACTCGCTGATTTAATTCTTCAATTACGCACTTGAAACCTTTTCGGTGTATGTAAAGTTTACGGATTAGTCTTTCACTAGCGCTCTGACTTTTGAGTTCACCATTTTTGAAAGCTTGCACTTTACTTAAATCCTTTCTAAGTTGTGTTATCTTACTATTTAAAGGGCTATTTCTTTAATTCTTTTTTCCGTTCTACTACAGTATTGGCAGCAGCTTTAATAACCTTATTACACTGATAAAAATGATTTATTAATAAAAATGGCAAGACATCATTCACTCTGGTCAGTTTTAAGTCTTTTCCTATTGACAAATCTCAGGTTCGACGGCTGTTCTAAATTGCCAGCTCTTAGCTTCTCGTCTAACAATCTGAAAATATCAATATCACTTCTGTCATCATATGTCCTATCATATATTTTACGATTGCATTTGTGGAAACCGCTTGATTACTATTAGTTACAATATGTTTGCTCTCAGAGTTTGTTGTTTTTTCTACCATAGACTTTTCTTCGACTACATCAAGTTTATTTATCTCCCCACGCTCGTCTAAGTCTTCTCTCTCAATTTCTGTTTTTAGTTCTTCAGTTTCAATAGCAGATTAGCATTCATTAGTTCTAATCACCCCGGCTTTTCCTGCAAGTTTTTGTTCTGATAGTTCAATCAGGCTTAGCTCATTCCAGCTCGCTGTCTATATCGTCTCTTAGGAGGATCACCTTTCAAGTAACATTTCATCACAATTCTATTCACGACTTTAGTCCAATTAGTTTTAGTTTTAGTGTTAGTGTTTCGAGAGTTTCGCTGGATGACGACTTGGGAAGCCTCGTTCGTTCCCCTGCCGGAAGTGAGGTCTGTACTTGACATTCTGGACCCACATACGTCGTTTTCGGTTTGATAATTTGATCACTCATATTAAAATAATATGAAGAATGGTTTGCGAAAGGTTTTCCTTCGCTAGTATTTTTATTGAGATGGTAATTATTATTATTATTGTTATTATTATTATTATTATTATTATTATTATTATTATTATTATTATTATTATTATTATTATTATTATTATTATTATTATTATTTCAATTCTAGAATGGGCACAGTTTACCCTCGAGTGACCAAATAAAGGTGGAGCTGCCCTCAACGCAGATTGAACATAAAGATTCTAAAGATCGGAATGGCAGTGTTAGTACAGATATGGCCGAGGATGTAGCTGAAGATGACCCTTGGAATGCCCCAGAATTGCTCGATGACTCGCCCAAGTGGTCAGGTAAGAGAACATTGTTTTGTTGCAAAAAATGGGGCGTACGGTTTTGGTGGCAAGGCTACAGGAAATTATTTCTGAAAATCGGACTTTTTTTTTACGAAAAACAAAACAAATAACTATTCTCCAGTTCTCCTGAACACTGAGCCAATCTAATAGTGATCAACAATAATATTGCTATATACGTATAGTCTCAACATCCCAACCTAGTTTTTTTCACTCGTTCTTTTTTTTCACTGTTGTTCTCTTTGTGCCCTTTGTTATTGTTTTTATTTATTGATTGATTTCTATCTAACGTAGCTCTGGAAGAGTAAAAAGAAATGAGTAAAGGTACAGAATAGTTAACATTCAGTAACTAGCAAACCTCCCCAAAATACAACATCACTTAATTCATATAAATACATTTGAGTTAAATTTTCTACCGAACCAGCCTAGTTTTAATGTGTAGAAACGATTTGTAAGATTTTTTACGCATTCTTTAATTTTAATTCTTCATGCTTAGTAAAAAAATTAATATGGTCTGTTCATTTTCATAATAAAATTGTATGTAACAAAATAATATGGGGTGGGGTAGAGTACTCAAGTGTTAAACAATCGGCTTACTGCCTTCTGAATTTCCTCAGCACCTCTTTGAGACTAATCAGAGGTAAGTCCAGATCTATTTCAGTAACTTCCGGCCTGTGGTACACGTTACGCGGTAATGCTTCTCCACAGACTACAACATTGTCGTTTTCAAGTTTAATATCACCAAATATCTGTCGCGTCGTCCTGTGAATTAATCAAACATTGTTCTGAATGTTTTCATAGTACTGTTCCATTATCCGACTTGGAATTTCATTAACTTTGAGTGGCTTTTCGCCTTGGTAAGTGGTAGATCATTAATATTTTTTAATCACGCATGTTTTACTTATTTTTCCTTTCGTAACTTTTTGTTTGTCTTAACCTGATTTTCTTTTCTTTTCTTTGATTTGCAGAGCTCACCAGTCAAAAGAAAATACTTCGTGTTTTGAAAGGATTTATCAAAATGGCGCTCATAATCGGCTTGCTGTATCTTTTTATCTGCTCTCTGGATTTTCTCAGCGCCTCTTTCAGACTAATCGGAGGTATGTCTATATCTATTTTAGAAATCATGAAAGTTTGTTCCGGGGGTCCCGATACATCCCCTCGAATAGTATATAAGTAAATAAATTCTAGGTGCTCTCCTAAACTAATAAAAGGAATATCTATGTATCTATCGGTGGGCATCGGGCTTCCACTGAAAGATGAATTTTCTAAGAAATAAAAAATACACATGCGGTAACATACAGCGCCTAGTATTCTCAAATGGTCACCCATCTGGTAGTGACTAGACTCAACGTCACTGAACTTCGGGGATATAACAATAACCGGTGTGTCATCGTGATTATGCCGGATATTATAAAAGGAATAAATGATTTCAATTATTCAAATAGGTAAGAATCCTTAGGTTTAACTACTTTAGTAGAAGAGTTGTTTTTTTTTCTTTTGTTTTGTTCTAATAGAGTAATATAATTTTGGAAGAAATTACCTAATAAAGTTTTTAAATAACAATAATGTAAAAATAAATAGAAATAGTGTAGTCCACGTAGGTCAACCCGAATATTTTATAAAGAAATCCCAGCCCCAGGGTGCCTTCATGTAAAATTACGTTACAAACAAACGGTTTGTTTATTTAAACAAGCTGACAGTTTTGATACAAACCTCGATTGAATGTAATAAATATTTATTTATTTTAATTTACTGACACGAAAATACCCCCTTCATGCGACTTTTATTCGATATTTAATTACTATTATTATACTAAATCTGAGTGAATCAACGTTTGCTTTCTAAAATCTTGTTTATTCCTATATACTTAAATGACACAAAATACATCCTAAAATATCCATTAGTTCTAATTAGCCGTAAGTCAGATTAAATAGTGTAACCTTTGCTTTGAATTGATTTTATGAAATATTCACATGGTGTAATATCTAGAGAGCAGAAGGGCAAGGCATATTCGGAAAACTACGCCCTATCCACTGTGGTTGATGAGATGTGGGTTCACCGCTGTGGATGGGACGTATACATATAACAGTTATAATCATCACATAATTTCTGAAAATATGATAGCCAATTAAAATCCAGACATTTAGCTGTGTCAGTCTGTATGTTCTCTTTGTCTGGTTCTACCTACGATTAGCAGGGGCTAATGTATTTTTTATATTTCGTCCGCTAGGCGTTTTTACAACCTACTACTACTACTACTACTACTACTACTACTACTACTACTACAACAACAACAACAACAACAATAATAATAATAATAATAATAATAATAAAAAAAAAATTAAAAAAAAAAATATTAAAAAAAAATAAAAAATAAAAAATTAGCGGAACACGTTGAAATGCTACTGTTATTTAAATAAATAGTTTTTAATTTTATTATGTTATGTATCTGTATTTTTTATTAGTTTTACTCGGTCGTTGCACGTGGTACCACAACGAGGAATATACCACGAAAGAACTACCAACGATAAAATAATACCATTGAAAAGGAGAGTCTGAAAACAAAGAGTCGACAAAGGTTGAATACTCAAGGGGTATAACTCTACTTACCTGAACACCCAATGCGTAAAAATGTTATTTAGGAACCCCCCCCCTTTTATCCAATTAATGTATTTTATATTTATAATCTTGTAAATTTTGGTAGCCTAAACTAAACATCAAATCAATACACAAATAATGGGCATTCGGTATTGGTAGGGTTGAAAATTTTAATATATTTATTCTTATATAGTTTAAATAAGAAAAGCAAACATTATTGATTTATTTGTTTTATTTTGTTTTGTTTTTCTACTTAGCTATTTTTTATATTGTAACTAGAATTTACTTTTAGCTTTATATAGTTTTTTAATCAAAGAAATTTCATTGTGTAATTAGATATTACAACCAATGATTAAATATTTAAATTCTAATTTTATTTACTTTTTAGTAGGGGGGGGGGAATAGAGATACAAAAGAAAGCGGTGAAGAAACGAAAAGACTGACGACAGGAAGAGGGGCGATACGCACACCTACAGAGAGATAGTAGGATGAGAGGGTTGAAGAAACAAAATGATACAGACTAAGAGATGAAGAGAAAAAGAGATACAGCTTTTATCACGTGTATTAGATCCATAGAGCTTAATTAATCATGACGTCCAACTAATAGGGCATGGTCTTAATCAGCTCCCGTTGTACGATAATAATTAGTTGCAAGTAAACCAAGGTTATTTATTGACATAATTATGTCACTCTCCATAAACAGACAATGCACATTGCCACTGAAGCGTAAAGGGCTGCTGTGGTAGGGGCCAGATTTATACAGGACAATCTTCGTGGGAAGTTGAGCAGCAAGATCTGATAATATTAAATAATCGTCCCGTAATACGAATTGATTTTCCTGAGTAGTCATTCACGACAGATTTTGTCAAAGTCTTTGGAGCTATCTATCACTACCTCCTAACTTCACCTGCCTTATTCAGTGGGTGGTATACACGTTCAGAGATGGTCGTTAGGATATTCGCAGTACAAGTGGATGGCCTAAATCTACACTGTTAGTCAGAGAGAAGTTTAGCATTTTCAAAGTGATGAAGTGTCGCTAGATTGAGTAACGACCTAACGATGTTAGCCAAAAGCGGAATGGGATTTATTAGACGATACGGGGAGGGTAGTGTGTGGAAGTATTGAAGAACATCACCACTGAAATAAAAAGTAAGTAACCAAAGTTTGCAAACTTTAATTTTCAAAATAAATCTTTCGTTGATGTGGCAATATCAAATGCAATATTAAAGGACTTTGTGCCAAACTAGGGTTGTCCGAATGTCCAGTGTCTAATGGAAAGTCAGGAAAAAGTTCATCAATGTGAGTTTTGAAACTAATCGTTTATTTTTGGATTAGTAAAACATCGGAAAATGAAACCCCGGATCACGTTGTCCATGAAATAGAGAATAGAGACACGCAAGGAAAAACAACAGAATAAAGACACAAGAGCAAGACGTCAGTAGTGATTAACGAACCAGCCATGGGTACGATGCCCCTTCTGGCTCTCTTTATCCAACTTTAACTTGAAGACGTCTGACTATGATGTTGTTAAGGATATAGGAAAGTACTTTACTTCATATAGACCGCCCCAAAAATGTTACGCATTCAATACAGATACAATGAATAAAGAAAGACTGTATGTACCATAGCGGACGAATCTTCGAAACGTAAATAAATGGTCGGTACGTATCGTGTAGTAGTAGGACGCTATACATGTCTCTACGTGACGTTTCTAGTAGCAGTGGTAATAGTTGTAACATATCATCTCGTTCGTAGTATAACGGCAACCGACATATTTTGGGTTTTACTATCTTTATTTTTACATTAAATCGTGCAATATTAGTCTTACTCCAGCCCCAATAAAAAAGGGAGAAGTTCCCCGATACACGTCTGCTTCTTTCGCAGACAACGCCTAAAAGATCGTCTTTTTTTCTCTTTCTGTCACGTATCACTATATTTTATCACTTTCTGGGAGTAATTTCCTGTCACTATTAGTTTCCTTGCCACGCTTGCTAATCTACTGTCTTATAACCCACTTTCGTAACAGTAATATTTTACATGTAATTTTAACACTGTTTTAAACGCTACGGAATTTGCAAGTAGAATTTTTCATTTAAAGATTATATTTGTATAACCTACTTGTCCCAATTTCAATCAAGTTGCATTAATAAAAATGTGTTCTTTATTGTTCTACGTTACCTACAAACTAGATATATAATGATGTTGCTTTAGTGCCGAACTATGATGTAAACTACGATTTATGTAATAGCTAGAAGATTACCTGTCCGAGAACAGGTAAAATGAATTCCTCGAGTATAACATTTTTGCGCCACTTTTATATCCCCTTACGAAGACTAAAATTAAGATATATAATACTAAATTGATCAAAATCCATTATATGATTTTGATTTTAGAAAATGTCTTTAAGGGGTTTTAAGAAGAAATTTAAATTCAAGGAATATTGCTTCATTGGATTCTAATGACTATAAATCAAATTTAATGCAAATCTGAAATATTTGAGTTTTCAAATAGGAGTTTGTGTCCATATTATGCCCTCTAAATCCTCTTTAAAATGTTCCAAAGAAACTGAAATTTGGAGAATATTAATTAATTTATGTCTAATACAAATTGTTTAAATTTAACAAAAGCCGAGGGTATCTACATTTTCACGAAAATACCCTCCCCCTGTTTGCCTCCTTTGCATAAAACTAAATTAATGTAAATATAGGCCACCTTACCCACTATTACGCCTAGCAGCTGTGTTCCGTTCCAAAAATCATAATGATTGATTAATTAGTTTAGGAGTGAATCCTGTACATATAAATATATAAACATGTACACATATCTAAGTTTATATAAAATTGAGATCATTATGTCTACGTACTTGAAATTACATCGTTTGCCAAATGTAAAATGAAAAATGCGTACTCGGTACGCCAAGCAATTTTTTTTTACAGTACTTGAAAACCGTTCATGCTAAGAGAGAAGGCATGTTCCCGAAGTTAAGCGTCTTTCAGCTTGGTTAGTGCTTAGATAGGTGAGCATTAGAGAATACTACGTATTGTAAGTAAACTCTTCACTCAGATGTATAGGCAGGTATTTGGCTTGCTGGGAATACAACTAGCGACAGACTAGCGTCCTCTCACGAAAGCAGTTTCGAGCCATCTGTTCTGCTAAACGTTAAAAACATAACGGGGACAAGCACCGGTCTTGCTAGCTTTTAGTCTCAGAAAGGAACTTTACTTTTACCTTTTTAATAAGTAACAGGACTTCAGCTATTTAATATACATTTTAAGGATTATATATATATACCGGTATGTTATTGAATAACGCAGTTTATTTGAATTCATTATTACCTATCTCGCATTATTATACTAAATCCTGAGCAGGCATGTCGGTATTCCCATGTAGGGGCGCCCCGTGTGATTATCAATAAACTAACCTCTTCTCAAAGAGAGACGGTAAAGCCTGGGAGGGTGGACCTCCTAAAACTGCGCAGAACCATACCTCAGACCGATAGAAAAAAAAAGTCACCTAACTCAAATTGCTTAGACTTTAGCGGGCTGAGTGTTGGGGACGTATCTTCGACTTGATAAAAAAATCACAACCACCCTGAGTTAATCAATGCTTCTTTCCTTATAACTTTTTACCTATATATTTTAATCGCACAAAATACATGTTAAAATATTCCTTGGTCATAGGATTGAGGTATGATCAAATTTAAATGTTTTAATTAGTTGTAATTTTTAATGTAATCACCAAGTTACCCATCTTTCTGTTTATTAATCTCACCCTCTCTGACTGTATCTTGCTTGACCCTCGCTCTTAATTTATACAATGTCTATCACTTTCGCTTGCCCCCTCTCTCTCTCTCTCTCTCTCTCTCTCTTAGCAAAGGTGATAAAATTAACTATAAACCGGAGATTGAAACAGCCCATTATAAACAATCAGCAATATCACCAAAAGTATTAATGGTATTTAACTCATAGCTGGAGTAGGGGAGAGAAAAAGAGAGAGATAAATAGCAAACAGAAAGACTTATTTGGGATTTTGTCTTTTCATTTTTTTAATTTTAACTTGTTTTGTAAACTCACTTTCTCCTAATTCAAACAATTTTCCCGAAGTTCAATGGATAACCCAACGGGTCACATTTTTTTCTAGTTTCATTATATTTGCAGCACCATTGACCGTAAAAACTTACATTTGACAATAATTATGATATCCACCATTTTCTTTTCATATGTCGTTGCGTCGAAAGGCAAAGGCGCAAGTCAAGCTATGGCCAACAGCCAGCTGCTAAAGAACCCCGTGGCTGGATTGATGATTGGCGTGTTGGTCACTGTCCTTGTGCAAAGCTCCTCAACATCTACATCGATTATTGTGTCCATGGTTGCATCGAACAGTAAGTATCTTCAGATTGGGAATACCGTGCGTGAGACTCCCGCATTTGGGGACGTTCTCACCATGAAATCTAAATTCTCACGCATTTCTTTCCTTTTTGTCACAAATTATAAGTATACAATTTTTGCACAATTCATTTTAAGTATAAATTTGTCACAGATAACATTTTTAGTGTAAACGTGGCACACATAAAATCGTGGATCTTCGATATGAAACGCACCCCAAAATGATAGACTGAAAAAGTTTACTTTTGCTTTAACACCTGTTGTTCCTATTTACTTGCCTCCCCTCGAGGACAGAGTTAGACACGAGGTCGGTTTTTAATGTGTGGAATATCCGGCTCCTCAAATAGAGACACTGGATTGGAACAAAAATTAAAATTGCCTCAGTTTAGAAGGATTTCTTCTTCACTGACCGAGGACGGAAACGGTGAAGTGTAGTGTCAGAACACGTACTATGCTTTGCTCCGACCCAAAAGGCTGTACATCCGACCGAATGGTAAAATTTTGAAAAAAATATCACGTGATATACACGTGATCAAATTAAAACTCATAAGCTAATTATTTCTAATGTGTTTTTAATAAATTAATTAAAAAATATATAGTTTTTAATTAATTAATTAAAAAATATATAGTTTTTAATAAATTAATTAAAAAATATATAGTTTTTAATAAATTAATTAAAAATATATAGTTTTTAATAAATTAATTAAAAATATATAGTTTTTAATTAATTAATTAAAAAATATATAGTTTTAAATTAATTAAAAAATATATAGTTTTTAATAAATTAATTAAAAAATATATAGTTTTTAATGCCAATTTCTATGGCAATTTCGGACTTCTGTTTACATTTTTTTATATTAGATTTAATGTAATCTGACGATAAACGTTACAAAAAGAAAGAAAGAACTAACTTATCTTGTTATTTTCATTTTTGAAATATGAATGTCTCCGATTTCAGTTATAACGGTCGAGATGTCTATCCCATTAATAATGGGCGCCAACATCGGAACATCCATTACAAACACGATCGTCGCCATGGCGCAAGCGGGTGACCGAAACGAGTTCCGTCGGGCGTTCGCCGCTGCTACTGTCCTCGATATGTTCAACTGGTTGACCGTGATCATTTTGCTGCCGATCGAAGTGGCCACCAAATACTTGCTCTGGCTGACCAGCCATATAGCCCGACATGTCGAACATCAAGGAAAGTCAAAAAACATTGAACTACTGGTCGTCCTGACGAAGCCATTCACGAAACGAATAATTCAGGTGCGTACTGACACGTCAATTTACTCGACCAACATTTCAGGTACGTACTGACACATCCAGTTACTAGCTAAATATTCTGGGTACGACATGACGCGTATATTTAGTCAGTCAAAAGTTCAGCTACGTCCTGACATTCCCAGTTCGTCAACCAATATTCCAGGTACGTCCTGATATTCCCACTTAGTCAACCAATATTCCAAGTACCTCCTGACATTCCCACTTAGTCAACCAATATTCCAGGTACGTCCTGACATTCCCACTTAGTCAACCAATATTCCAGGTACGTTCTGACATTCCCACTTAGTCAACCAATATTCCAGGTATGTCCTGACATTCCCACTTAGTCAACCAATATTCCAGGTACGTCCTGACATTCCCACTTAGTCAACCAATATTCCAGGTACGTCCTGACATTCCCACTTAGTCAACTAATATTCTAGGCAATGTTAATGTTATACCGACGAGTAATGTATATATATATATATATATATATATATATATATATATATATGTAATGTATTTTTATGTAATTGTTTTTATTTGTGATTGCAGCGTTCGTTGTTTTAGCTTACTACTACTTTTTCGATTGTTTCACTCCCTGAGTGATTAAGATGAAGAACATTGCATTATTAGTCGCCCTTAACTTTATAGGACGCATTTGTCGTTAATATATAGATTTTTATTAATTTTATCCGTACATAAAGTAATCCATGGACACGTGTTTCTGGCTCACAACCGTCATCAGCATGGCTAACTTAGACAAAGATTGAACCTTCGCTATTGATGTCTATAGTCCAACGTATTACCAATGGACTACAACGGCCTGCTGATGACGGCTGTGAGCCAGAAACACGTGTCCGTTGATTACTTTTATGTACGTATAAAATTTATATATATATATATATATATATATATATATATATATATATATATATATATATATATATATATATATATATATATATATATATATATGGGTATTTATTAAGACTTAAAGCAATGCAGAACACCGGAATGATGAAAGAAAAGATGAATAAAACAAGATATCGAAGACAATATTTGTGGTATTAATCTTCACAAATATCGATTTATTTTTCAATAATTCTTACTTTTTGTTCGTACTTTTTAAATAGCTTGACACTACTCTCCTAGAGAAGACGGCAGCAGGATTGGACGTGAGTGGAAGTTTGGTCAAGCGGTGGTGTCGAAAAAACACCACGGAAGTGAGCTACAACGAAACGAAAAGTGCATTATTTCCAAGTAAGTTTATTTTCTCACAACCAATCACAGCCAGTATTTAAACACTTCTACAAAGCAAAGTCAAGCTCATTTATTTTCTCGATTTTGTTTCCATCTCTCTCTCTCCCTTTCTCTCTCTTTCTCTCTCTCTCTCTCTCTCTCTCTCTCTCCTTCATATATATATTTTTTTATTTTTCGTTCCATTTTACTTCAGTCAAAGTCCTCAGAAATAAAGGGGTCCATCTCCTGGGGCTAACACTTCATCTCTATATATTTTACAGGTAAAGGATAACTTTAATGGAATATTAAAATATCTATGTATCTCAATACATAGATATTCGAATATTCCAGTAAATTTCTCCTTTACTTGTAAAACGTTCCAGGACAATAATTCATATAGTCTGGTGGAGTATCCAGCTAAATGCTAGGTAACATCACTAGGAGAAGGTGCACGATTCCTTGGATGAGCCATTTCATAGCCGTGTCGAGGAGATCTTATTTGGGCTTCGGATACTATTTTATTTTGAATATTTTGTCAGGGTCAACTTGTAGGGTGTAGTATTCTTATGTCAGGTTGTCCTGACAACCCCTTGTACAGAGAGACCGAAAACCCTCGAGGATAGTGCCTAGCAAGTAATATATGTGTATGTTAAAAACTAACAGAAATAGACTAACCGCCGTCTGATGATGATTTGATGAATCAAATCGAAAGTACTCGTAAAATGGATCGAACACGAAAAATGCGGAACTTTTCTATACCAAGTTAATCCGAATGCCAAATAGATTATTCGGAAAATTTTTAAAATGGAAAAAACACTCCGTGTTATTTAATAATGTTAACCTCAATGAAGAGTTTAAGTTAAAGAACCAAACCAATTAAAGATATTCCCAGGCGATCAATTAATACGAAATTTATTTATTAACAAATTAGATCTTATGAATCTTCCAGGATATATTAAATGCTGCAGATAAAAGCAAGCTCAATGGTTAACAGATTATGTTAAACAGAGCTTTCATATTATAATTCGGTAGACATAATTAATTAAAATTAAAATGTTAAATAATATATTTTTGGTCGGAAAATTAACACTTTATGTTTATCAATATGTACGCGCCTTTCAAAAATCACTTTATTATCACTATTACATCAGAGTAAAGCTTGAAAAACTTTTATGATTTTCCTCCTCAGCATATAGATTTTACCGATTACAATTCAGATAACACCCATTAAAACAACAGAATTCAGTACGGGACCTGTCTATGTAAGATAAGTAAATAGTATAAAAAAATAATAGTAAGAACATACAAGAAATGAAGGAAAAAAACTTACTAATTTAAGGAAATAAAACTGATTGCTTGCTTCCCAAGGGGGTAACTTAGAATTAATTTTAATCTATTTAGTTTCAACGAGTTCTTTCCCCTATGCCAAAGATTGCATGAATTATATAGAGCGCACATGACTATAATAAATAAATAAAACAATAAATTAGAATTACATTTAAGTAGAAACACGGCATAATAATAATATAATTACTACGGGTAAATTATTGCAACAATGATTTAATAATATCAAGCACAAAATACCAGCGCACACTTCAATAATAACTAAACTCTTTTCTGTGAGTCTATTGCAACGGACATACCATATTTTTCACCTTCCGAGCAAAAACACACACCGTGAGTGGTCTTATATTTTTTTTCTTTCTGAAGATGGAGTAAACCTCGAAAATTCAAAGAACATAACACCTCGTTCGACACATTACGTGGGTAAATAAATAGTTAATCGAAAATTATTGAATATTTTTCCATATTTTCATTTATTCTGTTTACATTGTTTCATATCCAACGGTGTTTTTCTACCAAACTGCATTGTTATCACCTTCAGACACACAACTTCTTACACACTACGCACAATGCAAACATATATATATATATATATATATATATATATATATATATATATATATATATATATATATATATATGTGTGTGTGTGTGTGTGTGTGTGTGTGTGTGTGTGTGTGTGTGTGTATGTGTGTGTGTGTGTGATTTTATGAAGGCTTACCAAAGCATTCCTTTCAGGGCACCAATGATCACCATTAAAGATATTTTTTCTTACAAATATTATTTATTCAAATATATATATATATATATATATATATATATGGCTGGCTATAAGTCTCGCAGAAAAGATTCACATACATATGGAAATAAAAAATAATGGAGCAAATTTTTACTGATTATATAGTAACAAATAATATATATATAGTATGCAAAAAGTACTTATAGCAAGTAAACTACGCACTAGATTTTGTGTTTTGTTCAATAAGAGCTCATCCGGCTAGTTAACATAATAAACTTCTAGTAGCTTTAATACAAAGATGTAACTTGTGTCTGTAGAAGAAGATACAAAGTATGAATACGACGATGTATTAAACCAGAGAGTGATTTAATTTCGCGATGTCGACATAGGAACAAATTCAAAACATTGAATCGGTAAGCACACTAAGTATTTCCTCGTTTAAAATTAGAACAATACAAAGCAAAATGATACATTACTTAAAACTTAAACATTAAAATATCCTACATTCGATATACAGTTAAACTGGATTGGACTTTTTTTACGAGTGCGGATATATGGGTTGTTTACATGTGTGTTTGTGCCATGTGTGTTAAGCGTTTTATATATGAGTATATATTTACAGCATCACTTTAAGTATCCCCTGTAAAATACTAAGTAATTGTTCGGTAACGATTACAACTAGAACCATATATTTAACTAGAGAATACCCGTTTGGTTATTATTATTACAGTTAATTTACATGTGTTAGTAAAGGTTCCATTTTTTCCTAATATACGCCAAAAGACATGAAGCATAATGTATTGTTATGGTATGTGTATGTGTATGGAAGAATGTGCGTAAGCATTTAAGTTTGAGTGGGGTGGTAGCAGATGTTGACGAGTGAAAGGTATGTATGTATGTGTGGGTGTGTGGTCGGTTCAATATGGATGAACTTTAGCGAATTTACACCTACTTGTAAAGTCTTAAATCTGTAGCTTGACTGACTACTTTTACCTAGATAAGATCAAAGATAAAAAGAAAGAATGTATCTAACGACTCAGGTATGTGTATATCTTTATATATTGGATTTACTCCTATATTAATTAACCGATCATTATGAACTTTGGAACACAGTTGCTATGTGTAAAAGTTGTAATCTGGGCTATATTTAGTTTAATTTAGTGTTATGCAAAAGGAGCAACGAGGGGATGGAGTCCTTCGTGAAAATTCAGATACATTAGAATATATCAAATAACACTACGACAATCATATTTTATGTTGTTTTCCTATAAATTACCAACATTTCAAATGGAAATTATTTCTTTTTTTTGTTAAAAAAACTATTGCTGCCCGGAGGCCGGGTTGTTTTTGCTAGTATATTTATGTATTAATTGTTCCAATTCAAATATATTTACATAATGAACACTGAACCAGTATTTTTTTTAAAGTTCTCAATACAAAGTAGAGATTTTAAATACACATTTGTGTCAGCCGCCACTAATTAATTTGTGTTTCGACGCCAGCCGCGTCTCATCAAGACTCTTGACAAGACGTCGCTAGCGTCGAAACATGAATTAATTAGTGTCGGCTGACACAAATGTTTATATATATATATATATATATATATATATATATATGCTATAAATTTTCTTTTTAATATTAAAGTGTTTTCACTTACATGCGACGTCGTTTCGGGCTCTCTTACCGTCATCAGTATAGGAGTGGCAGTTGCAAGCTGTTACATGGGCTCGAACGCAGTTCGTAGATTCAGGCTAGAGTAACAAAACAAACGCTCAGGATCGACATAGACAGTAATTGAAATTAAGATACACTTACTCAGAAGGCGGGGGAAGTGGCATTGTATTAAATCGAGCGGAACTAGCTTATCGCAGATGACAACAAACTTTTCAATTTAAAACAATGCTCTACTTTTAAAACTATTACATCTTTAAAGTAGCTTTTAACTACAAATATATTTTTTTAATATTAAAGTGTTTTTCAGATGATGTTGTTTCGAGCACTCTTACCGTGATCAGTGTAGGTGTGGCGGTTGCGAGCGGTCGCATATATATATATATATATATATATATATATATATATATATATATATATATATGTTAAAAATGGAGTGGGGTTGAATTGAGAATAGCAGAGTAATAAAATGTATTTCATAAATATTAAATCAAGGCGAGCTAAATCTATCCTATCCTGTGTCTTTTATATTTTTAATTTGAACCCAAGCAAGCCATAACGGAAGAAATGTTGTATCCGGTTGGACCGACGCCGTCAACCCATCCCTGATCCTTGCACTCACGAGAAGTGAATCGTGTGTCTAATTAGGGACACTCCACCCCGTCCCGAAACTAACCGAGAGGAAATCAGGCGATGATGCTAATCGGCTGCCGTCTCTGAAAACATTTACGAACGTACTGACCTCACATCAGAGGGCAAAACATCGTTGCCTTTTAACTCTTATTTCCGGTTAGCGACACCCCTCCCCCATCCTAAACTCTTAGATAAAGAAAAGTCTAACGTAGGCCAAATACCTGGTGTCATCTATTAACATCCACGAATACTGTGACCCTGAATCAGTGCAAATGTACCGTCGCCTGGTAACTCAAAGAAACCCTTCACACACTCACCTTCCCGACCACGCATATCGGTAGAGAATATATAAAAAGCGAGTTGGCGAATAGACCATAGAGTTCCTGTCAGCTGAAGAGTAAACTATTGCCGGTCGAGTAACCCGTCACCACCAGCGTATGCGCTGTGAACGAAGAAGAAGAAGAAGAAGAAGAAGAAGAAGAAGAAGAAGAAGAAGAAGAAGAAGAAGAAGAAGAAGAAGAAGAAGAAGAAGAAAATACAAAGAAGAAAAGAACCTGACTCTATAACCGGACTGATTGTCCCGAGATTTTCTTCTACGTCGAAGGTTCATTTGACGAAAACAAATGCTTTCGAGATTATTTCACCAAATCTGCTGTTGACTATATACATATTAAATCGTCGTCGGGAAACGAATACCCCCTGCGAGAAGATTGTATAGCGCTAAGTGAGACTTCCACGATTATACCCGCATATATGATTTCTGAACATTTACATCTTGATATCTGCTGATGACTTTTCCCTCCAAAGATCTATGTGAATCTTGGATGAGTATGACTTGTGACATTCCTGGACAATTTAACTTTTAAACTCCCATGGGAAATCATGTAACAACCTTCCACATTATGTGAGTGAGTAATCCTTTTTCTTGCGTGATGTGTTTGAGACATTATTTTGTTCATAGATTTTGCTTGTCATTAGTTAACCGTAAACATTATTCCTTCTCCCCTAAAATAGTACTTTGTTTTTCTTGTTGTTTGTTCAATATATGTTTATCTTTTCTCTTGTTATTTTATAAATAAATATTGTTTTAATTTTAACTTGGTGTTTGAGTCGTCTTTTATCTGCTCGGTATTCTTCCTTGTTTTCAATGTGATGTCTTGAATTGGGTAATCCCTTTCCCCCTGTATTTTGTTGATAATATTGAAACCTAGGGATCTAGAAGCCACTTCCGGTCACTTTTACAATTTTTCTATATTGATCATTCTCACGCTCTCGACACCGTGGTTCCAGCGAAGGCTATGTGTGACATATATATATATATATAGCACTAGATAATGTGAAAGAATAAAATAAGGTGCGAATCAAATTTTATTAGAATTCAATGTTCAGGCAAAGTACGTTAAAGTCCTTAATTCATGAGTTTTCAAAGAAAATTCTTCTCCTCAGAGGACCATTACCGCAATGACATTTCTTTGAAAACTCATGCGTTAAGGACTTTGAAGTACTTTGCCTGAACATTGAATTCTAATAAAATTTGATTCGCACCTTATTTTATTCTTTCACTTTATCTAGTGTTATTAATGCTCTATCCAGTATATTGAGCTTCAGTTTTATCCGGATGTTCACTGATTAAAGATATTAGTTGCCTCTTATATCTTTTGTTGTATTAACCTTATATATATATATATATATATATATATATATATATATATATATATATATATATATATATATATAGTGATAATTCTTTGTGTTCTTACAATGTAGAATAGCAATAAACGACTACTGTGATGAAGATAATTTTTATGGGTATAATGTAAATAATTCATTGAATGTAAGTAAATCCAATTGTGATGTAAAAGAATTACCAATTTTTTATTTGATTTTTTGGAAAATATAAAATTTCTTTCCGTCATTTTTTATGACGAAACGGGTACTTTTTAATATGTTTTTATTGCTCAATTCTCTACTTTTCGGAGCGTGTAACGAATTACAACGTGTTTTTTTTATCGATTGTCTTACAGATTTGACGGATTGCAACCAATTGCGAAAACAGTTTGCGGGTGTCGTTTCCTGTCAGGTCGTCGACAACAAGGTTAACGCCACTATCGAACAGGAAGGAATGATGAATGTGACAGTCAACTTAGAACGATGTGAGTCATTTTGTCATCTGTGATCTGTTTCCGAAGTTATTTATTAGTACTAAAGGAAAATAGTTATAACCGAATAGTCTTTTTCGCAAAACACAGGATTAATATAAAGAAAGAATAGTTCAGTGCACGTGGGGTGAATGAACTGTAGTGATGGAATGTTATTATGCAGGACGCGAGTTTTGAACCCGGGTCGTCTGCAGATGAATTTGAAGCCTAAATAAAAAGAACAACAAAGAATTATGTTTGAGAAAAATTAACAAAACGAAAACATTTCCTGTCCATGGGGTAAGTAGGTCGAAAAGTACGATCAGTAAAAGAATGATATTGTCCGAGAAATCTGTGATCGGGAACAGGGTCACAGCCATTTACCTCATAGCTGACGTCGATAAACAAGGATTATTTGATGCCGGGAGAGAGAGAGAGAGAGAGAGAGAGAGAAGTGAGTCTGACGGATAGACAGATTCGTGGAGAATACAGAGTCAATGTGACACATCCGCGTAAGTTTGTAAATAGAATTTAACTAAGAAATAAAAAGGATTATGTTATAACAAAAATACTGTCTTGCTCATTTTATACAAAGGGAAGCAACTCTCGCAGCGACAGAAGCCAAACAGACAAGATGAGTTGCCCTCCTTATACTTGGCCCTTGTAACAAACAGTTAACAGGTTTGATTTAAGTGATAACACTACACTTTCATCAAACCTACACCTGGCCATGTGTCTAACCTCATGGAGAGGGGGTAATAAAATAATACTACACTGAACCTCCGGATAATAAGAACCAGTATATTTGTTCTTATAGGTAGGTAGTTTATTTTGGGTATTTTAAAGGGTTGTCAGTGCGCAACAATGAAAATACCCATTATTTGAAAATTCAAGCATTTCCGATTTACATGAAATTTTAACGATAGATATTAGACGATTAAGCAAGATTTCACAAATTTTAATTTCTTTGAATAATTTTAGGACGCACTAAGGGAGTGCTTAATCTAAATATTTTATACGCCTTATAAATAGTAAACTATTTCTAATTTTTATGAAATTTGAAACATAGGTACAAGATACCAAATAATAAATATTCCCAAAATGTCAATATCAACTGAGTATTTTGAATGGTTCTTAGGTGGCATATACGATACCTATTTGAAGATTCCTTTTTATCTGTCCGTCTTTTTTTATTTTCTTGCTAATATTCTGCGAGGTTTTTTTAGAGGGGTTAACGCGTTCGATGTTAAAAGGGGGGAAGAATCCACTATCAAATGTAGTTTTAAAAAAGGGGACGTCGCACCCAAACTTACTAGCCTGACGTTAGTAATGAGCCACGGGTTGAGACATTTATATCGACCACCGACAAGAAATGGAGACCTCAAATTTAACTAAAGCTTATAGGCAAAATTTTAGAAAAAAAGAGCTAAGTCCTTGATTTCTTATTTCTGAGCGTTCTCTGTCTTAAATAATGCATGTATTTACGTTGCGATGACTAATTAGTTAAACAATATTTGTTTTTTCATGTAGCGCAATCACAAAATTGCCTTTGATATTGTAATGTCATAGCTAAAGTGCCCCCTCGTTGGACCTACTCAATAGTAGACTAAACCCTCCCACACACCATAATGGCCGGTGAAATGTTCCCACAATAAATGTGCTTATAATAGAGTGAGAGGGGAACTTATCTTTAGTCCTTCATTATCTGTAGAAAGTGCTGGCTAGACTTATTCTATATATATATATATATATATATATATATATATATATATATATATATATATATATATATATATGTGTGTGTGTTAGTCTTTTTTTATCATACTTGCGGGGCACCGAAATACCCGACTAGTACACGGGCGCAAGCTATCCCATCTCGGAGTGTTCGACCCGTAGACCTTGTCAGGCTATCCAACTAAGAGTAGGAAAACTCTGAAAATAAAACCTTTCTACTAACCACTTACCTCTTGGTAGCAAACCGTTGGGGAGGAAGGCCTCATCAGTCCTGATCGACAACCTCCCTAGAGTTGGAATCTCAAACAAAATATCCGGTTTGCAAACGTAAAATTGCTTAAGGAGTAGATAGGCTCTGCCTATCGTCCGGCCTTTGCACTCCTTCTCTGTCTATTAGCCAGGCGCAGATGTACCAGCGCTGGTACGCCTCAAAGGCACCCAGTGTCGGGCCTTGTTTCCTGACTAGGACAATGAATTCCGTATCTCTTTCTCTCTCTCTGGGCAACTTGGGGAAAGTTTTTCGTCACTAAGTCTTACATGACCGGTATGGGTCGCTCTTGTTCCGACAGGTTAAGGGTACAGGTTAGACAGCTTGTCTGGTTGCTGTTTCCGACTGACATGACGGGAACCCAAACTCTTAGGTAGCGCTAAGAACGGCTGCTCTATCATCAGTTGTATAATACCGTGGGTAGCTGTA
>OY744524.1:164335668-164340668 GCA_963556195.1 Sepiola atlantica | reverse complement strand
ATCTATTTCTAAATTGTAAGTTAAAAGACAAATTGATTTTTTTCTTTCTTTTTTCTTTCATTAGAGTCACATTTAAAAAATAAAAATAAATTTGTATCGAAATTACTCAAATGTTAATGTTTATCTATCTATATGAAAAAATGAGAAAGATTGTTTCGTGTGTACAACAAAGTTATGAATGAAATGTTTTATTGTTTTAAATTAATGTTTCAAGTATTTTAAGTGGCAACATTTGCGAAGCGATAGCGAGCCTGCAAAGCCAGCTAGTAAAATATAATCCTGAATATATGACGGAACTATACAGATTATTTTTGTTCCCAATATAGACTGCCCCTTTTTAGGGAGCTGGATTTTTGACATCATGTCTACCTTTTCTCCCGATATGGATAGAGACAGGGAAATTTTTTTTTTAAATGTTCGGTGGTGTCGAGGAGATGGTTCCGAAAACGCTTTCTGCATCTACTCTGATAATTAAAATACCCTGCGCAGCGCATTTTCAACTGGAATTTAGTCAAACCGGCGAGTACATACTATTAATAAAGGGGTGCGTTGTAGTTTGCCCAATGGATACCTTCGCTGGCTCAAAAGCCAGTGCATCTATTTTAATGATTTCTTCACTAATACTGTTTAGAAACGTATGAACTCCTAGTATTTATCTATTACTAGCAAGAAGACCCGACGTACTCGGGGTTGAATGACGATCACTACTATGTACTTTTCAATATGCTCATAACGCCATATTACTTTCTTTGTTTTTACATGTTTCGCTTGCTAACATAGTCGAAAGAATCTGAAATATTGGAAAACTCTCTGAATTAGTATCTTATACATATAGTTTAAATGTCGTTAAAATTAGATATACGTATTTGAAGTTTTAATAAGGTTCTCTCCCCCATGGGTCACTAAGAGTTGGTGGCACGTAGATATTGAGCTCATTGAGGGTAACGTAGATATTGAGCTCATTGAGGGTAACGTAGATATTGAGCTCATTGAGGGTAACGTAGATATTGAGCTCATTGAGGGTAACGTAGATATTGAGCTCATTGAGGGTAACGTAGATATTCGTGACCATTTCCATTGTTGTCCCAGATATAAATTTCATCAAAATACGATATATTTGAAGTTTTAAATGAGGTTCGGCACCATAGATCCCTTAGGTTAGTGGTACTTAGAGATTCGGGACCACTTCCATTGTCTTCTCCAGAAAATGTTATACATATGATTTAAAGTTCATAAAAAGAGAATATATTTGAAGTTTTAAGGGGATTCTGCCTTCATAGCCCTCTTAGGGGTGTACTTAGAGAACCTGGAACATTTTCATTGTCTTCGCCGGTAAATTATACATAATTATACATACTTTTAGATTTTATATAGATTCTCTAACCTTTTTTTCTATAGTAAACGCACAAACATGACACACATACACAGAGCCATTAGGACAGTTTGAATTACCTACAGGAGAGTTTGAATTACCTACTAGACATCACCCTCGAGTGTCTTCGGTCTCTCTGTACAAGGGTTGGTCAGGAAAACCTGACATGAGCATACTTCCCCCTACAAGTAAACCCTGATCAAATATTCAAAATAACATAGTATTCAAAGACCAAATAAGATACCCTCAACACGCCTATACACTGGGTCATACTAGGAAAGGTGCAATTTCTCCAAGTGATGTTACCTCAAGTAACAGCACTTAGCTGGATACTCCACCAGACTAGATAATTCTTGTCCTGGAATCTGTTAGGACCAAGAGACCACAAGAAAGATATACTATAACATAGTTTATTGGTCAATTGGACAAAGGAAAATATATATTCTTAACTTCTTTAGTAATTCAGCGTCTGACAGGTAAAGGAGAACTTTACTGGAATATTCGAAAATCTATGTATCTCATATAGAGATCAAGTGTTAGCCCCTCGATTTCTGAGAACTTCGACTGAAGTAAAATGAAACAAAGGCTTTTGAGTTTTATAAGATTATACTAAAGCTGATTTAATCAACATTTTTTGCGCTGAAGCTATTTTCCCATATATATATATAATCACACAAAATACATGCTCAAATATTCCTCTGTTTGGAGATTGAGTTATATTTACTGAAACTTTTAATTATTCTAATTAGTAGCGATTTGCAAGTAACTCACTAAGTTACCTATCTTTTACTAACTTTCTATCGATCACTCTCACCCTCTATCACTGGATTTTGTTTAACCCAAGACTCTTATTTTATACGATATATGTCCCTCTCGGTTTCCGTCACTATCTCTCGGTGTATTAACAGTTGAAGGTAATAAAAAAGAAAGAATAAAGAGATTGGATTAGTTCATTATAAACAAAAGGGAATATCACCATGAGTAGTAATACTACTTAATTCGTAGATGTAGAGAGAAAGAAAAGTAGAAGGAGATATACCGAGAATTTTTTTATTTTGTTTTTTGTTTGTTTTTGTTACGTCTTGATGTTTATACGTTTCGGTTCAATTACAACTCAGAAAAATGAAGGAAGTACGAAGTAGAACCTTTAACAGATTTATTTAACAAACACACTGATTAATTTAAAATGCAGAAAAACCGGTGAACGCGAGATGCTTGTTTGATTGTGAGACCGTTCTGCTTACTTTTCACTGTTCGGCAGACGACTCCTTTAATCCCAAGGGCGATAACTCGTACTTTTTAATCCAAGGGAAATAACTCGATTTTGTTTTGTTGGGTTGCCCTAACAGTTTTATATTTAACTGATCTTGCAACTTCATCATTTCCTGATCCAAACAATTTAAATAAAACTCTCTCTCTCTCTCTCTCTCTCTCTCTCTCTCTCTCTCTCTCTCTTTCTCTCTCTTCCCCCCTCTCTCTCTCTCTCTCCCTCTCCCTCTCCCTCTCTCTCTCTCTCTCTCTCTCTCTCTCTCTCTCTCTATATATATATATATATATATATATATATATATATATATATACTAGCAAGACCGGTGCCCCGGCGTTGCCCGGGATAGATATAAATGAATTTTTTTAAATATAAGTATTAGAGTATCAATTCGTCAAAAAGCAGTTGAAAACAACCCTGTAATTTAGGTGATTAAAGTAGGATTTATCGATGTTTTTAATCACACAAAATAGATGTTTCTATGTTTTGGGGTGACTGTCCCCCTCTACGATTGTAAGTAGCGGTTTATTCGAAAAAATAAAAGCAACTGCCCCTCCCCCTCCAAATAAATATGATCCAAGAATATGCGTGAAGCTTTACAAGGTCAGTGATGGAAAAATACTTCTATGTTGCGACAATTTTTATTTCAATCCGTAGTGCCCATTTTGGTGGGAGATTGAATTTTCCAACATTAAAAATCAATCTTTCGTCTAACTCTGGTCTTGATTTAATTATATGGCGATTGATTTAAGGAATTTGTTGTTTTCGATTTATCGACTGTTAACTAATCTGCACTTTTACCATTGACTATGTTGTTGCTATTTCGTTGCCTTTCTACGAGGGAAGAGTTATGCAATGGTGATGTTTAATGTGTTGAAAATATATTATTTCTTCTGAAATTGACAAATAGTTAAATAGAGGGAAAGTAATTAAAGAAAATTGCCGCAGTCTAGGAAGATTTCTTCTTCACTGACCTAGAAGAGAAAAGACAAAGTAACGGATACTGCACTTTAAGTTGAAGTATATTTAGAAAAGTAGAAATTAATATTTTTTTGGTATATCAGTAGCAGTTTTTGCGTCGTTGAAAGTATGTAAAAAGTTTATGAAATAATTAGAATAATGTTCGGTATGAATTAATGTCGAATAATGTTCGATGAATAGGAAAATGTAGATGAAAATAATGAGTTTACGCTGGTCTGTGTTCGAAATTGATTTCGAAGCCATTTAACTGTCGTGAATTAACAAAGGAACGTTATTCGTAACTGACGTATAACATGATAATAAACATATACTTAAAGAAATCGACGAATGCTTATTTAAATGGAATGTGAGCAGAAAAATGATACGTATGTGTTTAATGAAGGTACTGTTGCGTGCTGCGATTATTTAAGTCGGCGAAGATGTAAACACGTTTTTTAATAAATTGTTGCGAATGAATAGAGAGAAAGGGGGAGAGATGGCTGGTTATAATAAGTAAATCTAAAGAAGAAAAGAAAACGTTGTGCGTAAAATACCCCCCTCTAAAATAAAAAAAGAATAATAACTAACGTGAAAATGAAAACACGAATGTTGGATTAATTTTAGATATGTATGGGTGGTCAAAAGTGAAACAATGAACGTGTGTTGTCTGTTAATTTTTAGTGGAACGTTCGAAGAGAAACTGATATTACGTGCTTCCATGGTATTGGTATCAACGAATGAATGTTGTCGAAGTGAACACTGCAGTTAGTTTTACTCTGTAAGTATTTTCAAAAAGATGTTTAAGCTTTAAAAGTGTTATGTATTAAATTGTCTAAGTGTTTAAGTTAAAAAATGAAATTATACCTGAAGTAATCAAAGATAGCTAAACGAAATGTCTGAAGTCGATTCGATTAAGATATTGTAGCCGGCTATTTTGAAGAAAGGTATAGTATAAGTGATTAAGTCCGTTAAATGTATTCTGTAAATACTGAAATGAGATGAAGTCTATAGGTAATAGTTAGAAATACCGTAATCCGATATTCTCGAAAATCAGTTAAATATGAGTGAGCGTCTATTAAATTTGTGCGGAATGTATTGTATTATGTATTAAATTAATGGTAGATATATATATATATATATATATATATATATATATATATATATATATATATATATATATATATATATATATATATATATATATATGAGTTCTTATGAGAGATATATATTTGTTGGCCTTTTGGCCAAGATCAAAGTGTAGTATCTGTTCCGATGGATACTGCACGCTGTCCTGTGCAGTTCTAGGAGGTCCACCCTCCCAGGCTTTGCCTTCTCACCCTTTGAGAAGGGATTAGTTTATTGCTAATCGCCTGAGGCGCCCCTACCGGAGCTGCCCAGGCA
>OY744524.1:164313168-164330668 GCA_963556195.1 Sepiola atlantica | reverse complement strand
GCACTTTTACCAACACTAGACTAGATCCTACCCCGGCCGTAAAATCTATTAACTGGCAAAAGCGTAAACTTTAACGCCTCGTATTTTAAGTCTTTCGGGTTTAGCCTATAAAAGTAAACCCTGAAGCATAGTTGATATTTAAATTGATTAACGAAACTGATCTAAATGAATAAATGCGAAAGTTTTTTTTTCTTTTTATCACTCCAAAATTACAATCAAAACAGGTTAGTTATCTAAATCAATAATACAACATAGAAATGTGAAAGGCCGTTGATATTTGCAGCCGCTGCTGTCAGACAATAGTAAATGTTTAAAGATGCAGCTTCGGCTGCCAGACAATAAATGTTTAAAGCCAAATTTTTTAGGAAAAAAAACCGAAGCCACACTTAAAAAAAAAAGAGCCAAATTAAAAATGATATATTAAGAAAAATTGACTATATTGAAGTTGTTAACTCCCAAATGTTTGCATGTTTTTGTCTCTATTAGTATTGTATTGTTTTCTTAGCGGTGATGAAGCAAAGACGTTCTCTATGAAATTGAAACCGAAAAATACGCTTGCGGGAGGGGGGGGGTAATATTTACATAAATAAACTCAATACAGTCTACATATTTAAAAAAAAAATCGTATCAGGACTTTAAAGAATAATTTGAATATTTTAGTATTAAATAATTTAAGGGTGCGCAAAATATACAACACGTGGGTTAAAATTGAATATGTAACCGAACTGTGTATTTTATTAGCTGTAAATAAAACAAAGTATCCAAATGTTTATCGCTGAAAATGAAAACAAACGCGCTAAAAGTGAACAAAAACGAAAACTGTTAAAAATAAAACAAAAAGTGAACCAAACTGTATTTTATTAGCTGTAAATAAAACAAAGTATTTTTACCACGATTAAATATAATGGAATAAATATCTATCTACTTCAATATACATTTATCATCTTTAAACATTTATTATTGTCTGGCAGCCGGAAGCGGCATCTTTAAACCTTTATTATTGTCTGGCAGCCGGAAGCGGCATCTTTAAACATTTATTATTGTCTGGCAGCCGGAAGCGGCATCTTTAAACATTTATTATTGTCTGGCAGCCGGAAGCGGCATCTTTAAACATTTATTATTGTCTGGCAGCCGGAAGCTGCTTCTTTAAACATTTATGGTCTGGCAGCAGGCTGTGAATAACATTTTAGAATAGCCGCAGTCGGCTGTGCATAGACCCTTCCATTTGAAATACTTTATATTTAGTAGAGATGACCGATCGAACGACAGTTAGTAGATAGTCTAATTTGCATATCTATTTTTAAGCACTTCATAATTAATTATTTGATGTTATTTATTTCTAATTTTATTGTACTATCTTATCTACATATCTGCAATAGTTTCGTCAATATTAATAGTTATTAATTAAAATAAAATATTTTTTTAAAAATGGGTAACTTAAGAAAAACAACGAATTTTTACCGACTCGGCAGAAGCGAAGGAGGAAAGGCTAGCTTGCTACTGACTGGTTGTCTCTATCTCTCTGGTAGCTAATTTATTTGTCCCCTTCCTTTCTTCAGTTAACGACGCCGTATTATTTATTTATTTTTCTAAATTAATGTCTGATGTCGCTACGATACTGAGAACAGATACTACACTTTGATATTAGCCAAGAGACGAAGGAACTATAATAAAGTATTTTTATAACTAGGCATTTTTAAATTATTTTATTTTTTTAAAACTGATTTAATCTATTGTATTCTCTTAATGGGATGGCCAGTGTGGTATCGGTTCTGTTGTCATAAGACCGCGATCCCAGGAATTACCTCCTCCTTTTTAAGGGGTGGGGGGTGGAGATCATCCTCCCAGGCATTACATCCTCCTTCGAAGGAGGGTTAATGTATCTGTTCTGTTGTCATGAGACCATCTTCCCAGGTACTACCTTCTCTTTTGGGGGGGGGGGGTGTAGTATAGTATATTTTCTGTTAGTCCTTCATCTTTTATAGGGAAGATTATCTCGGCTTATACCTCCTATTTTGAAGGAGGTGTTGTAGTATATGTTCTATTGTAATAATACCATCCTACCAGGCATTGCCTCCTCTTTGTATGTAGTTCGTTCATCATGATATCGTCCTTACAACCTAGCAAAAATGTGACCGGAAGGAGCATATTTTTGCTAGTATAATATAAGGCTGAACACTTTCTTTTATTCTACCAAAATTCAAAAACGTTTTAATAAGTGAACCTTTCTAAGGGTAAAAAAAGTAACGCATTTTCCGTAACTTCTTTATTCCAATAAAAAAAAACTGTCATTAAAGATTCTAATTGGTTATACTTAATTTATCCAGTCATTTACACTGAAAAACATAATCGAAAAATACCCCATTAACATTGCAAGCATGTATGAAATCTTGGTGTTTTGTTACATTAGGACCCGCGCTAACTTTGACTTTGACCCTGACGCTAACCCTAACGACGAGGTCAAAGTTAGCGCTGATCCTATGTTACAAAGTACCGAAATCTTTCACAGATTAATTTCGCAGTTACAGTCAGAGCTAACGTCCAGCGTTTAAAACTTCTGTATTTCCAATTGAACAAAATATCTTCTTTGATATTTACGGAGTTCTCAATAAATTTGGAACGTTAGCCACAATTCTTAATCTTATATTTCGCGACAATGGCATTCTAAGTAGACCTAGTATATAATTAAATTAAATACATGGGAATCCAATAATATGCCCTCTCAATATATATATATATATATATATATATATATATATATATATATGATTAGAAAGTCTCATGGAAAGACTTAAGTGGAGTACAAATGGTTAAACAACAATCCAACCTCAAAAATAAGGGCGGTTAAATCAAATTATAACATTTAATACTCGAAATACAGCTAAATTATTGCCAGTTCAGGTCAAATATGTACGTTTTTTTTCTATAATAACTGCATATTTTTTACAGATGAATAATGTTGATGTTTTTGCATGAATTTCTATTTGTAACGTTATGGAATCGGCGCTGAAGAGAGAATTTAAAAAAAAAATTTTTTTTAATCCATTCGTCTTAGAAACGATCGTACGCCAAAACTGTGTTATTCTTGAAACTGATATAAATATTATGAATTCATGTGGGGGGGGGGGCAACGGATAATGGCGTTGATTAATAATGAGTTCGAAGTAAGTCTTCTGGAGGTTGAATATTACTACAGAAAACTTATAATATGGAAAGATGCACCTAACGAAAGTCGGAGGTTATATCGGCCGAAACGTTGTGAAAGTTAACACCCCAGATCAGAATACGTTTCGGATTTTTATTTTGCTTCTGCGTGTCTGAAAGTTTCAGATTTTTCCATAAAGAAAATACACGTAAAGGGTGCGTGTAGACGGCGTTACAGAAATTAGCAATCATATGAACTGTTCATGAACCCAACAAAACACAAACTTTGAATTTCAGTGAGATAACCATTTGGGCGAGTTGTCTGTGTGCTTCTACACAATACAAACAAAACTAAAACTTTGGTTAGGGTTAAAAAAAACAGTTTGGTTCGTATTGTGTAAAAGTAATGTTGTCTGTGCTGCAGAATATCAGTGATGGGTGTAAAAGGAAGAAGTTTGACGATGTTTATTTTTATTGATATAACATTAGATGCAAAAGGTTGTTTGGGGTGTCGTTTTTTTACGGAGGACGGTTAATGTTAAAATTTGATTTTCATAATTTATATAGCTGTAGTTGTACGCGTGTGCAACATACTGCATCGTACACCAGGAATGTAGCATTTCACCCCCCACAGTCTGAAATCTTTTAAACATCTGCGATGAACACTTCATCCGGAATTGCCGATCCTTTTCAACCGCTGAAAGTACAACGTATGCAGGTTCGTCGATCTAACAGGATGTTGCCCACTAACTGTAGCTGTGTTTAATTATTGGCCTGTAGTCATTTAATTCCTTCCCGTCATTATTGCCCTCTTCTTTATCAACGTAATTACCTCCTTAGTACCTTGCCCAGGGATCGGTCAATGTCCAAATCAATGGTTGAATACTACCGTCAGAATTGGCATGATCATGTGCGACAACCTCAAGAACTGTTCGTATGACAAACCATCAAGTTCTGGTGATTTGTAGTAGCTGACCTGCTTCAACGCGACCAAGACCTCATATTCCGTGACACCCCCGCTTTCAAAATATGCCGTTTCTGCCTCCTCAGAGTGGGCAAAGTCAGTCAAATAGTTGCCGAAGACCTCAACGGGTAGGTTCGGTGAAATACCTCTGGAAAGGCTCCAGAAATGCCTCGCGTACCTCCCGAGTCGTCCGTAGGATATGTCCGTTCGGTGACTTGACACACCGAATGTAGAGATCCGGATATCGCCGAGATTTCTCTCGACGTTTAGACGTCAGAGTGTCACGGCTTCGTTGGACACTCTTTCTACTTCAGCTCTAACTACTTGGCCCTGGTGTTGTTTGTTAGTCTTATGTGCCAAGTATTCCTTAATAGGTTCCATAGTTACCAGGGCTACACCCCACACATATACACACTATTTCACCACCGGGAGAGCTTACCATCTAAGCTCCTCGCCGTATTGGCCCGTCTCACTTCTAAGGGGAATACTCATTTGGATGCTCATGAAGTTTACGGACCGGGCTATTTTTTATATGGGATTTTCAAGTTAAATTCAAATTTTACGGTATCTTTTGTTTATTAAATTGTTAGGTGAAAGTACAAAATAGTTTTAAAAAAACACATCCTCAGGTTAACTATGTTGTTGTTTTTTCTATTATCTATATATTAATACGATAGCGTGTGTGTTCGTGTGTCACGCTTCCGGCAAAAGCTCTGCGCATGCGTGCCGCACCTAGATTTTGAAAAACATTACAACTTGCCTAATTTTCGAAACAATTTCAAGTATTTCCCTTTGGCGCAACGGTTAGCGACGTCGGCCCGACTGGTTTATAGTTCGATCCCAACCAACTTCTAAGATTTTTTTTCTACATTTCGAGGGGAAGGGGAAGAGAGGTAGGGAGGGGACGACCGGGAAGACACATATTAATACAATAGCGTCTGTGATTTTGTGTGTCATGCTTACATCAAAAGCAACGACCTTCCGAATCTTTGTATGCTACTCATGAATTGGCTTGGCCTTTTGGCTAATATCAAAGTGTAGTATCTGTTCCGATGGATACTGCACTCCATAGACTGGTATTGTCTTGGCCTTCGAGGCTTGATTTACGCCAGTCTATGGGTCTGTCCTGTGCAGTTCTAGGAGGTCCACCCTCCCAGGCTTTGCCTCTCGTCTTTGGGGAGGAGTAAGTTTATTGCTTACTGCCTGGGGCGCCCCTACCGGGGAATGCCGACGGGGCTGCCCAGGCAATTTTTAATGGCCAGAGTGCTCACTTCCTCGACCGCTGGCTTCTCAAACCCCACTTTCCCGACCCGACCTTGGGTCACATCTTACTTGTGGGAGTAAGATCAAACTGGCCTTGTGCCTAACTCCTGGAGAGGAGTAAATAAATATTCATGAATTGGAGCCAAATTTAATTTAATCGAAAACATTTACAAAGTAAGGTTTAGTCATCGAAATATTATCTTCACTAGAAATATTGTATATAAAGAAGTTTTGTAAATTGTTTAATGTATTGTTCATGTTTTTTAAATAAATATACAAGTCCAAATCTTATCATATTTTATTCAGACATGTATAGGTTAGGAACAAGATAATTAGTATAAAAAACATCATTTCGTGTAATTTACACGGGTCCCGCTAGTATATATTATTTCATGTGTACTGTTCCGTCTCTTATCAAGATCGATATTATGTTGTCTTATGATCCGGACATAAGAAAAAAAATTATTTTGATCGGTTAGTTTGGCTCGTTAAGGGAATTCCCAAATTCTAATACCATATTCAACAGGTGAGCAACACACAAGGATGAAATAATTGGAAAGAATATTCAGACCAAAAGGCAATGGTCAAGAAACGAATAAACACATCTATTGCAGCAACGAAAGAATGATGTGACAAACCAACAAACCAATGCAAATTTATAATAAAATGTTCTCTCCATACAGTTCAAACGACGAAAGGGTCCACTTATTTCTTAGACCTTTCCATTGAATACGAACTATAATAAAGTTCCATACAAAATAAGAATAGAGTCTGCATTTCAGTAGGTACGCACGACAATAAAGTTCACTTACTTATAAATCCGATTCTCCAGCGAATTCAAATCATTATAAAAGCTCACACATCAGCAAATTTATCGATCCTTTCTTACGATGTGTTTATTACAACATTTTCCGTCATTCCGCCAAATATTAAATTATTGAACTATTTTGCTTTCTTTTATATCGATGTGCACACTCCAAGTCCGATATCCTATGAACAACATTTCCATGATCCCAGAAGTCTTCCATCGCTCGCTACGGCACATCCACCCAATTTCGCGTTATCCCGATTGTATATATCCGTCTAATAGATACTGTATTCTCACCAATTGTGTCTAATATTCAGCGCAATTTTACAAGTGTCGTCTGTTCTCTTTCATTTTTTCTTTCTCTTTCTCTTTCTCTTTCGTGTTCATCCGCATAATAGAATCACCCGCTTCCTTTTTCTCCTTGTAACATTAGATTCTCTCTTTCCTTTTTGTCAGGTCCAGACAGTCAATGATGAAATACAGCAAACGGCCCGCTGGGTAGCATCAGAGCCACACCCCATTTATTACTTTTCTCCTTTCTTTCCGTCTTCTTCTTCTTTAACTCATAAGATCTCTCTATCTCTCTCTCTCTCTCTCTCTCTCTCTCTCTCTCTCTCTCTCTCTCTCTCTCTCTCTCTCTCTCTCTTCCCTCATATCCTCATTTTAATCATGACAGGTGCAAGGGAAGGAGAGCCGTGTAGCATCAGCTGAAATTTCCTCTTCGCTAACATCTCCCCTCTCTCTCTCTCTCTCTCTCTCTCTCTCTCTCTCTCTCTCTCTCTCTCTCTCCTGTACGAACACACGCACACATTAAGACAGGGCAAGCAAGCAGAAAGCCACTGTTTGTAGAGACGAGTTTACCCTTCAGTGCCGAAAATGAAAGTGCTTAAACTCGTTTCTGCGCACACCGCTTTGCGCACGAATCCGCCAGAATTAATAAACACAAATAATAATATTTTGAACCAATCAGACGATTTTTCTGAATTTATAGAAATTGTCCTTTGAGAGCCCCCTCGACCCCATATAAGGCCAGATTTTCCTCCAAGAAACATGTTTAGCCCTAATCTACGGGAGAGCTAACATCGACATTTCTACAACTCCCATCGCGCCTCTGGAAGGCCTTGGGAATACTGAAAAACGCCTTTTCTATACTCACGCACACATAGCCACACTGACATCAACGCACACACAGACACAATGTATTAACTCTTTCACTGTCTTACGCATACGCACACTAGAGGCGACATACACTGTGTGAATCCCCTTTCAATGTCGTCTGCCTATTGAAAACAAACTTATAAATTTAACCATTTTAATACTTCTTACATTTCTCCCTGAACTTTTTAATATGAAAACAAATGATGATTGACTCTATTTAATAACTTTCAATGAAATGCAATTTATGTAATTGAGTGAGGAAGTTTTGATTACGATTTTTCAGACCCGTGGATAATTCACAGCCCTTAAATTATCGACTCAGGCTTCCTCGATATCTCAACTAATGAATCCCCTTTTGTTCGGCAAGGACACTCAAATACTGAACAATTATTCTATGTTTTCCTATCTTTGAAGACTTCCATTTTAAATATATATAAAATATCTCTTTTGTGAACTTATGCTTTTGAATTCATTATTTTGTTTGTTGATCATATAACATTTCTCTCACTATCTCACACATTTGAATGGGGCCATTTGAAATTATAAAGATTCATGTGAAATCTCTACGCCTGCAAAATTTGTTGGAATCAGTATTATAATGTGTCGTAGAAGATGATCGGCGACGGTGTTGACGCATAGGTGACTTGGTTCTAGATAACATCAATGTCTCTATCTCCCGTGTCAGTTGCTCGATAGCCCTTTTCATGGCTGTATAAGCAGGGTCAATGGTTGATTTAGTAGCCACAACGGAAATTCCAGCTACCGCGCTGAAATTCGTCACTGTAGGGGTCATTCCTGTATAGCCTATGACTTTGTCCGCCAATGATACAAGTTGTTCGACCGTACCCGTCTCCATGATGGGGGCGGGTATGGCATTACGGTAGATAGTAGTCGGGATACAAATAACTGTCTCAATAACCCGCTATCCACGGAGGCGATCTCAGCTAATTAACGCATTGGGCGAACAAGATGGCTGGGCAAACTGTCTCCGAGTAACTCATCGTTTACGAGTATTTAAAAACGATGTTCAGTAGAAAGAGTTGTGTGACGAACAACTTCACCCTTCATGCTATCATAAAAAGTTCATGGCTAAGAGTGTGATATAATCTTTCACGGTAGCTGTTAAAGATGCTGGGAACGCGCTAACTAATAAGTTTTACTGCTTCGGGTCTGAATTTGCGCGAATCACACGCGCACGTCACCGGAAAAGCTGGTAATTACCGCTCATTGTCTATAGGAACAAAATGATTCCAAATAGGCAATTGTCAAAAAGAAAGAAAGCCTGAAGTATGTGAAGAGCCTGTCAATTGAACAAATTGGAAGTGAACACGAAAGACACCGACTGAGAACAGATACTAAACTTTGATCCTAGCCTGAATCATTATTCGGTTATCTTCTGTTTGATAAAATGTAAACAATAAATAAAGCCAATTGATATTATGTTTACGTGCGTTTTACGACATATCAACCTTTTTGGTTATTTAGTGCTGGAGTATTATGCATTATTGAAAGTTAACCTTTGTATGCGATAAATTGAACACAAATTAATATGTTATCATCAGCTGATGGGGAAAGGAAATAATTATTTACAAGTGTTAAACGGCAATAATCACGCTGACAAATTGGTTCCCGTCAGATCACAGAAGTTAAACGACCGTAAGCCTGGTCAGTACTTAAATGGGAATATTAGATGCTGAAGCGAAACACTCAACCTTCTTCTTTTTCGTTTAACTTGTGTCTTCCACGTCAGTTGTGTGTTGCACGTTGGCCATGGCGGCATAAGGTGACCTTCTTCATGAAACATTTACGTTGATTTCGATGTAGCATTGCTTGAAGTCATCTTTAACAGTCATTCCTAGTCTTTCTCGGTCTGCGTGGTCCTCGATTACACCCAATTAGAATGTATGTACATCTGTTTATTTAACCAGAGCTTCGTTCAACTTGTCCATACCACCATTTGCGATTGCAATGCAAAACCGTCTCTAGTCTGTACCCCTTCAGTCTCAATAACAGGGAGTCAGAACTAACTCTGTCATCAGGGCGCTTTTTGGCTAAGATCAAAGTGTAGTATCTGTTCCGATGGATACTGCACGCCTGTCCTGTGCAGTTCTAGGAGGTCCACCCTCCCAGGCTTCGCCTCCCCTCTTTGGGGAGGAGTAAGTTTATTGCTTACTGTCTGAGGCGCCCCTACCGGGGAATGCCGACGGGGCTGCCCA
This sequence comes from Sepiola atlantica, assembly GCA_963556195.1. Lineage (NCBI taxonomy): Eukaryota > Metazoa > Mollusca > Cephalopoda > Sepiida > Sepiolidae > Sepiola > Sepiola atlantica. The sequence continues at coordinate 164,321,115 of OY744524.1, read as the reverse complement.
GGCAATTTTTAAATGGCCAGAGTGCTCACCTCTCGAGCGCTGGCTTTTAACCCCACTTACTCGACCCAAGCTGTGGTCACATCTTACTTGTGGGAGTAAGATAAAACTGGCCTTGTGCCTAACTCCGCGAGGAGTAAATAAACATCAGGGCGCTTTTTGGCTAAGATCAAAGTGTAGTATCTGTTCCGATGGATACTGCACGCCTGTCCTGTGCAGTTCTAGGAGGTCCACCCTCCCAGGCTTCGCCTCCCCTCTTTGGGGAGGAGTAAGTTTATTGCTTACTGTCTGAGGCGCCCCTACCGGGAATGCCGACGGGGCTGCCCAGGCAATTTTTAAATGGCCAGAGTGCTCACCTCTCGAGCGCTGGCTTTTAACCCCACTTTCTCGACCCAAGCTGTGGTCACATCTTACTTGTGGGAGTAAGATAAAACTGGCCTTGTGCCTAACTCAGGGAGGAGTAAATAAACATTAGGGCGCACATTACAAATCCACCAAATCATAGCCATGTCGTAATTCCTCTGCGTCCTCAATAAAGCTCAAATGTACAAATGGGCACCAGCCTTGCTGAGAAGTATAACTGGAGACATAATAGCATCCTGTCACACGTGTCTTTTAAGCTATCCATTTCGCTTAATGCTACAAGACCGGTGATAAATATCGGTTCTAATAGTCTTTCAGGGCGAGAAAGCGACTACTAATATTACAGTGGTTATACTGTGTAATCTCTATATTGATAACAATTTTCTGACAAATTCTCGTGTGTCTGTAATATTATCATTCTGAAGAAGTCTTAAAAATAAAGACGAAACGTTGATGAATATATAAAAAAAACATCCTTTTTGGTTTTCTCTTTTTCATTTCCCATATATATATATATATATATATATATATATATATATATATATATATATATATACATATAAAATTGAGCACGGTTGGAGCGGCGGTCGGTGTTTATATAAATCGACATTGTAGATATTATTTACTAGCGCTTCTCTCGTGCCTAATGGTAAAAGCTGCCGGCTGGTAATGAGATGACATTTTTGTTGGCTATCAAGACTTAAAAGCCACTCGAGAATAAAGGTCAATGAGATGGATAGATTTACATTTGAATGATAACGATACCATGCGAGGATTGAAAATCTCCACATACCACCCACTCAAAGCAACAGCTTATCCAGAAAACAGCAAATATTTCCCGTTCGTCAGAAAGATCGCCCATTGAATGTGAGGACTAAAGGACAAAATAGAGGGAAACAAAAATTGATATATAGTGTCTAAAACTTCAAATTGCCTCTGATATGTTGTTATATTCTAGTGAAGACTTTTCTTCATAACGTGTCATAAAACTGGTGTATTCTAAGTAAATCTAACTGACGAAAATATAGTTACTATTTGCTAACATTAAATGCATTTGACTTCAACTCACAGCAGGTCCGTTTATTTCCTTAACCAAGGGAGCTAACTCTGTTATAATGTTTAGAGTTATCTTTCTTAGATTAGTTGTTCGCTTTGTTTACTGATTCTAATATATTTCAAATAAATCCACAGTATTTATGACAAAAATTATTTTTGTTAGCTTCACCAGTGTAAATTCCCTATAATTAATATATCATATGTAACATAGGTAGTTAGTGTCATAGCAACGGTATTCATATATAAACTACATATACATACACCCTCCATAAAAGATGACGGGAAAAAATTATGCTTCACAAGTGTTCACACTAATATTCATATGAAATCATAGAATTTTGATCATATATAAATTATTATCATTTCTGATGATATAAATAAAAATAAAACACCTACCGTTAACTTTTGTTTAGAGTAAAGGATTTCTTTTCGAATTCAATTCTAATGGTGAAATCGAATGGAGGCTAGAAAAGGGCACGTTTTATACTCGCTAACTTTTGTGTGACGGGACGGATATATATTTATTTGTATTAAAATATACAAATAAATATACCTTAGGAGTGGAGGTGTAAGAATGGGGGATTTGTTATCCCCTATATTAAGTTAACACACGAAATGAATTAACGAAACAAACGAAACCTTTTTTACAACAACAGACGAAAGGGGTTTAGTCGTATATTTAAGGTTACCTATACCTTTTGGGTATAGGTGGAATAAACTTAGGACAGTGGCCGAAAGAAGAAGAAGAAGAAGAAGAAGAAGAAGAAGAAGAAGAAGAAGAAGAAGAAGAAGAAGAAGAAGAAGAAGAAGAAGACCTTAGTTCGAATATCTTCAGGCGAAGATAGCAGGCGCCGTGAGCGTCCAGTGAACAAGGAGGCAGAAGAGAGGCTGAGGCGATCCTTCGTGGCTGGTGCCAGGGTACCGTCTGCTCTTCGTCTGGAATATGCTAAGGGAACTCAAGTAGTTCCTTAGAGAACTAATGATATGAATGCACCCTGCGAGCAGATTGGCCAAACCAGCTCACAGAGACACTGATACGCATCACAAAGTAAATCTATGACTGCTACAGGTGATGATCGTACAGAATACCATTCATTTTGACATATATCCTAATCTCAAACACATTTTACGACACAGAAAAGGCTCGCCAGTGAAAAGAGAGTTAAAAAATTAGATGTGTTAACGGGAAAGAAAGAGAAGGTTTTTTCTTTCAATTTTTTTCTTAGGTTAAAACCTGCTATTAGCAGGGACTTTGTTTCTTTCTGTTTCGCCTCCCTGTTCAAAAAACTTATATCGCCTATCTCGTAAATTTAAGCAGCAGTTGTAACAGTTTTATCTTGAAAAATCCAAGAATTCACAACAACAAAAAAATCAATATTTATATATTTCTTGAAATTTATCTTCTGACAAATATTCAAAATGGTTGCTTCGAATTGTTAGAAAAAACTGATTTGAATTGCAGTATTCTCAAATTGATTATACACTATTTGATTTTCTATAGAGACCGAACGAAATCAACTTTCTGTTTATATATATATATATATATATATATATATATATATATATATATATATATATATATATATATATATTCAATGAACACTATAGATTTTTTAAATCTTTCATCGGTATCTTCGGTTTCACGGAAACACTGGTCGGAAAATTATCATTGTGGGCAACACTATCAAAATGTTGGCTGATGAATCGGTTACGTTTGGTATCTTTAACCCTGCAGGTTGCGTTTCCAGTTTTTCCATGATACCGAGAGTACCGATGGAATATCGAAATAATGTATAGTGTCCATTGAATAAAAATGTATATGCTCTTGCACAAGTAATTGAGGACTCTTGTTATTTCTCCTATAACACTGAATGACTATATATATATATATATATATATATATATATATATATATATATATATATATATATATATATATATATATATATATATATATATATATGATTATTGTTATTTATACAGACATGTACATTATCTGCAATACTGGCATGTCGATGTTATCGATCAACAGTTGTTAGAAACTGAGATCTCATCTGGTAGAATAAAAATCTGATTTTTCCTTTAGGTCGCGTAATTAAAAGAAATTAAGATCTATATGTACCTAGAAGCGGGCACAGATAGAAGACGAACGTATTCAGAAATTTGCATTAGAGCTTTTAGACAGTCTATTTTTTAACATCCCCGAGAATGCTCAACTTTAATTTATTAAAGGGGCTTAGTATAATATTTATAAACAAATATTAAATTATTAATACCTACAGACGCTAGCGTTTCAAGCTTACTGCTCTTATCACGTTATATTAACGTCGATTTAATTATTACAGTTAATTATTTTAATATTATAATTACAATACATTATTAATATGGTTATTAATACCATTAATATTATTGCCAACTGTGGATGATTATTAATTTTATTGTTACTTTTATTATTATTATCATTATCACTATTATCATTATTATCATTATTATTATTATTATTAGTAGTAGTAGTAGTAGTAGTAGTAGTAGTAGTAGTAGCATAGAGTATTGTTGCCACATCTGGGCTGATGTACCAACCATTAGTTTCGGACAAGGTGCAAAACGATTTCTACCCTAATAGATTCCGCACTGTCTGCCAAGCTTAAACCCCTGTCACATCGCCGTAATATTGCATCCCTGTAGTTATTTTACAAGTACTTTTATGGAATGTGCTTGGATGAACTTATTGCGCTTGTACCCCCTCAACGAAAATACCCCAGACCCACCTGACTAGCAGCAAAATAACATCTCTTCACCGTAGAAATTTATTGATGCCGAAATAGCTTATTTCATCAGATCACTGAACTTTTCAATTTCCTCTCTGTTCCCTGTTTCCCGACCGAACCAACATGTGACGAAATGTAAATGAAATGTGAACAAACATCTTGCTGTCTAACTCTATACTAAGGTTGCTCCTAATAAACCGTGCCCCTACTACATACAGTAGCCCCTTACGTTTCACTGGCGGCAATATGCCTTCTTTGGAGGAAATAAATGTTTTTTAAAAAAACTATATTTTTAATAAATAAAAAATATATTGATTAACTCGCTTTTAATAATAATAATAATAATAATAATAATAATAATAATAATAATAATAATAATGATGATGATGATGATGATGATGATGCTGATGATGATGATGATGATGATGATGATGATGATGATGATGATGATGATGATGATGATGATGATGATGATAGATAGATAGATAGATAGATAGATAGATAGATAGATAGATAGATGTGGGTGTTAGTGTGAGTGTGTGTGTGTGTCCACTGCTAATTCGACACGATTATGTTCCTCTTTATCAAGGTTCGGTTGTGTTTTTTCTTTTTCGATACGCATGCGCAATGTCATCTTGTTTTTTTCTCCCGTAATCTCATGTCTCTTCTGCTTTCATAAATTGAATGAAACGATCCGATAAAAACCCGACAACATTAGAAAAAACAACGGTAAGACATTTTTAGAGAATCATATTTTAAATACTTTTCTATCGTTAATTTCTATCTATTATTATACTAAATATGAGTTAATAAGTTTTTTCCTCTGTGGCTTTTTCCTGTTCTGTTCGAGGAATTAATTTTAACCATCTCAAGGGGGGTATTCTTCGTGTGTATATATATATATATATATATATATATATATATATATATATGTGTGTGTGTGTGTGTGTGTGTGTGTGTGTGTGTTAGAGACCCCTAATATTCTTAATTATATTTTCCAAGCTATTTTGGTTTTTAGATTTTTCCTGGAGGACCCATCACCAAGTACCTACCAGAAAAGAAAAAGAAAAGAAACAAATTTAAACAGCGAATGTCTCTCAGAAGACAACCGACTTTCCCTATAAGCAACCCGACAGATAAAAAAAAAAAATTGCTGACAAAAGCCAGGGAGCGGTTTAGAATAACAATTAAAGAAAACACAGAATTTTCCCCCATGGGTTCGCTCCCTCCCTTTCCCACAGCTTGAAACATAAGATACTATGCTTATCTTAACTTCTGCAATCATATAAATAAATATTACGATGTTATTATTAAATAATCGAACAGTCTATTAAATTTATTTTCACCCAACGGAGCCAACAATTATATATATATATATATATATATATATATATATATATATATATATATATATATATATATATATATATATATATATATATATATATATATTAAGATAAGTCGATTAAAAATAATTAGATTCGCAGATAGATGCAAATCAAAATCATTCGTAGTTCAAAGCATAGGGCAAATAATGAATAATAATAATTCACTATTCCACTAGGAGAGGAATAGTGAATTATTATTATTCATTATTTGCCCTATGCTTTGAACTACGAATGATTTTGATTTGCATCTATCTGCGAATCTAATTATTTTTAATCGACTTATCTTATTCTTGCTCTATCTTGTATATTGAGCTTTTCTTTATTCACAATAGGTTTAATTTTCTAAAAGTTTATTCTTTTAGTTATATTTCTTCATATATATACTAGTAAGTTTACCCGGGCAATGTCTTTATAATATCTTAAATGTATCCAATTGTAAGCTCAATGAAGCTGTATTACAGGATTCAGGGCATATATATCTTGTATTTGCATTCCATAGACCAGGGTGAATTAATTCAAAGCCATAATTTTCATTGGTTTTAACTTTTTTATTTCTGTACTTCGATGAGTTTTTTTTTACATCTCTCATTTTACACAAAATTCGGATAAGTGTATTTTTTTCAATTAATCCAATTTTGTCAATCCTCAGAGGGTTGTAGTATATGTTGTTGAGTAACGAAAAAACATGTCATAACAAAAACACCGAACGGGAAATACAGTGAAAATCCAAGTTGATTTCTGATAAATATCCGGCAAACTGAAGTATATAAAGGCAAAACACTCACTTGGGAAAAAGGTGATCACTTCAGAAAAAAGAAAAAAAAAAGAAAAAGATTACAATCCTGCAATAAGATTTTTACACTCGAGAAAACACACGAATCAGATTGCTCAAACGATTGCCTAAAAGCTAATAGTTACATTTTTTCAACTTGGATTTCACCTTATTTTCCCTGCGGTGTTTTTGTTATGACATGTTTTTCGCTACTCAACAAGTATCTGTTCCGATGGATACTGCACCCCATAGAATGGTATCGTCTTGGTCTTCGGGGCTTGATTCCGCCGGTCTATGGGTTTGTCCTGTGCAGTTCTAGGAGGTTCACCCTCCCAGGCTTTGCCTCCCCTCTTTGGGGAGGAGTAAGTTAATTGCTTACTGCCTGAGGCGCCCCTACCGGGGAATGCCGACGGGGCTACCCAGGCAATTTTAAATGGCCAGAGTGCTCACCTTCTCGGGCGCTGGCTTTTCAAGCCCCACTTTCCCGACCCGACCTTGGGTCACATCTTACTTGTGGGAGTAAGATAAAACTGGTCGTGTGCCTAACCTCCTGGAGAACATATCCTGCAACCCCCTGAGGATTGAAAACATTGGACGAAATGGAAAAAATACATTAATCCAAATTTTGCCCTAAAACGCGCGTAATGCAACTGCAAACAATAGACGCATCATCTTTTTTATAAATTGCTTATGTCTATGCGCTATCTGTTGCAAGGTAAACTAATTTGCATATTGCTTTGGAAAAGGGGCATTTTATTAACTATAATTTGTGATTGTTTTAATTCAATGTTTACTTTTTATTTTACTATAACAAATAGTACTGTTTCGCAACTTTGTTTTATTTCCCCGACAAATACTTAACATTTGTGTTCAAATGTTTCTTTCTTGAGAGGAACCGACTTTATTTTCAACAAGTTGTGAGCTATACTTAAATGGCAAGTGAAAAGGCAAATTGATTTCTTTCTTTATGGTTAAATTTTTTAAATAAATAAATTTGTATCGAAGTTACGAAAATGCTGATGTCTATATAAATAAATGAGAACGATTTTGTTTCGTGTTTACAACAAAGTTTTGAATAAAATGTTTATCATTTTAAATTAATATTTCGAGTATTTCAAGTAGCAAAATTTGCAAAGCGATAGCGAGCCGCCAAAGCCAGATAGTTTATTATTAAGACGATATAGATCTCTCTCTCTCTCTCTCTCTCTATATATATATATATATATATATATATATATATATATATATATATATATATATATATATTTATTTATTATATGTATATATATATATATATATATATATATATATATATATATATATATATATATATATATATATATATATATATATATTCGGGATAACTTCCATTGTCTTCCTCGGAAAATTGTATATATATATATCATATAAAGTTATCAAAATAGGATATATTTGAAATGTTGAAGGAGGTGTGTCCCCTATATCTTTCTTGAATTATGTGTGCATTTAGAGATCTCAACTAAAATCAAAAAATATGATGCCCCATCGAGACTCATCAATTCTTATCAGAACTCTGGGAATCCGAATGCAAAGAGGGGGGGGGGGGAATCCAGGAACATTGTCC